>CM040185.1:55967877-56317877 GCA_022606455.1 Callitettix versicolor
TCTATCAGGATAGTGTCACCTTCTTTTAATGAACAATGACAAGGAATTTTTTTCTTCGATTGTTCCTGGGACGTCATGCTGTGAAATAGGAGTGGCTTTCATGCCGTTGCAGACTTTGTGGGTGTTGTTGTTCTGCTATTGCATGCAGATCTTCCCTTCTCATTAATTGTACCGCGCACCCTTCAGATATCGTCCCAGATATCATGTGTCGAGATAAGAAACATAGTCCCGTGCTTCCTGGTTGACAATCATCCAGTTGCTTTCCAGAAATCATTCTGACACTTGTCCCGTCCGTAGCAACGATTGTCGGGGTTTGCGAGAATATGCAGGTGTGGTTCTCTCAACGTGAGAGTACTGGAAGGTAATGAAAGAGCTGCCACGTCGTGGATCGATGCTGAATTGGCACTTTTACTGCTGTCAGGATAGAGTGGGGTGTAATGATGCACGAGGAAATGGGTAGGTGATAGCAAAGGTGTATGTTGTCCTTGGGAATGGCTAAGGACATATGATCTCGGACAAGGCGGAGTTCCAGGTGTTTTAAGTCTGCAAGCAGCAAATTTACAGGTACTGAGATAGGTGTAATCACATGGTTTCTACAATTTGTTCTTATAGTATCAATCATATAAATTAAGGTATTATAATATATTTGCTTTTCTTGGTGCAACACATGATGAATTAAAGTCTTATATACACTAACTGTAGAAACGTGCATGGCTTCCTCAAGGGTTCTTCGAAATATAGTCAAAGTATCGTGTACGTCCTGCAGCACTCTTGACACATTTACAGTGTACCCCTTGAGTGATGTCGTCGTGGTTACTAAGTCTTGATGGTCGTCCCTGATAACTGCTTGGACCATGTTGATGTATCATACCCAATGCAGTGTATGATCTTGCCAATCTTGCCCTTGGTCCCCAGAGTAAGATCTAAACTCTCACTTTTAGCCTTCGTTACGAAGGTAGGTATATTACCTTTATTGAAAATCTAAAGATTATGAGCTACAATAAAGGAAAGCAACTGCTCACCTCTAAAGTTGGTGTAACTGCTCCCCCACCGTGTGATGTATGTTGACATCCGCTCCAACATGCAGCTCAACTGCTCCATCACCATAGTGCTCCACCACCCTCCTAAAGCTGATGGGTGGGAAGCTATCCATTTCCTCGTGTGGGAAGTAAGCAGAGGTCATGACAACTCTTCTGCTTCTAGTTCCCACATATAGCTCTGTACTAACTGCAGTACAATCTTTGGAACATAAAGAAGACAACACAAGTATCTCAATATTATTCCTAACAAGTATGCAGGTTCTAGGCCTAGCGGCTGATCGGTCATATATTAACTTATCTCCACCTATGGTCAGTCCTGCTATTCTGCCTCCCGTCACCCATGGTTCTTGAACCAAGGCAAGGTCAGCTTTACCCTGCTCAAGCATCCTCCATAAGACAGCAGTTGCTGCCTTACTGTGATGGAGGTTGATTTGAACAACTCTCATCCTTTTTTTGGGGGGGGGGAGAGAAAAGGCAGCAGTTATGTAGGCATGCAAATGAAGTCTTTTACGTACCTTTAGGTCCTAATTGTAGACTACGTCTGACCAATGACTTCCTTAGACTCCAAACACATGAATAGACTCAAAAACTTCTTTCAATAGTAGCTTCAGAAGTTCAAAGTCCACCTGGTGACTTCGCTTTTAAAACATTGCCAGTTTCCTTGAAAGACTTTAGCCAATAACAGATTTTTGGTGTAGGTGATTTCTCCATGATACTCAAGTCTAAAAGTACGTTGTATTGTTATAACATACTCAGTTTGCACAAGCCAAATAACACACTGTGCCTTTTGTTGCGGAGTAGCCATTGCACTGCACTGAAAGCTTGAACTGAGCGCTGTCACAATTATGCTCAAGGTCACACAGGCCTGGCAACTGTATTAACTGAATTCCCACATTTACATAATCAAAACTTGAACAGTTGATGAATTAAATACCACAAACTTGAATAGTGTATATCACTTTGTACAGATTTTAGGGCACATTAAAACTAGGGAGTTATTTTTCAAACATCCTGTATATATCTTTAATCCAAAGGAAAACTTCATAAATTTAGATTTTTTTAAATTTAGAGAAGGTTAAAATGGATGTACTATTTTGATCCTTAATTACTAATAAAACATTTTTTAATACATTTAAAAAGTTACCTTTGAAGAGTAATGAACAGTAACCGATTGAGAAAGAAAGAAAGAACAGTAAACCGGCCATTGTTGAAAGAAAAAAAAATGTATTTTTAAATATGTTATGGAATGTTCCTCATCATATTTTGCCATTTCAGTAAATATCAAAAGTCTCTAATGAAACATTTTTTACGTGTCATTTTTTATACAATTTCATTTCAGCATATATATACATACATATATATATATATATATATATACATTTATTATATATTTATTATATACGTGTCATTTTTGATACAATTTCATTTCAGCATATATATATATATATATATATTTGTTATTTTAAGACGAAAAGCATATTGAGGTTATTACCACCTCCCTAAATGTAAGGCAATAGTCGGATGTTAAACACAAAAAAAACCTAAATGTAAGTGTGAGTGAAAAGTGTTAAAGTCGTAAGTGTAGTGTTGTAAGTGTAAGTGCGTGTTAGACTCGGGACGTCTAAATTCTCTCAATAGGTGCAGCTAGTCTATTGAGTCATTTGAAAAAAATATGCTAAATAGTAAAAACCCATTCTGGTGTTTTAACTGATAGCTTTTTTGGAATATTGGGATACTAATATAGATTTAGAAAGTAAACTTCAATGTATTTTGACTAGTAAAATATATTTCTTTAAATTTATAATTTCTTTAAATATATATATATATATATATATATATATATATATATATATATATATATATATATATATAAAATCATAATGCCTTACAATAAAAAAATTTGAAATTTCAGGTACAGACCTTTAGTGCACAGTAGACTTACTGATGCTTTGGCCACTTCGACCACCGAGTCCCCTAATTGCAATAAATTAAAGAGAATTGAAGAATAAATTTTGTGGAATTATTATTAGGTTAGGAAATCAGCAAATCCATTTTAAAAAACGCTATAAACTAAATGAACAAAGAGAAAGGAATAATTAGAAATTTATCTAGGAACTTAAGATGGTAAAATTTTGTTTTTCATAGAACCGAAACAAACAAAATGTTAATTTCAAATTAATTAAGTAGTATGCATGAAAAACATTTCAATAAGGAAAGTTTGCAGTGAATCAGATTTTTCTTCTAGGAAAATGCGTTGACTTGGAGGAAATCGTTTGGTAAACAAATGAAAACTTTCAATGAGTACTTTAAAATATTTTTTTAAACAATATCAAATAAATTTATAATAATCCCATTCAAAAGTGTAATCATCACTAACCAAGCAGAAGAGAAAAATGTATGTTCGACAAACTGGAATCGAGGATGAGTGAATTGCAAATAAGTAAATATTTCCTTCCTCTATATTACTGGATAAAATTGTTAATTTTGTTTTGCCCTGAGAGTCGCAGGTAGGGAATTTGTTGATTAATATTTGGTAAAAGTGTAGTAAGTTCCTGATCAAAGAGATTAAACTCTAAAAGTCAGAAAGATAGTTCACTGAAGTTCTTTGCTTAATACATTTCACTAAATAGTTATAATTAAACACTTTTAAAAAATATCTTTCTTTTGCATAACTACTTTAACACAGTTTTCTCTTAATGTACGAAAAAGAGACAAATTATAGGATTTAACGAGAGTAAACAAACCTAAAAAAACAGAGATTAATGTCTTAAAATGTTACTATTGATTTTACACAACCATTTTGTTTGCAATAATATCCTTAGTGATAGCTTATGTATTTTTTAAACGTGGAGTATTTTGGTACATTGTCCAACACTTGAACTAGAATATGTATAGTCAGGTTATGCACAAAAAAGTGCAGAAAACACAGAACAAGAAACCAGTTTTACTAGAGGTATTACAATAGACCCTCTACCTACTGACGGATTAATGCAATTTTGTACATGGGGCGGTTGATTGGACGATTCATTTAATAAGAATCGCCTAGGAATGACAATTTTGAAATAATATCATAAAAACCAGCACTATTAATCTGTTTTGAGATTTAAAATGCATATAAAATAAGTGTAAAAATTTACTCCACTTTAGACAAAAAATCACTTAATTTCCTTAGATTCCTAATTTTTAAAACTTTTTCGAAACTGTCTCCATTTACATAACTTCCCCTCTTCTCAATATAACTATCTATAATTTTGTATATATAACTGCAGTTACTCCAGTTGCTTTACCCTTACCATTAGCGCTGATCCCTTGTTCTCATTAGCCTGAGCAATTCTAGGTAAGCATCACAACAGTTTCTCAACCAAGTTTCAATCAATTTTAGAGTCGAGAAAGATCTATGTGCTGTAGCAGTAAGAGAAGAGAGAACAAACATAAAATATCCAACTGATTGACCCCATTCTCACCCTCAAAATCCATTTTAAAGTGCACGGACGTACATATGTACATATGGACAAAATTTCATGTACATACAAAGTTGATGTTGGGATAATGTTATGGGTTTCGGAACCCTCAGAGGCCTCAAATGTCTCTTTGATTCTTTCCCTTGAAGCTGCGATACTTCCACTTTAAGGAAGTCAAATAGTATCTTTACATTTTTTATTTTGTTTCTTTTGTTTCGGGAGGGGCAGTTGCCCCTTCACCCCGCCCTTAATCCGTCCTTGCATCCAACCAATGAATACAGAATTTATTTGAATCTAGATGAATATAGATTCTGTATTCATTGCTCTATGTATTCATGTAGCGATGTTTGTCTCCGGGAAAAATAGAGGACGTCCGGTCGTTTACTAGGTCGGCCGCGGTCTGGCGAAACAAGTTGTCTAAAACAACACAATTACACCATTTTATCAAAATGCAAAACAATAAAAATTAATTGGGAAAGCAGTCTGGATTGTACCGACACAGTAGTTGCATGTTTGTATTTGGTCACACTAAATTTTATCGTTTTGCATTTTAATAAAATATTGTAATCGTGTTGTATTGTGATATGTGTTTCAATGTTTTCTTAATTTTGTAATGACCTTGCCAGAGGAAATTTTACCACTGATATGGCCTGAAGATGGAACTGTAACGTTTCGAAACCGCAGTAGCTTATGTATGGTGAGTTAAAGACCACTAAACGGTAAAAAATAGGTTTAAGCCTATTTATTTAATTTAAGCATGTGGTCCAGTGGTTATGTTACAATAATGAAATAAGGAATATTATGTATACACGATTTTTAAAAAATTAGCTTTAACAAGTTTGATAGAAATCCAAATGTGACAGCGGTAACCAAATACAGTAATAATATATTATTTCTTCAAAATCTTTAGTTTGAATGGGGCAGCAGACGTCTCAGGCAGAGCACAACTCAGGAAAAGAATGGGGCTTATTATTGGGCACTGTGGTCTGAGTGTGCACATGCACAGGATATGTATGTAAGCCACGTGTATGTTGTGCAGGAAGGAGGAGGAAACTGCAGGACTCATTAGCCATAATTGTGAAGCTCTTGTAGGAGGCTAGGGGTTTTGGTTTCCAGGACCCTAGGGATCTTCAGTAGAATATGCTATTCAGTGGATTGTTGGCATTTACTAAGGGCATCAATTTGCTAAATTAATACTCAAGTACTTAGTTGCGAAATAGATCTGTTGACCTCAGTGCCTGGGGTTGTATTATCCCTTCCTCTAGTTTGAATCTAATCTAATTGGTAACCAAATATAGTAATAATATATTATTTATTATTTCTTCAAAATTTTTAGTTTGAAAGTTTTCAGTAAAAATTTAAAGACCCAGTGCAAAAATCTAAGAAACTCTATTTTTCAAAGTAAAAAAAAAAAACATTGATTATACATATCATGAGTTGTAACTCAATTAATCAAATTAAAAAAAAAGTTACGGTTTGTAGAAATATCGGAACAGGATCTAAAATAAGACCTTGTTGCCATTAATGTGAATTTATGCACATTTTAGTAAATTTTAACCTCTCACTTTTGCATTTGTTTTGTAAAAGCTCCAGTTTTCGCAAAAAAAAAATTATAATGAAATTTTTAAATGTCTGTGGTGAATGCAAAGTGTTATTTTTAATATACAAAAGACACTTTTTATTTTATTATTCCCGATGTTAAAAATCAAAGCATTAGTTTCAAGAAAGGCTTGGCTTGTGTATCACCGAATAAAACACAAACAAATAATTGCGTTTAAATGTATTTTACCGTACACAAATTAAAATTGTAAATTATTAGTTCAGATGTTTATTTATTAGATAAATATATGTGCATAATAATTACAATATTACTTTCGTGCACAGTACTACACATACGTGTATTGACGTTATTATAACAATTTTTTCTTGTTTAGTCATTATATTTTTAGTATATATACTGCACACAATCTGGCATGCCAGTAGCATTTTGAAATTGCTGTTGTAAGCTGCAAATGTAAGTTCTTTGTTGTAAAATAATTGTCGTCTAAGGCATACTTAATCAAAACTTAATTGTTTAATGAAATGCAATTTAATTTATGGATTGTTGAGAGAGTGAACCATAAAGAAATATTTTAACAAGTTAAATTTTAATATTGTAACACTTGAAATTTTACACAAATATTCTCACAAGACACTTGTTTCTAAAAGTGTTGCTAACGAAATACTGATGAAATCTTTAGAATGGTGAAAAAGAAAACTTACTTTAAAGAAAGAGTTTTATGCATTAATATTTCACAAGACTTGTGCAATGGAATAAGCAAACATTTTTATCTGTCTATTCTAAAAATTCCAAATTCTAAAAAAGAAAGTTTTATTAAATCTTACGGTTTTCCTTTGCAGATGTTCAGCAGCAAAACTTTGTTTGTGTTCGCTCTTATTGTCGCAGTAACAGTCGCTGCAACCTTAGAAGATGAAGAATCCAGGGAGAAGCGAAGCCCTAAATTCTCATTGAAGGGTATTATTGACAAAGTTAAAAAATTCCTAGGTGGAGGAGGTGGAGGTGGAGATGGAGGACCAGGCTTCAAGGCCAGTATTTCAAAGGACGGGTCCAGAATTAGTGGAGGAGTTGAAGTATCTGGTTAATGAAAAATGTTAACAGTGTGTAAACTAACTTGTCAATAAACAAAAATTAAGTTAAATTGTTTTATATTTACATAATGAGTTTTACATGGGTTACCTAGTTTGAAACTAACATTTGTTCTAATTATCACAAGATATTCTAACAACCAAAAGTAAGGTACTGTCATAGTAAGTTAAAGTGCACTAGAATTTTCAGTGTAGTTTTCCATGATAATGTTACAGTTTTTTCAAGCTTAGTGATAGTAACTTTATAAGAAATGATTAGGAATTTATAATCAGTCCTATTTAGTAGTTTTACCATTTCAAATTCCAAAATAATGTATTTGTTTAGATTCCAACATCTAGGTCACTTTCACTATAAACCGCATATTAACTGTGTATTAGGCAAGGAGGGATTAGAGGGGGCCCTTCCTGAGACAAAAGAAATAAAATAAAATTTTAAAAGATTCTATTATACTTCCGTAAAATGACCAAGAAATCATCTAAGTAGTCCAAAACCTGTCACCTTATCCTGTCAGTTTTGTCTAGATACAAAAATTTTTACTTTTGTACGTTTGTGTACTTTGTAACACTTAGGCCTATACTAAGGGGGAGAACGGAGTTAATCAGTTAGATCTTTTATGCTGATTCTCCCTTCTCTTATTGTGTTAACTGCAACAGCAGAAAGCTCTTTATCGACATTAAAATTGGCAAGAAATTTGTTGAGAAACCATTGTGGTGTTTCACTGGACTTGCTTTGCTATATGCACATCTCTCTACATATACAAAACAATGTACTGACTGATTGATTCATGATCAGCTTACAACCAAAACTATAAAATCGGGAAACTTGAAATTTTCAGGTTCCTTAGTACCATCATGTAGGGTTGAACTAAGAAATAATTTTCCACTATTGAACCACTAAAGGGATTAAAATTTGGTACAAAGTTTTATTGCAAAAAATTCTTTGGTCGGGTTTTTCCCTGAAACGTAACATAATTACTCTGAAACACAAGTAATGTAATGCACTTTTCATTATTTAAAAAAAAATCGTTTTCTTAAAAGGGGGAAGGAAATGTAAAAAGGGTGTATAAAATTTTGCATTGGAAAAAATATTTTTTGGTTGGTATGTTCTAGATGTACATACTCTGAAACACAAGTAATTAAACACATAAGAGAAATTATGAAACACTTAATTCTGCATTTTTTCTGAATCCATCCCCTAAAAGAACAAAAATGAAAAAAAGAGTAAATGCATTAGAGAAAAATACATTTTTTGAATTTTTTTAAAACTAGACAAATATTTTACAACACAAATATTAAAACATGTTTCAGAATTTTTCCGAATTCATCCCCTATAAGAATAAAAATGTAATAAAGGTAAAAATGCATCGGAGAAAAATATTTGTTGTTGGATTTTCTTAAAAACTTAACAAAACTATTATGAAACACGTATTTCAGTACTTTCCATAATTAACATCCTAAAAAGAGTAAAATTTGCATTTGGAGAAAACTAGTTCAGAATTTTTTTTGAAACAAAAGATAAATACTAAAAAACATGAAAAATGAAACATGTATGTCTGTATTTTTCTGAATCTACACCATAAAGGGGTAAAAAGAAAGTAAAAAGGTTTGCAATGGAAAAATAATAATCAATTCCTTTGAAACGTAAATACTCAAAAATACAAGAAATGAAATATGCGTTTCAGCATTTTCCAGAATTCATGCCCTATAGGGGAAAGAGGAGTTGTAAACTTTAAAACTGGAAAAAATATGCTTGAATTTGGATTATAAATAAAATTACTTTAAAATAAATAAAATAAACACAATAAATTTGGAAAGTATTTGCCAAAATCTACTTTAACTAACACTACCTTACAGAATCTTCGGAAAAATCAGTATAAATAATTAATTGTTTACCACTATATGTTCTTATATTGCCTTTTGTTTTATTATATTCATTAATACATATAAACCTAATGAAATAAAACTTTTATTTCTAAAAGTTGATTTTGTTACGTCATTATAAGACTGCAAACTCAATAATTTTAATTAATATACAGAACATTCGACAAAGCATAAGTACTAAAAAACAAAAAATAAGAATGTGTTTCAGGATTTTACAGAATTCATGCCCTATAGGGGAAAGTGAGGTTTGTAAATTTAGCACTGAAAAAACATGTTTTAATTTGGATATAAATAAAATTACTTTAAAATAAAAAAAACACATTTAAGTATTTTCCAAAATTCGTCTCCAAGACGAATAACCACCCCCACCCACAAAATTTCATTAATCAGTCATTGGTGCTTAGGATCATCTTTCATATATTATTACACTAAGCATTACAATTGGTCTTTTACCAAAAAAAATTTGATACTACATATATGGAGTACCAACAATTCATCAGAACACCAGGGAACTCTCACATCCTATAATTTTTTATTTTAAAGGTTTACAATAAAATAAAACTAACCTGAAACTGATAAAAGCTTTCTAAAAAAATTCCAAACACACTATAAAATGTCCCTGTGAGAGTGCAGCACACTACCTCTGTACGAAAACAGCTGACTGATAAAAAACATTGTTAAAGTAATATTTGCTTTATTATTGTATTGAAGACAAATAATTATTGTCCGAATCAGTTTTGAAAGTGAAATGTGTAAGATAATGTAGGCCAGTTCTACGTAAATATTGTTAAATAAAATACTCTGCTTTTAGTGAACATTAAACACTGTAGCTTATTATAGGTATGTAATGTAATTCTGGCCATAATGAATAACAATCTTGAACAATGTTGAAATAACAGTTTTCAATTGTAAATATTTCAATAATAATTGTACAATTTTGGAATGCAGATATTAATGTTATTGGTTATAGTTTTAAATGTGATAGTAAAATAAAGTAAGTATTATATTAAATAACCTAAATATAATAAATGACATTGTTTTTTTAACAGGTCATACAAGTATAAAATATAACTATAACATATTTTTTAACTGAAGTTTATATGAGCAAGAAATAGTTAGCATACATGGTTTTACTTAAGAATATATGTATAGCATTCTTAAAATACAAGTATGGATTAAACATTAATGTTTTATAGTAAGTAAATACCAGCCAAAGGTATTATTTTCAAGAAATATAACACTGTTTAATTTCTTTCTGTATGTATTGTTTGATTTTTCCCTATTAACTGCGAAAGATCACGTAAGCCCACTAGTTATAATTAGATGACTAAATTTTTTAAATAGCTTTTAACTTTATTGTTATTTGAAAATAGAAACTGTTCTTTCTCATAATAATTGTAACAATTCTTAATTCACACCACACAATAGATTATATACACTCACATGTAAACACTGCATAAACCCAAGCCAAGCTAAGAAATGAAAACAAATAGTCGCGGTGATGTCATAGTGTCAAACCTAGTTCAAACATATTTCATTTCAAATCATCACTTATGAGAAACACTAAATTATGTCACTAAACCAGCATTTTAGGAATTAAAAACCGCATTTTCAACGGCAGAAAATGTACAAATTAAATTAAATCACACAAATTGACTACAATTCAATCAACAAGGCGGACATATTGAGACGCCATAACTGTAGCTAGAAGCCAGTTCGTGCGTCACACTCAAATAGCGCTAATCAATTTAGTGCTATGTGAAAAAATGAGGTTGTGGAACAAACTCGACAAATTTCAAATTAAATAAATAAATACGAAATAAATTAGTTAAAACAATCATGCTGTTAAAGATACTAATTTTGACGAATTTATGTGCAAAGTTTACGGTAGCAATGATATTTCAAAAAATTTACAAACTTGAACATCGTAGTAGCTCGTGTTTTTTAGACTTGAGTTCGACGAGAAATGAGTCAAAATCACAAGATAGTGTCGTTACAGTAATATAAATAGACAGTGTTGGGCATGGGTTGGAAAGAGACGGATCTGACAACTACAACGGTTCTTTGAGATCACAGTGCAATAGTGATAAATAGTAGAGTTAGTGAAATAGAAATAAATACTAGCAGCGAAATATATATATATATATATATATATATATATATATATATATATATATATATATATATATATATATACACATATATTTAAATTAATGTAGTGAGTGCATCAAGAGAAATATAATTCATATTTTTAGTGGAAATATGACTGAGACTAACCATGTTATTTGTATTGTTTTCTAATTATAATTTGTTTGTTATTCAAGTAACGTTGAAGGAATACTAGTACAAACATATCAAAATAATTATATACAAACATTTGAAATAAACAATTTATTTATATTGTATAACATTTCCATTTTGGAATAAACTGAATGAAGCTAGCTCCAATTTAAATTGAGGCTCAAATTGGCTAATTCCAATTGAGGCTGAGACAATTTGGAATATCGAGGAATATCAAGGAACAATTTGGAATATCAAGGAACAATATCGAGACAAAACAAAACAATAACATAATATATTATGAAATCAATTAACTATTTCTATAAACAATAACATTTGATTAATTAATTACATTTAATCACGCAAGGATAACATTTAATTTTCCACTCTACTATTTAATTCGAGGTCTAATTCAAATTAAAATATTTGATGATCAATGTTCATTGTATTAATGGAAAAGACATTCACAATCCCTGCGCTACTGAGATAAAATTTAAAAGTAATTAAATACATTAACCACTAAACTTAAACTATCCTTACAAATAATATTATAATCCTTCTTATAACTAAACATCGTTCAAATTTTCACAGGTCATTAAAGTCTGTCGCACAATTATTTATGAATATTATGAGTCTTAATAATATCTCTTAATACATTTCTAATCTCGGAGAAATAAACATTTGAATCTATTATGCCTATTACAATATTTAATCAGTTCTTTAAAATTGTCTATTTAATTATTTAAAAAATTAAAAAAAATTCTCAGGGGGGATTTTTTTCTCAAATTGGCCTCAAAATCTTCTTATAAAAGTAATAGAAATAATTAATTGTGTATCTCTGTATGCTCTATAATAGTTGTGTGTCATTATATTATATTATATAATATATAAAGGCAATTTTTTATTAATTTTGATTCCCATTCCCAATGTTTAAAAACAGGCCATTAGCATTAGTCCCAAACAAAGTCGAAAAGGTAGGTACCCAGTTTTGTCATTTAAGCAAACAAAAAACTTATATCTTTGCTTGTTCCAATAGGGATGTTCTCTTGCTTTTTCATATACTGTATAAGATATATATATATATATATATATATATATATATATATATATATATATATATAAAATTAAAAACACATTTCGCAGGTAAAAAAAATAAAATATTTGATTTTAAAAATTATTTTTTACTTTTGTTAGATGTCATTTGATAACACTTGTCAGATGGATCATAATTCATGTGCTTTCTTTTTACTTTGTAAATACACTCTTTAAACATGTGTAATTAATATTTATTTTTTGACATAATATTTAAGACATACATGTAATGTTCAACTTATTTCCAGTGTTTTCTTGCTAACAAAATATAACTAATTAATAAACTTGTATTTGCCATAAACAACAATCTCATTAAAGTTGTAAAATATTAAAATTTTAAACATAATGTATATGTTTACATAAATATTAAACTTCAGTTTTTGTGCATTAAACCACATGTATATGTAATACATTTGTTAATAAATATTTTTTTCTTATTTCGTCACTTTATTTTTAGTATATATACTGCATATAGTCTTGCATATCATTATCTTTTTGAAACTGTAGTTGTAAGCTTCAAATGTAAGTTCTCTATAAAATAATAATTTTCCTCATAGGCATACTAAATTGATATTTAAATGTTTAATGAATTATAATTTAATTTATTAATTGTTGGGAGAGTGAAACAGAAAGAAATATTTTAAAAATTAAATTTTATTCAAGTTACAAGCTTATATTAGAATAATTTTTCTTGAATTTGTAGAAAACGTGTTCAAAATTCTTGTTTCAATCCAGTTCTGATTTTCCTTAAAGAATTTCGGATGGACGCTCATCAAACACAACCCAGTCAATCTGTCCTCTCTCATTGTACTTCTCAGCCAGGTTTTTACCCTTCGAACGGTACTGAAAGATCGTTCAACAGTATCCGTAGTGGATGGGAAAGCACTTAAAATGAGGGATGAATTCCTTGTTGCAGGGGAAAAAATATTAGCCTTTTCCACAAGTGCAGCCACTTCAATATCCTTTAATTTGTCTCCTGCTAAATCCTTCTTTTTCTAAAGATTATACCACAAATCTAATTCTGCAGATATATCACCTATCTCATAAAACTCCATGAAGGATTTTGCATTTTTTCCAAATCTTTTGAAGTAATTTTTAGTATGTATGAAGGATGATGATCGGATAAGGCAAAATCAGGTGTATTTTCGTGTGAGAATCTAACATTCAATGATAAAGTTAAAGAGTCAAGTAAGGGATGATCAACGACCGTTTCGAATATTCAATCACAGTCTCAGATCGCAGATTACTTCTATGTATTTGCTTTTGAACAATTCGTGGAACTGTTAACTCAATGCCGACTTTCTCCGCGATATCATGTGATTTATTAAGTAATTCATCAGAAACATGTTCAATTTCTTGTCGATCCTTCTTGATGACATCAAGGATTTCACCAATATGTTTCCTCACCTTAATTAAATCATATTTTTACTTTGTAGAACGTTCACAATGGGTTCCAAAATCGCAGAGTACTTTGCAATCATGACTAAACCTACGATGAATATTGGTTTAGTAACTGCACTGTGCAATTGATAGGCAAATTTTCTTGTAGCATAGTTTCCTTAGACCGAGAGATGTTCTACCGCATTGACGATTTCATGGAAGCTGTCTGAAAACTTTCTAATACCCTTGTATTTCTCAGACCATCTGGTCTCACTGAGGCTTGATAGATTAGAAGCCGAATTCATGCGGGCTGGCGACTCACGAAAGAAGGATGTTGTATCCGTAACTGTTGCAATTAAGTTTCTTATTTCCGGTAGTTTGCTATCATTGATCACAAGATTTAGTTTGTGGCTTGAGCAATGGAACAATAAAGATTTATTGTACTTTTTCTTCAAAATGGCCTGTACACCACCTTCTTTTCCAGCCATCGTAGAACATCCGTCAATTCCAAATCCAACACAATTCTCTGCTGAAAGATTTTGATCAACTAAAAAAGTCTGAATTGTGCTAGCGATTGTAGCGTCATCTTGAGATTTCAGTTCAACATAGCCTACAAATTCCTCTCTGATTTTTTCTTGATTCTCACCGCAATCATCATAAAACCGCAATCCGATAGAAAGCTGTTATTTTCCAGCGATATCTGTTGTTTTATCGGCCATTACAGCGTAAGCTTTTGCTTGTTTACAATCTTCAATATTTCTTTCGTTGACAACTTCACCACATAATCTTATAATTTCATTTTGAATTTTTGGTGAAGTGTAGACTGCCTTTTTTCGACATGTATTCAAGTGATTCTTTAGCATCACATCACCACAGTCAATTCTCAAATTTAAAAGGTTTAAGAAAACCCTCTCATCTCCTTCCTTTCTTCTAAGTGGCAAACCATGAGTTCCACAAAATATGATGCAAGAAATAATTGATGACAATATTTGTTTATTTTCTTCAATCATCATTTGGTGACCACTTTTCAACTGCACATCAACTGGAACATTTTCAAGGAAAGTTTTTGGCAGTAGCTGTTGAAGTTTTGTGTTATTGACTTCAGATTTGATTTCTACAATCTTCATGTGTATCTTTAAACTATATGTATGACCTTACCATGAATGAATCCCAAAACTCCTTTATCTGTAGCAATACTGGGAGGAAAAGGAACACCGTGCATACATTGAGCACCTTTCAAAAGACTTGAATACACCAAACAAGGAGTATATTGTTCTAACCAGCGGCGGTTAATTTTTGTTTTTCAAATGGCTGACATCAGAACCAAAATGTTAATTTGATGGTGGGACCCAAGGATATGTAAGCTGATTTGTAAGAAACAAATTATTCTTTTTTTCTGATGACAACTTAAGAGCATGACATAACGACCAATGTCATTTTCATGGTAGCCATCGTATTCTTCAATCGTTTTAGATGTCCTAGGAAGAGAGATTTAGAATTACGGGTGTAGAGATGAAGAATTACTAGACCTTTGTTGTTCCATAATAGACACAGAATCCGATGGTTCGGTCAGTTTAGTTCCATTTTCGTCACCATCACTGCTTCCACATCTACTACTGTCATATTGATCCTTTTTCCATTTGTGAGGTTTACTGCCTCAAAGTAATAGAAGTTATACATAGTATACAAAAGTTACAAACCGTTTTTAACTAACAATCTATATAATAAAAATGAAATGCTGTTCATTGGTAAGCGCATCACATGAGAACGGGTGTACAAATTTGGCTATTTTTTATTATAAAATGTTTACCAGTTTCTTATATCCATTTAGGAAGCTTCAGTGTTATCCAACAGTGTTCTCCAGTGTTGTGTGTGTGTACCAAAACAGTAGATTGCAAAAAAACATTTTTGAATGATAAATTTAAGTTATTAATGAATCTGAGAATCAAATAATTATCAAGCGAATTAATTTTGAAAGTAGAAGTGGTGAGGCATCCTAGGCCAGTTCTAATTGTAGATATTAAATAATAGACTCTACTTTTAGTAAACAGGAAATACAGGAGATTACAGGTAAGTTAGAAATGTACTATGTAATGTTTAGATTTTAAAACAGTGCACGTCTGGAAACATCTGTTAAGCTTGCTTGTGTTTTCATAATGCAAGCTTCTGTTTTGCACCTCAGTCAGCGCTGCATCTCTCTAATATGGCATGGCTAGCAACATATATCTTTTTTTTTATTCTGGATCACACCATTTAACTAATCGCATGAAGGTCAAGCAATGTTAAATAAGAAGAGTTAAATAAAGTAGTTTTCACTTCATCGAATAGCAAAGACAGGCTTATATTAACCAGGTATGATGTGACTACTGTAATTGTTTTACTTAAGATAGGGCATTTGAGACTGTAAGGCTATTTTCTGGCTGCATGAAGGCAAAGGTTTAAATAGGGTTAAGTTTTCATGTAGGTTTAGAAACTAAAGTTAGCTATTCAAAAAAACCTGTTTCTAGTATAAAAAAGGTGTTTCAAGCAAATTGAAATTAATTCAGTAGTTGGAAAATGTAAAAATTGTAAATTTCACTTTTAATTCAAACTTTTTGAATTCAAAATTTCACTCGCTACCTTTGAACTATCAATCTGAAATATTATATAAAAAAGAATTTTAAAGAACTTCAAATCAATTTCTGCATAAAGTAATTTGGGCTGTTATTTTTCTAACAGTTTATCTGGTCCAAGTATCAGGGAAGAATTAGGTTGAAGGCAACCTAGTCTGTTAACACATCTCAGGATTAAATAGCAGCTACAAAACAGAACCTGCTTTCTATACATTGACAGTATAATGATAGTGCTGAAGTGACTTGTGTGTTTCTGTAATCTTACAACAACAAAAATAATAGGGTGGTACAAACTAGCTAATATCCGTTCCTGTCTTTAGAATATTTTAGTATTTATGTCTCTGTGGACATCTGTCCTCAAGGAACAATATCAAAATTCTAAATTAAAAATAAAATAAAAATAGTGTCTACTTGTTCTCCTTTAAAAAAAAACTTTTTTTTATACATAAAATTTTTTATTAAAAATTAAAAGAAAACAAGACAGATGATAACTGGTTTGGCCAGCCGTACAATAATAATAAAAAAAATAAGAAAAATATGTCATAAATTTATACAAATTGCTGGTAATGTTTTTTTATTATTGTTGTTGTTTTTTTAAAATTAATTATCTGATTGTTTTTTGTTGAAAATTTAACAAGACATATACATATTTATATAGCTCTGAGTAATAACTTATTTATTGCAAATCCTTACTTAGGTGAAGAAAATATTTAAATACTTGTATTTTTTTTATTGAGATTAATACGCACTGCCGGTAGCTACTCTGTAAAGAGCTACCAGTTTCCTAAGGCTAACGAGGGATCTCGAGTTCGGTTTTTCGCAAACAGATGAGTCAGTGAAAAGCATAAATAAACTACATCATCTATTAGTAATCCTCTGTGGAAACAAAAAAGTATTTTTCCTAAATAAGCTTTGGTAGCAGAGCTAGCTGTAGCTTATTTCTTTCATGTCTTGAACCATACAACATTATAACTGTAAAATCCAGTTATAGTTGGTTTCATTTGTAAATATTTCAATAAAGTACAATGTTAGAATTCGGTCATTAATTTTATTGGTTATAGTTTTAAAATATGAAAGTAGAACAAAAGACTTATTATATTAAATTAATTATTATTATTAATTATTAGATATATTAAATAACCCAAATAAAATAAATTATCGTTATCCATCACAGCTTTGCCCACGAAAGTTAAACTAGTCCAGTAAGTTAATAATTTTTAAAAGTAAAAAATATATTAATGAAACTGTCTTATGCTGCAAACGCTTGATTATACTTTACAGTGAATATGGAAAAAATACCTTATCCAGAATATGATATATTTTATTGACTTCAAACCTGTTGAATTCGAATTAGAAAGTCCAAAAACTTCTAACCCTGATGAGATTTTAATGGGTACTCTTCATTTATTAATTTTTTGACAGCAAAGAAAATTTTTTCAACCCATTATATGTTGGTCTATTTTAAAATTCTCTCTACATGATGATGTCATTTTCTGTTACATTACAGAAAATTAAGATTATGCCTTCTCATACAACCATTTTATTCTTTTTTAAAAAATCATTAAATATATGTTTCAATTTTTGAGTTGTAGAGCATTTTATTTATCTGCAAACTTGTGTACACCTTTTTCTCACCTTAAGGTCTAAAAAATTCTGAAATATATATTTAATTATTTGTGTTTTCCAGTTTTTTAAGTTTAAAGAAACTATGATTAAAAAAGTATTTTTTCTATTCAAATTTTTGAATATTCTTTTCACCTCTTAATAATTGAATTTCTTGTAAAATATTGACATTTGTATTTCTTTTTTTATAGTATTTATGTTAATAATCATTAAATTAGTAATTTTAAAAATATGTTTTTCCAATCTTACATTCTACGTTTACACTCTCTTGTGGTATGAATTCACGAAAATGCTGAAATATTTGTTTTCTAGAATTTTTAGTTGTTTCTGAAAATCTGATACCGAATTTGTTTTCACTAATGCAAACATTTGTACCCCCTGTCACCACTTTTGAAATAAAATATGGATAGTACTGAAATATATGAGTTTCATTATTTGTGTTTCACAGTATTTTCGTAACGTTTCTGAAAAACGTGTTCAAATATATTTTTTGCTAAGTTTTAAGAATATCTATTACAAACATATTTTCCCCCAATGCAAGTATTTCTTGTTTTTAAATTTTTACACCTTTAGGGGATGAATTTGGAAAATGCTGAAATACGTGTTTCATTATTTGTTTTAGAATATTTTTGTTTAATTTTTAGAAAATCCTATTTAAATAATTCTTCCCCATAGAAACATTTTCCTCTTTTTTTCTTTTTTTTTTCTTTTAGGGGATGAATTTGGAAAAATCTGAAATACATGTTTCATTATTTGTTTTAGAATTTTTTTTGTTTAAATTTAAGAAAATCCTATAAAAATATTTTTTTTTTTAGTTGATGAACTCGTAAAAAATGCTGAAATTTGTGTTTCATTATTTTTGTTTCGACGTATGCATCTAGAATACACATACAAAAATATATTTTTTCAATAAACAGTTATACCTCGTTTTACATTTTCTACCACCTTTCAATCTCCTTATACGATATATTTTTCACAAATGGTGAAAAATATATTTCATTTTTTGTATTAAATTATAATTATGTTAAGTTTCAAGAACATCCAGCAAAAAACATATTTTTCCAATAAAAACTGTTGTACCCAAATTTTACCCCTTTAGGGATTGAATATTGGAAAAAAGTTTTTCAAACACATCTACATGGTGGTACTGAGGTACCCAAAAATTTCAAGTCTAGCTATTATAGTTTAGGCAGTGCATTGAACAGTCTGCCTGTCAGTCAGAACATTGCTTTTTATATCAAGATGACATTGCTTCATCACTCATACAAGTAAAAAAAGTAACTATAACGTATATTTTCACTCAAGTTCATATTCACGTTTTGCAATGGTTTTACTTAGGAAGATATTTACAATAATCTTAAAATACAAGTATTGCATTAAATATTAGTCTATTATAGTAATTAAATACCAGCTAATGGTAATATTTGAAGTGCTGTAATACTGTTCAATGTCTTGCTGTATATTGTTGTATGTTATTTGTTTTTTTTTTTTTTATTAAGTACGAAAGGTCGTACGGGTCCACTAGTTGGAATTAGAGGACTAAATTTTTAAATAGATTTTTGTTTATTTGACTTTCAAATATCTTTTCAAAGTATAACATTAGCAAACTTTTAATTTTATGAATTAAATGCTTATTTTATTGAAATGTATTCCTAAAATCCGTGTAAACTAACATACCTAACAAAATCGTCTCAGAAAAGTAAAAAGAATAATTAATGTGTATCTCTCTATGTCCTTATATTGCCTTTTTTTATTATATTTCATTAACACGTCTAAATTTAATGAAACAAAACTTTTATTTCTGAAATTTAATAACAAATAAAATCTGTAAACTCTCTCTCTCATTATACACACACACACGCACGCGTGCGCGCACACATACACACACACGTAACTTTTCCCGCGAACGTAACTTTTCCCATCAATTTTACTGGTAACCATAACATTTATGAAAAGTATTACTGTACCAACGTTATTACAAATTTTATGCTCTTTCTCCATAAAGTGGTTAAAATTAGGATAGATTTTGCGTTCAACCAGTATTATATATAGAAAATATCCAGCAACTACACTTTCAAAATTTGAATATGATCCCGGTATCTTGAAACGGAAGCGAACGAGAAAAAGTCTTACACTTATGTCTTTCAGGCTTAATACAGCGTACAATCGGCCAACGCTTCTGTTTAAAATTGCCTACAATCATCATTATTAAATTAGAAGGTTTTAAATCATAGGTTTAAATGTAGACAGGTTCCATTTTGAAACGGAATAAATAGGAAAAAATGTTATTTATACGAGGTGTGTTCAGGAAGTAACGAGAATTTTTAAATTTTGCGGGCTTGGAGAGTCCGATTGTCAAACATTTTTTTTATTATGTTGGTATACATGCCCTTGAAGTATGATAAAACTTTTGCTGTTTTCATTGTTGACTTTGTCTGTGGCAGCTACCA
The DNA here is from genome assembly GCA_022606455.1 of Callitettix versicolor. NCBI lineage: Eukaryota > Metazoa > Arthropoda > Insecta > Hemiptera > Cercopidae > Callitettix > Callitettix versicolor. The sequence continues at coordinate 55,988,343 of CM040185.1, forward strand.
AGGTTAGACGTGTTTTTATGAGCTCGGCGATTTTCGTTTGTTAAAAGAAATGGATCAAAGAATTTGTATCAAATTTTGCGTAAAAAATGGAATAAAGTGTAACAAAGTGTGCAAAATGTTAACAAAGGCCTATGGTGAGTCTGCTATGAGTAAAGCAAAAGTTTACGAGTCGTATAATCGTTTCCAAGAAGGCCGTGAAGACGTTGAAGATGACGAACGCCCTGGACGCCCCAGCACATCAACAACCGATTAAAACGTGGAAAAAGTGAAAGAAATGGTTATGCACAATCGCCGAATCACAATTAGAGTAGTCGCTGATGATGTTGGCATATCGATTGGATTATGTCATGACATTGTTTCCAATGTTTTGTGTATGAAACGCGTGGCAGCAAAATTCGTTCCAAAATTGTTGAATTTTGAACAAAAACAGTGGCGAATGGAAGTTGCTCAGGAGTCACTAAATGAAGTCAACGACGATGCAGAATTACTGAAACAGGTGACGAAACATGGGTTTACGGATATGACGTCGAAACTATGGCTCAATCATCCTAGTGGAGGCATTTTGGCTCGCCAAGACCGAAAAAGGCTCGACAAGTGCGGTCGAACTTGAAGGTTATGCTCACTGTGTTCTTCGATATTAATGGCATAGTGCATCATGAATTCCTGCCACCAGGTGAAACGGTCAATAAGGAGTACTACCTACAAGTTCAACGCCGTTTGCGTGAAGCAATCCGAAAAAAACGCCCGTATTTGTGAAAAAACAATTCATGGCTTTTGCACCACGATAATGCACCATCTCACACTTCATTGCTCGTTCGTGAATTTTTTGCCAAAACAGTACTGTAACAATGCCTCCATATTCGCGAGCCGCCTTGGTGGCCTAGTTGATAGCGTACTGGGCTTTCACCCCGAGGACCCGGGATCGATTCCCGGCCAGGGCTTGGCATTTTTCATACGCTATAAATCATCCCATTGTCTCCATTAGCCAAAATGTACAAAATAGTCGGACGTTAAAAAGAAAATCATTCGCCAGACTTTTTCCTATTTCCAAAAATAAAGAGAACTTTAAAGTGTCGTCGTTTTACAGCCGTAGATGACATTAAAAGCGTATCGCTGAAAGAACTAAAGGCTATTTCAAAGATCGAGGTTGGATAGTGTTTCGAAGATTGGAAGAAGCGATGGCACAAGTGCATAATCTCCAATGGGGACTATTTTGAAGGCGACAACATCAATGTAGAAGAATAAATAAATATTTTGTTCAAAAAATTGAAATTCTCGTTACTTTCTGAACATACCTCGTATGTCATTTGGGCTTGTTACAAGAATCTCTGTGCCAAGCTTCAAAATAATTTGTCAGTGCATTTTTCCTTAAACTGAGTAACAAACAAAACACACAGTAAACCAAACGCAGAACGGTCGCGTAGAAAGAGAGACCTCCCTTTTCCCGGTCAGTTATTACCAATTTTTTAGTTTTAATTATTTTTACTGATACCATTCTAATTTTATAAAATAATTTATTTTGATATTAACTAACAACTAATGAAACATTTAACTAGTTATTTGAAAAAAAAACAATTGAAGTTTTAAACAGCTGCTAGTCATCATTTTTTATAAACTCTTAAAGTGATTTTTAAATGTTTAATGAAATTATCGATTGAAATTTAACTCTGCATAATGTTCTAATGCAGGACCTGGCTTTTTTAATGTCCTAAAAATGGTTTTTTTAAAAATATTTAATTTATATTGACATTTTAATTACCTGATCGTAAATTTATTTTGATATAAAACAAAAACCTAAAAAGGATTAATTTGATTCTTAAACGTGACTGAAATATTGAAATATTCGGAATGACTACATTTTTTCATACATACACAGGTTAACACTTTTTTGTATTTTATATGTTGTGTAATTTTATGACATAAAAGGTGTTAGAAGGTTTATTTTGGATGATTTTAACTGAGAAACTACAACAATCATTTCGATGAAACTCGTTTTTTGTTATATGGAGCTATGACAAGGTCTTAAGCAATTTAAAACTAGCATAAACATAATTTAAAATAAATATAATGGTATTCAAAATATCTGATTTGTTTGATGTTACAGTGGCTAAACAATTGTAACTGTCACATAATCAAACTGTTGCATGATTTTCCCCCACACCTTTCACACATTTAATGCGAAGTGTTGTTTTTAATATATAAAACACAGTTTTTAATTAATCCCTGATGTTTAAAATCGGACCATTAGTCCCAGGCAAAGTCGAAAAGTTTGGTTACTCTGTTTATCAAAATAAAGTACTCTATTGATTGTGAAAAAGAGTCACCATGTGTGAATTAAATTTCAAATCCATTTTTTGCCTTTGTTAGATGTTAATTGATCATCAGTTGAATCATAATGCATCCGTTTTTTTTTATTTTGAAAATATCTTTTAAAACAACGCTTAATTAATTTGTATTGTGTGACAGATAATATTTACGACATAGGCATATAGTTCAACTTATTTCCGGTGTTTTTTGCTAATTTGATATAATTAATTAATAAACAAGTATGTACAATAAACACCACAGATTAATTAAAGTTTTAAATTATTGGTTGGCATATTTATTTTATAAATATGTTTACAAAATAATTAAAATTTTATTTTTGTGCACTAAATTACACATACATATAACGACATTTCTTAATAAATCAATTTTTTCTTGTTTATTCGTTGCATTTTCAGTATATATAGCTTCATACAATCTTTTGCATATCATTATCCTTCTGAAACTTCAGTTGTAAGCTTCAAGTGTAAGTACTCTATAAAATAATAATTTTTGCTAAGACATACTTAATTGAAAAATATTTTAACGAAATAAAATTTAATTTTTGAATTGTTGAAAGAGCAGAATAGCAGAATGTTGAATTGTTGAAAAATACAGAAATATTTTTTAAAATTAAATTTTATTATGAAATTTACATGAGATTTCACAAATGTACTTATAAGACACTTGTGTCTAAATGTGTTGCTAACAGAATACTGAAGAAACTATTATAATAGTGAAAGCAAAACTTACTTTAAAGAGAACGTTTGATGCATTAATATTTCATATAACTTTTGCAATTAAATAAGTGAAAATTTCTATCTTTCTACTTCTAAAAAGAAAGTTTTATTAAATCTTACGTTTTCCTTTGCAGATGTTCAGCAGCAAAACTTTGTTTGTATTCGCTCTTATTGTCGCAGTAACAGTTGCCGCGACATTGGAAGATGAAGAATCCAGGGAGAAGCGAAGCCCTAAATTCTCATTGGGTGGGATAGGTAGAAAACTAAAAGACTTTATCAGTAAAGGACCAGGTTTCAGCGCCAATATTTCTAAGGACGGTCCCCGCATTAGTGGAGGTGTTCAAGTAGGTGGTAAATAAAAAATGTCAGCCGTTTGTAAACCAATGTGTTAATAAAGAAGAATTAACAGGTTGAAATTGTTTTACATTTATGTAATGAGTTTTACACAGGTTACCTAGTTACAAACTAACATCTGTTCTAATTATCACATCTATTTCTTAGATTAATAATGCATAAGTAAATTAATTCATAGTGAGTTAAAGTGTGCTAGAAGTTTCAAAGTAATAGTGATACAGTTTTTGAAGATTAGTGATAGTAATAAGAAATTATTTGAAATTCATAATCAATCTTATTAATAGTTTTATCAACTGATACTCCAAACTAATATATTTATTTGTAAATCGACGTACAGACTGCATATTAACTATGTATTGGGAACATCGTTCATATATTATTAGGATAAGCAATCCCATCGATTTCGTACCAAAAATAAGGACCTGCGTATTCAAACTACATATATGTGGCACCTACAGGTTCGTTAGAACTCCAGAGAACTCTTACGTATAAAATAATATTGACTTGAAACCGAGAAAAGCTCTCAAAACAAAATTTCAAAAGCAATATAAAGCTCCCACATGAGAGTACAGCACAGTGCAGATAATTGTGTATGTACTAAAACAGTAGATTGCTAAAAAAAAAAAAAAAAAAAAAAAAACAGTTTTGAAAATAGAAGTGGTGAGGCATCCTAGGCCAGTTCTAATTGTAAATATATTATTAAATAAAAGACTCTGCTTTTGGTAAACTGTAAATACTGTTGATTACAATTAAGTTAGAAAGGTACTGTAAAATCCGGTTATAGAAGGTTTCATTTGTAAATATTTCAAAAAAGTACAATGGTGTACCCGTCACAGCTTTTCCCATGAAACTTAAATGGATTCAGTAATGCAATAATTTTTGAACATAAATAATTATAATAATAAAAGCATTATCATCTAATTATTCAGTCTTGATTATTTTTTTATTGTGAATATGAACAAATATATGTTTTATTGATTTCAAACATATTAAATTCGAATTGGAAAGTCAAAAAACTTCTAACCCTGATGAGATTTTAAGGGGTACTCCTAATTTATTATTTTTTCAAAAATGAAGAAAATTGTTTCAAGCCACTACACGTTGGTCTATTTTGAAATTCTGTCTACATCAGCACCAATTTTATTAAATTACGGAAGCTTAATAATATAAGTGCCTTCTCTTACAACAATTTCAATTTTTTTTTAATCATGAAATATGCGTTTCAATATTTGAGTCTTAGAATATTTGTTCTAACTGCAAACTTGTATACATCTCTTTCTCTCCTTAAGCCAGTGAATTATGAAAAATGGTGAAATATTTGTTTAATTATTCGTGTTTTGGATTTTTTTAAGTTCAAAGAAAATATGATATCGTTTTCTGTTAAAACTTTTAAACTTTCTTTTCACCCCTTTGTGACTGGATTTTGTAAATATGTTTCTTTTTTAAGGTATTTTTGTTAATTATCATTTAATTGAAATTTAAAAAATATTTTTTCAATCTTACAATACTTACTCTGTTTTCACCTTTTTGAGGTGTAAATTCTTGTAAGTGATTCACAAAAACGGAAATATTTATTTTTTTTAGAATATTTTGTTGGTTTATAAAAATCAGTTAAAGAAATGTTTTTCGAATGCAAGAATTAGTATCCCAGTGGTTTGTATTCCAGTGATATCTGGAAGCAAAAAAACTAAAGAAAATCAGTCCGAGGGGTGAGGAAAGAAGGGGAGGGTTCGGGCATTAAAAAACTCTAAGTAAGAGTAAGTGGGTTCCACAAACTAAGCGAATGAGATCCAATGATAGTAACTGAAAGGCTGAGGCAAGGAAAAACCTCGGATCAAAACAATGTACAGACAGTGATATATCACTTCAAGTACAATTAGGTGGTATTGAATTACTATAATATACCATTATTTAATCAATAATTGTATTTTAAGAATGCTGTACATATCTTCTTAAGTAAAATCGTTGCAAAACAATATAGGCTAATTGTTTCTTGCCAACATAAACGACAGTTAAAATATTGTTTTTTTTATAACTATAGTATTGTATAGTTAATTTTATAACTATAGTATAAAATTAAGTTATATTTTATACTAGTATGACCTGTTAACAATGCAGTGCCATTTATTATACTTAGGTTATTAAATATAATAGGCTATTTTAAGCTTTTTTTTTCTTAAGTTTCTAAGCTATAGCTCCTGAGCTCATACACACACACACACACACACACACACACACACACACACACACACACACACACACACACACACATATATATATATATATATATATATATATATATATAAAGACGATCAATAAATTATTAAAAAATTATATTTTCTTTTACTATTTAAACTATAACCAGTAAAATTAATGTCTGAATTCTAAAATTGTACTTTATTGAAATATTTACAAATGAAAATAATTATAGCCGGAATTACTTACCGAAATTAATTAACAGTAATTACTGTTTACTAGAAGGAGAGCGTTTTCGTACAAAAACAATTGCGTGTATTGTACTGCACTCTTACGGGAACATTTTATACTGCGTTTGGAATTTAGTTCACAAAGCTTTGATCGGTTTCAGGTTGGTATTATTTTATTGTAAAGCCTTAAAATAAAACGGTATTAGGTGTGAGAGTTACCAGGTGTTCTGACAAATTCTAAGTGCCCAATATATGTAGTTTCAATAACAAAGGTTCTTATTTTTGGTACAAAACCTATTGGAATGCTTAGTATAACAATATATGAAAGATTACCCTAATACCACTGATAGATTAATGGAATTTTATGAGTGGGTGTGGTTAGGTGGAATATTCAACTTACAGAAGGATGAAGATTTTCAAAATAATGTCTACAAAAACTAGCACGGTTAATCTGATCAGAGACTTACAAGTGATACAAACTATCTATAAAAATTTACTCTATATTCTACAAAAAAACACTTGATTTTTTTTAGATGCCTAGTTTTCAAGTCGCTGGCAAAACTTGGCTCCATTTACGTAATTTTAATTAAGACAAAAAGCACAAATTCAATCCCTTAACAATGCAGAACCGCTAAGGAAATTAAAATTTAAAATATTGAAATAAACTTTAAAGTTGTTTAAAATACTGTAATACTCTGTAAGTTGTAAGTTGCGTTTTTTTACCTTTAAAGTCTTTAAATATACATACTTGTACTTTAAAATTAACATTAGGAAAATGTCAGTGCTGGTAAAGTAGTGGTCAGCACATTGACAACACACAATGTTGTTTGATTCTGATTGAGATTTGTGAGATATTACTGTTAGTATAAGAAAATATGTTTTTCATATTTCCCCTCTTCTGCATCTCTTAATATATCAATCTGTAATTTTTCGCTTTTTTTTTCATATATATATATATATATATATATATATATATATATATATATATATATATATATATATATATGAAGTACACACACACACACACACACACACACACACACACACACACACACACACACACACACACACACACAACCATTACCTGTCGCAGGTTTGCCCACGAAACATAAACTGTTTCATAATGTATTAATTTACAAAAATTAAAAATGTATCGATAAAATCTAACATATTACTGAAAATATTGCATTTAAAGTAGCCAGTGAGTGACCCACAATGTTTGCTGATAATAAATTTGACCATGTTTATAATTTTGAAATATGAATAAAAATCAACATATTGGTCATATGATGCATGATTGTCTAATTCGCCAAACTCGTAATTATTTTGCATTGAATATGAAAACAATATCATACCCAGAATATCATATGATATGTTTTATTGACTTCAAACATGTTGCATTAGAATGTCCAAAAACTCATAACACCTATGTGCCTTTAATGGGTACTATGAATTTATTAATTTTTTGAAAGCAAATAAACTTGTTTCAACCCACTACACATTAGTATATTTTGAAATTCTTTTATACATGAGCACCTATGCTATTACATTACAGAAGATTAATAATAGACATGACTACTTATACAATAATTTCATTTTTTTTGTGAAAATGGTGAGATTATTTGAGATGTAGAATATTTTTTCTATTGAATAATAGAATCACTTTTAGGGATGATTCTGAAAAATGCTGCAATATATGTTTCATTATTTTGTTTTTTAGTTTTTTAACTTTCAAGAAAATATGATCAAAGGATATTATTTCTAATTAAAACTTTTGTACCTCCTTTTTAACCCTTTAGGGACAGAATTTTGTAAAATGCGTTTTCTATATGTGTTTCTTTTTATACAGTACTTATATTAATTGTCAATAAAATTAAATTAAAAATATGTTTTCCAGTAATACACTCTATACTCAATTTTTACCTTTTTGAGCTATAAATTCTCCAAAATTCTGAAATGTTTGTTTTTTTGAGTTTCATGAAAATCAGTTTAAAAAATATTTGTTCTAATACGAACATTTGTACTACCTTTTTATCCCTTTAGAAAATTAAATATTAGAAAATATAAGTGTGTTCATTATTTGTGTTTTTGAGTTTTTACACTCCATTGAGTGTTCTGTATATTAATAAATAATATTGAGTTTGCAGTCTTATAAAGATTTAAAAAAATAAACACTTTCAGAAATAAACGTTTTGTTTCGCAAGGTTTATATGTACTAATAAAATATCATAAAACAAACGTCAATATAACAACATAGATGTGTAAACAATTAGTAATTTGTATTACTTTTTTTAAGAGATTTTGTACAGTATTGTTAATTTACATAGATTTTGAGAAAAAATGTTTCAAATAAATAAATATTTTATTCTGTAAATAAAAAGTTAACTAATGATATATTACGGCAACGAATAGCTTCACTTTTCAAATGACAATAAAGACAAAAGGGAAAGTGACAAAATGAATTTAAGTCTCTGTACGAGCAATTTTTAAATACATTTACTTTACAGTTTGAGTTAATAAATAAGATGACTTCTTATGAAGTTACTGTCACTAACCTTGGAAAAACCGTATCACTATCATGGTACTTTACTTATGAATTATTGGTTATTGTGATTTAATAATCACAGATTTTTGGAACTAGCTAATCTGTGTAAAACTCATTATATAAACGTAAAACAATTTAACATATTAATTCTCGTTTATTGACATAGTTCACAAACGGCTGACATTTTTTATTTACCACCTACTTGAACAATTCGACTAATGTGGTTACCGTCCTTAGCAATATTGGCGCTGAAACCTGGTCCTTTTCCACTGATAAAGTCTTTTATTTTTCTACCTAACCCACCCAATGAGAATTTAGGGCTTCGCTTCTCCCTGGATTCTACATCTTCCAATGTCGCGGCAACTGTTACTGCGACAATCAGAGCGAATTGTATACACACACACACACACACACACACACACACATATATATATATATATATATATATATATATATATATATATATATATTTGTACATATATCCTAAAGAGAGAGGGAGTGCCTCTCTGTGCTCAGGAGCTATAGCTTAGAAACTTAAGTAAAAAGAAAACAAAAGATTAAATATGACCTATTATATTAAATAACCTAAATATAATAAATAGCACTGCATTGTTAACAGGTCATACTAGTATAAAATATAACTTAATTTTATACTATAGTTATAAAATTAACTATACAATACTATAGTTATAAAAAAAACAATATTTTAACTGTCGTTTATGTTGGCAAGAAACAATTAGCCTATATTGTTTTGCAACGATTTTACTTAAGAAGATATGTACAGCATTCTTAAAATACAATTATTGATTAAATAATGGTATATTATATTAATTCAATACCACCTAATTGTACTTGAAGTGATATATCACTGTCTGTACATTGTTTTGATCCGAGGTTTTTCCTTGCCTCAGCCTTTCAGTTACTATCATTGGATCTCATTCGCTTAGTTTGTGGAACCCACTTACTCTTAGAGTTTTTTTAATGCCCGAACTCTCCCCTTCTTTCCTCACCCCTCGGACTGATTTTCTTTAGTTTATTTGCTTCCAGATATCACTGGAATACAAACCACTGGGATACAAATTCTTGCATTCGAAAAACATTTCTTTAACTGATTTTTATAAACCAACAAAATATTCTAAAAAAAATAAATATTTCCGTTTTTGTGAATCACTTACAAGAATTTACACCTCAAAAAGGTGAAAACAGAGTAAGTATTGTAAGATTGAAAAAATATTTTTTAAATTTCAATTAAATGATAATTAACAAAAATACCTTAAAAAAAGAAACATATTTACAAAATCCAGTCACAAAGGGGTGAAAAGAAAGTTTAAAAGTTTTAACAGAAAACGATATCATATTTTCTTTGAACTTAAAAAAATCCAAAACACGAATAATTAAACAAATATTTCACCATTTTTCATAATTCACTGGCTTAAGGAGAGAAAGAGATGTATACAAGTTTGCAGTTAGAACAAATATTCTAAGACTCAAATATTGAAACGCATATTTCATGATTAAAAAAAAATTGAAATGGTTGTAAGAGAAGGCACTTATATTATTAAGCTTCCGTAATTTAATAAAATTGGTGCTGATGTAGACAGAATTTCAAAATAGACCAACGTGTAGTGGCTTGAAACAATTTTCTTTATTTTTGAAAAAATAATAAATTAAGAGTACCCCTTAAAATCTCATCAGGGTTATGAGTTTTTCGACTTTCCAATTCGAAATTAATATGTTTGAAATCAATAAAACATATATCCGGATAAAATATTTGTTCATATTCACAATAAAAAAATAATCAAGACTGAATAATTAGATGATAATGCTTTTATTATTATAATTATTTATGTTCAAAAATTATTGCATTACTGAATCCATTTAAGTTTCATGGGCAAAGCTGTGACGGGTACACCATTGTACTTTTTTGAAATATTTACAAATGAAACCTTCTATAATCGGATTTTACAGTACATTTCTAACTTAATTGTAATCTACAGTATTTACAGTTTACCAAAAGCAGAGTCTTTTATTTAATAATATATTTACAATTAGAACTGGCCTAGGATGCCTCACCTTCTATTTTTAAAACTGTTTTTTTTTTTTTTTTTTTTTAGCAATCTACTATTTGTTTTAGTACATACACAATTATCTGCAATGTGCTGTACTCTCATGTGGGAGCTTTATATTGCTTTTGAAATTTTGTTTTGAGAGCTTTTCTCGGTTTCAAGTTAATATTATTTTATACGTAAGAGTTCTCTGGAGTTCTAACGAACCTGTAGGTGCCACATATATGTAGTTTGAATACGCAGGTCCTTATTTTTGGTACGAAATCGTGGGATTGCTTATCCTAATAATATATGAAAGATGTTCCCAATACATAGTTAATATGCAGTACGTCGATTTACAAATAAATATATTAGTTTGGAGTTTCAGTTGATAAAACTATTAATAAGATTGATTATGAATTTCAAATAATTTCTCATTACTATCACTAATCTTCAAAAACTGTATCACTATTACTTTGAAACTTCTAGCACACTTTAACTCACTATGAATTAATTTACTTATGCATTATTAATCTAAGAAATAGATGTGATAATTAGAACAGATGTTAGTTTGTAACTAGGTAACCTGTGTAAAACTCATTACATAAATGTAAAACAAATTCAACCTGTTAATTCTTCTTTATTAACACATTGGTTTACAAACGGCTGACATTTTTTATTTACCACCTACTTGAACACCTCCACTAATGCGGTCACCGTCCTTAGCAATATTGGCGCTGAAACCTGGTCCTTTACTGATAAAGTCTTTTATTCTTCTACCAAACCCACCCAATGAGATTTTAGGGCTTCGCTTCTCCCTGGATTCTTCATCTTCCAATGTCGCGGCAACTGTTACTGCGACAATAAGAGCGAATACAAACAAAGTTTTGCTGCTGAACATCTGCAAAGGAAAACGTAAGATTTAATAAAACTTTCTTTTTAGAAGTAGAAAGATAGAAAGGTTTGCTTATTTAATTGTAAAAGTTTTGTGAAAAATTAATGCAGCAAACGGTTTTTTTAAAAGCAAGAATTCTTTTTCACCATTCTGAAAATTTCACACATTCCGTTGGCAAGAACTTTAATAACAAGTTCCTTGTGAGTATATTACTCAAAATTTGCAAGTAATTTTATTATGACAATTCAATTTTTTAAATATTTATTTATGTTTCACTCTCCCAACAATTCATAAATTAAATTATATTCATTAAACAATTAAGTATCAATATATTGTGCCTTAGCAAAAATTATTATTTTATACAGTACTTACATTTGAAGCTTACAACTGAAGTTTCAGAAAGATAATGATATGCAAGACTGTATGCAGTATATATACTAGAAATAGAGAGACTAAAAAAAATTGATTGATTAACAAACATCGTTACACATTTGTGTAGTTTAATGCAGAAAACAAAATTTTAATTATTATATAAATATATTTATCTTAAATAAATATTGCAATTACAATTTACAACTTTAATTAAATTGTTGTTTCTGGCAAATACATGTTTATTAATTAGATATATTTTGTTAGCAAGAAAACACCAGAAATAAGTTGAACTTCACGCCTATGTCTTAAATACTATCTGTCACAAAATAAAATTTAATTATGTATGTTTTACAAGTGTATTTACATATGAAACTGTAAATACATTCAAACAAAATATGATGCATTTGATCCAACTAACAAGTGTTATCAAGTGACATGTAACAAAAAGTAAAAAATTAATTTTAAAATCAAGTATTTAATTTTTTTCGAACAATATATATATATATATATATATATATATATATATATATATATATTGTTCGTATTATGTATGAAAGAGGAGAGAACATCCCAATCGGAACTAGCAAAGATATGTTTTTTTTGCTTTTTTCGACTTTGTCAATGAATAATATAACGTTTTTAAACATTAGGAATAAATGTTAATCAAACTTTGTGTTTTAGGCTATATATTAAAAACAATACTTTGAATTAAATCTGTAAATGGTGTGGGGGGAAATCATACAACATTGTGATTATGTAACAGTTACAATTGTTTTCCACCGTAACATCAAATAATTCTCTCATCCCACCAATCCTCTATGTGACAGTTACAATTGTTTAGCCACCATAACATCAAGCAAATCTCCCGTCCACCACTCCCCTAAAGGAGTGTGTAGTATAAGTGAACAATATACATACTCTTTACAGATCATCTGTCAGGCATACCGAAAACGTAAATGCCCCTCAATGCTCAGTTCTCTGATATATGGCTGTAGTAATAAAAAAATAGTGTATTTTGAATACCCTCTATTTATTTTAAATTATTAAATTTAATTCTCGGATACATTAATAATTTAAATAATTATTAATTAATGTTTTCTTTTAGTGATCTATTGTTTTGATACACTCATATATGCCTGCATTGTGCTGCACTCTCATGGGGGCATTTTATACTGCAATGAATTTTTATTACAGATCTTTAATCAGTTTTAAGTCGGTTTCATTCCATTGTAAAACTATAAAACGGAAACCTATGATGCGTTAGAGTTTCCAGGTGTTCTGTCGAAACTGTAGGTACCCCATATATGTAGTTTCAAAATGCAGATCCTTATTTTTGGTACAAAACCGATCGGAATTCTTTGTGTAATAATACAAGACAGATGTTTCTAATATGTAGTTAATATGCAGTTTATAGTGATATTTAAAAATTAATTTAAGTTTTTGTACTGTCGATTTTTAAATAGATATATTAGTTTAGCGTTTGAGTTAATAAAATGTGAGTGATAATGAATTACCAATCATTTTTTATGAAGTTTCTATCACTAACTTCGGAAAAACTTTATCACTATTACGGAAAATTGCATTAAAATATTTATTGCATTTAACGTACTGTGACAGGGTTTTACTTATGAATGATTGTTTGTTGGACTAGTTCGTGTTAATTAGAATATATGTTAGTTTGGAAACAGGTAATCCGGGTAATAAATAAAATTTTTGTTTATTAACATTTGGTTTACAAACGATTGACATTTTTTATTTACCACCTACTTGAACACCTCCACTAACTTTGTGTCCGTCCTTAGAAATATTGGCGCTGAAACCTGGTCCTCCACCACTGATAAAGCCTTTTATTTTTCTACCTAACCCACCCAATGAGAATTTAGGGCTTCGCTTCTCCCTGGATTCCTCATCTTCCAAGGTCGCGGCAACTGTTACTGCGACAATAAAAGCTAACACAAACAAAGTTTTGCTGCTGAACATCTGCAAAAGAAAACATAAAATTTAATAAAACTTTGATTTAAAACAAGAACAACACATATTTTTGTTTATTTAATTGCAACTGTTTATTTAATTATGAGTTTTGTAAAATATTAATGTAACAAACTCTTTTCCTAAATAAAATTTCTTTTTCACAATTCTGAAAATTTTATCAGCATTCTGTTGGCATCACCTTCAGAAATAGGTGTCGTCTGAGTATATTTGTGTAAAATTGCAAGTAAATGTGATAAAAAAATTTAATTTGTTAAAATATTTCTTTATGTTTCACTCTTTCAACAATTCATAAATTAAATAATATTTTATTATTAAACAATTACGAAAATTATTATTCTATGGAGTACTTACGTTTGAAGCTTACTACTGCAGTTTCAGAAATATAGTCATATGTGAGACTGTATGCAGCTATATAAATACTAAAAATACAACGACTAAAAAAGAAAAAATTACCTATTAAAAAATAAAAAAGAACAAATTACCTATTAAAAATGTCCTAATACATTTGTGTAATTTATTGCACAAAAATAAAAAATTTTAATTATTATTAAACATATTTATCTAAAAAAAATATAGCTATTAATAATTTTAATTAATTTGTTTTTTATGAAAAATTAATGTTTATTAACTAATTATATGCTACTAGCAAAAAAGAAAGAAGTCTAACATTATGTCTATGACTTAAGCAATATCTTATATTAAAAAAATAAAAATTAATAAAATATTTTTAAAAAATAAAAAAAAGAAAGCTTATTCATAAGATGATCCAACTAATCATCTGTTCAACTAATCAGCTGTTTATAAAATGAGTTAAAATCAAATTGCAATAAGCGGACTCTACTTTAGATAATAATTTTTTTTTTTAATTGCATAAATAGTGTTATATTATGTTATATTAAAACATCTGTTTTGCTTGTTATATATATATATATATATATATATATATATATATATATATATATATATATATATATATATATATACACACACACATGAGGCATTCTTTGTGAAAGAATGACACCACCCTGCCCAAAATTGGTTTAATCTATTAAAGGTTTATAGGTGGTCAAAAGAAAGGTTGCCCCATGGACGTACCCAGCGAAGCCGTTATTAAATTTTGTTGCTGGAATTTAATACAGTTCTTGAAATAACTATTTTAATAATCAAAAAAATACTTACACTAATGAAAATTATGAAATTAGGCTAATTTATCGTAATTTTATTGTCGATTGAAATTATCGTACAATCGTACTTAATTATCTTATATAAGAAAACAGAAAAATAATACTATAAACAAATAGGATAATTATCGTACACAACGCAACGCTTTACCCTGATCTAGAACCACCTAGAAACTGGTAGAAGAATCTATGTCAGCCAGTTAGTGGGATTCAAGAGACAAAGATATCTCGAGCAGGCTCTAGAAGAGTTTACAGAAAGCAGCCAATGAGAGAAAAGCAAACCTTCTAGAAGGGTCTCCGCCCTCCCGTTTGGACTAGTGAGTTACTAGTGAGTTCCGCATCACTATATAAACTGAGCTGCCCGCCGCTCCCACTATTTAATCAGTATTTGTATTTCAGTTGAACTATAGATGTTTATCAAATGTTTTTTTTAAATAACCAATTATATTATACTTTATTAGTTTACCTTCTTATTTACGTTTAAAGAACACTGAGGCTTCCTAAATGGACATAAGAAACTGGTTCCAAAAAGGTAAGTTAAGTAATTAAGTAATTCAAATTTTTCTTTCCAGAAAAACCTCATTTGGACTATCACGAACATTTCAAAACAAAATATAGCCAAATTTGTACACCCGTTCTCATGTGATGCGCTTACAAACTAACAGCATTTCATTTTTATTATATAGATTGTTAGTTAAAAACGGTTTGTAACTTTTGTATACTATGTGAACTTCTATTACTTTCAGGCAGAAAACCTCTCAAATGGAAACAGGATCAAGATGACAGTAGTAGAAGTGGAAGCAGTGATGGTGGTGAAGATGGAACCAAACTGACTGAACTATCGGATTCTGTGTCTATTATGGAACAACAAGGGTTTAGTAATTCTTCACCTCTACATGTAGCTGTTCCTGGAACGTCTAAAACGACCAGAAGAATACGATGGCTGCCATGAAAATGACATTGGTCATTATGTTGGTCATGCCCTTTTAAGTTCATACATGAAGATTGTAGCAAACACGTCTGCAGTCAATATCACAAAGCTTCAACAGCTGCTGCAAAAGCATTCCTTGGAAATGTTCCATTTGATATACAGTTGCAAAGTAGTCACCAGAAGATGATTGAAGAAAGTAAACAAATATTGTCATCAATTATTTCTTGCATCATATTTTGTGAAACTTTAGATTTGCCACTTAGAGGAAAGGAAGGAGATGAGGGGGTTTTCTTATACATTTTAAATTTGTGAATTGACTGTGATGATGTGAAGCTAAGGAATCACTTGGATTCATGTCGAAAAATGCAGTCTACGCTTCACTAAACATTCAAAATGAAATTATAAGATTATAAGGTGAAGTTGTCAAAGAAAGAATTATTGAAGATTGTAAACAAGCAAAAGCTTACGCTGTAATGGCCGATAAAACAACAGATATCGCTGGAAAATAACAACTTTCTATCGGATTGCGGTTTTATGATGATTGCTGTGAGAGTCAAGAAAAAATCAGAGAGGAATTTGTAGGCTATGTTGAACTGAAATCTCAAGATGACGCTACAATCGCTAGCACAATTCAGACTTTTTTAGTTGAACAGGATCTTTCAACAGAGATTTGTGTTGGATTTGACGGATGTTCTACGATGGCTGGAAAAGAAGGTGGCGTACAGGCCATTTTGAAGAAAAAGTACAATAAATCTTTATTGTTCCATTGCTCAAGCCACAAACTAAATCTTGTGGTCAATGATAGCAAACTACCGGAAATAAAAAAAACTTAATTGCAACAGTTACGGATACAACATCCTTCTTTCGTGAGTCGCCAGCCCGCATGAATTCGGCTTCTAATCTATCAAGCCTCAATGAGACCAGATGGTCTGAGAAATACAAGGGTATTAGAAAGTTTTCAGACAGCTTCCATGAAATCGTCAATGTGCTAAAACATCTCTCGGTCGATGGAAACTATGCTACAAGAAAATTTGCCTATCAATTGCACAGTGCAGTTACTAAACCAATATTCATCGTAGGTTTAGTCATGATTGCAAAGTACTCTGCGATTTTGGAACCCATTGTGAACGTTCTACAAAGTAAAACTATGATTTAAGTATGGGGAGGAAACATATTGGTTAAATCGTTGTTGTCAACAAGAAGGATCGACAAGAAATTGAACATGTTGCTGATGAATTACTTAATAAATCACATGATATCGCGGAGAAAGTCGGCGTTAAGTTAACAGTTCCACGAATTGTTGAAAAGCAAATACACAGAAGTAATCTGCGATCTGAGACTGTGATTGAATATTCGAGACGGTCGTTGATCATCCCTTATCTTGACTCTTTAACTTTATCATTGAATGTTAGATTCTCACACCAAAATACACCTGATTTTGCTTTATCCGATCATCATCCTTCATACATACCACAAATTACTTCTAATGATTTGGAAAAAAATGCAAAATCCTTCATGGAGTTTTATGAGATAGGTGTATATCTGCAGAATTAGATTTGTGGTATAATCTTTAGAAAGAGAAGGATTTAGCAGGAGACAAATTGAACGATATTGAAGTGGCTGCACTTGTGGAAGAGGCTATATTTTTTCCCTGCAACAAGACATGCACTCCTCATTAAAGTGTTTTCCCATCCACTACGGCTACTGTTGAACGATCTTTCAGTACCCTTCGAAGGGTAAAGACTTGGCTGAGAAGTACAATGTGAGAGGACAGATTGAATAGGTTGTGTTTGATGAGCATCCATAGGAAATTCTTTAAGGAAAATCAGGACTGGATTGAATCAAGAGTTTTGAACAAGTTTTCTATAAATCCAAGAAAAATTATTCTAATATAAGCTTGTAACTTGAATAAAATTTTTTTCAAAAAAATAATTGTAATAACTTAGTTTTGATAAAGCACTGCTATAATTATACATAATTTTATTAAAATTTTGGTTTCATTTACCTTTTTCGTGATAAAATATTACATTGTATATTGAATGACCGTGGCTTGCCCCCCCCTAGTTTTGATCCTAGGTACACCCTTGTCTGGACCTCTAGTTTCTAAATCCGTCTGGCGTATTTAGAGAATCGCTATTGTAAATCCGATATTGTGGCTAGAATCTCGTGATCCACACTCTATTTTTACTGATACTATTATAAAACTAGCTACATAAACCCTAAAGAGGTCTACAAAAGGCTTAAATGAAAGCTCTTGAACTATACTTTCGAAAGTCATGTGGTGAAAATTTCTTGGTTCACATAAAATCCAATATTGCGGCCAATAATATGTGACAGGCGTTTTTTCGTTATAATAGTTGAAAAAGCAACTTTTTTAGCTTTATTCAGGACTCAGAAAGTCTTGAATGAATGATTTCGAAATTTACTTCTTAAATATATAAAGATAGCTTTAGTTGAAACAAAATGACGCCTTAAGTCACGTGACAAATGCGGTTTTTCATCAAAAAAGCTAAAGAAAGCACAATTTGAAATCCTATAGTGGTCTGAAAGAAATTAAAAATAAAATATTGAATGTTTTGCAAGGTATAATATTATTGTTCTAGCCTTTCAACATTGATTATCTACTTAATCAATCCCAACAATGTCTCAATTTTTATCAAAATAACAGTTGTATCTTTTGTAAGTAACAAGAGGTGGACATTCAGGATTAGTAGATGCCTCTAGGTTACATCTTCAAGTTAGTCAACGACCAGAATTCTTAATTAAGCTAAAAAAATTAGAATATTTACATTGCGTTTAAACAATTTCTGAAGAAAGTCCAATGTCAACCCACTATTGAACCAGCCCCCAGGAAGTTTTGTTTAGGGATGGAGGAATTATATAATGTATTTTAGTTTAAGACGATGGACAATGCCATAGGATAGATAATCTTGCATATGTTCAAATCTTATTAGAATATCCATATCAGCTTTTCCACATTGCATTGTAACAAAGCTTTGTTAAGTTAGTTGAGTCTGATCCAGTGTGTGTACAACACTGTCCAAGAGGTTATATCTGGGCGTAAGAGTTATTTATTATAATTGCTATAATAAACCGTCTTGTAAAATTCAATATTGAGATTTTTTAAAAACGAATAGATTGGAACCACTACACAATGTGTGTATATATATATATATTTATATTTATATATATGTGTATTTTTATATATATATATATATATATATATATATATATATATATATATATATACATATATATACACTTATATATATATACACACATTATGGAACCCAATTGCTCTTAGTTAGAGTTTTTTAATGCCCGAACCCTCCCCTTCTTTCCTCACCCCTCGGACTGATTTTCTTTAGTTTTTTTGCTTCCAGATATCACTGGAATACAAACGACTGGGGTACAAATTCTTGCATTTGAAAAAATTTCTTCAACTAATTTTTATAACCCAACAAAATATTCTAAAAAAAATAAATATATATTTTTTTGTGAATCACTACCAAGAATTTACACCTCAAAAGGGTGAAAACAGAGTAAGGATTGTAAGATTGAAAAAATATTTTTTAAAATTTCAATTAAATGATAATTAAAAAAAATACCGTAAAAAAAAGAAACATATTTACAAAATCCATTCACAAAGGGGTGAAGAGAAAGTTTAAAAGTTTTAACAGAAAACGATATCATATTTTCTTTGAACTTAAAAAAATCCAAAACACGAATAATTAAACAAATATTTCACCATTTTTCATAATTCACTGCCTTAAGGAGAGAAAGAGATGTATTCAAGTTTGCAGTTAGAAAAAATATTCTAAGACTCAAATATTGAAACGCATATTACATGATTTAAAAAAAAATTGAAATGGTTGTAAGAGAAGGCACTTATATTATTAAGCTTCCGTAATTTAATAAAATTGGTGCTGATGTAGACAGAATTTCAAAATAGACCAACGTGTAGTGGCTTGAAACAATTTTCTTTATTTTTGAAAAAATAATAAATTAAGAGTACCCCTTAAAATCTCATCAGGGTAAGAAGTTTTTTGACTTTCCAATTCGAATTTAATATGTTTGAAATCAATAAAACATATATTTTTTCATATTCACAATACAAAAATAATCAAGACTGAATAATTAGATGATAATGCTTTTATTATTATAATTATTTATGTTCAAAAATTATTGCATTACTGATTCCATTTAGGTTTCATGGGCAAAGCTGTGACGGGTACACCATTATACTTTTTTGAAATATTTACAAATGAAACCTTCTATTACCGGATTTTACAGTACATTTCTAACTTAATTGTAATCTACAGTATTTACAGTTTACCAAAAGCAGAATCTTTTATTTAATAATATATTTACAATTAGAATTGGCCTAGGATGCCTCACCGCTTCTATTTTTAAAACTGTTTTTTTTTTTTTTTTTTTTTTTGGAATCTACTGTTTTAGTACATACACAATTATCTGTACTGTGCTGTACTCTCATGTGGGAGCTTTATATTGCTTTTGAAATTTTGTTTTGAGAGCTTTTCTCGGTTTCAAGTCAATATTATTTTATACGTAAGAGTTCTCTGGAGTTCTAACGAACCTGTAGGTGCCACATATATGTAGTTTGAATACGCAGGTCCTTATTTTTGGTACGGAATCGATGGGATTGCTTATCCTAATAATATATGAACGATGTTTCCAATACATAGTTAATATGCAGTCTGTACTGAAACTGACAACATAAGTTGCAGTTTCGATAACGTCGATTTACAAATAAATATATTAGTTTGGAGTTTCAGTTGATAAAACTATTAATAAGATTGATTATGAATTTCAAATAATTTCTCATTACTATCACTAATCTTCAAAAACTGTATCACTATTACCTTGAAACTTCTAGCACACTTTAACTCACTATGAATTAATTTACTTATGCATTATTAATCTAAGAAATAGATGTGATAATTAGAACAGATGTTAGTTTGTAACTAGGTAACCTGTGTAAAACTCATTACATTAATGTAAAACAAATTCAACCTGTTAATTCTTCTTTATTAACACATTGGTTTACAAACGGCTGACATTTTTTATTTACCACCTACTTGAACACCTCCACTAATGCGGTTACCGTCTTTAGCAATATTGGCGCTGAAACCTGGTCCTCCACTGATGAGGCCTTTTATTCTTTTACCTAACCCACTCAATGAGAATTTAGGGCTTCGCTTCTCCCTGGATTCTTCATCTTCCAATGTCGCGGCAACTGTTACTGCGACAATAAGAGCGAATACAAACAAAGTTTTGCTGCTGAACATCTGCAAAGGAAAAACGTAAGATTTAATAAAACTTTTTTTTAGTAGTAGAAAGATAGAAAGGTTTGCTTATTTAATTGTAAAAGTTTTGTGAAATATTAATGCAGCAAACGGTTTTTTTAAAGCAAGAATTCTTTTTCACCATTCTGAAAATTTCACACATTCCGTTGGCAACAATTTTAATAACAAGTGCCTTGTGAGTATATTACTCAATATTTGCAAGTAATTTTATTATGACAATTCAATTTTTTAAATATTTATTTATGTTTCACTCTCCCAACAATTCATAAATTAAATTATATTCATTAAACAATTAAGTATCAATATATTGTGCCTTAGCGGAAAATTATTATTTTATACAGTACTTACATTTGAAGCTTACAACTGAAGTTTCAGAAAGATAATGATATGCAAGACTGTATGCAGTATATATACTAGAAATACAGAGACTAAAAAAAATTGATTGATTAACAAACGTCGTTACACATTTGTGTAGTTTAATGCAGAAAACAAAATTTTAATTATTATATAAACATATTTATCTCAAATAAATATTGCAATTACAATTTACAACTTTAATTAAATTGTTGTTTATGTCAAATACATGTTTATTAATTAGTTATATTTTGTTAGCAAGAAAACACCAGAAATAAGTTGAACTTTACGCCTATGTCTTAAATATTATCTGTCACAAAATAAAATTTAATTATGTATGTTTTACAAGTGTATTTACAAAATAAAAAGAAAGCAGATGCATTATGATCCAACTGACAAGTGTTATCAAGTGACATCTAACAAAAAGTAAAAAATTAATTTTAAAATCAAGTATTTTATTATTTTTTTACCTGCAAAACTTGTTTAATTTCCATTGTTTTATATATATATATATATATATATATATATATATATTGTTCATAATATATATGAAAGAGTGAGAGAACATCCCAATTGGAACAAGCAAAGATATGTTTTTTTTTTTGCTTTTTTCGACTTTGTCAGGGAATAATGGAACATTTTTAAACATTAGGATTAAATATTAATCAAACTTTGTGTTTTAGGCTATATATTAAAAACAATACTTTGAATTAAATCTGTAAATGGTGTGTGGGGGAAATCATACAACATTGTGATTATGTAACAGTTACAATTGTTTTCCACCGTAACATCAAATATTTCTCCCATCCCACCAATCCTCTATGTGACAGTTACAATTGTTTAGCCACCATAACATCAAGCAAATCTCCCGTCCACCACTCCCCTAAAGGAGTGTGTAGTATAAGTGAACAATTTACATACTCTTCACAGATCATCTGTCAGGCATACCGAAAACGTAAATGCCCCTCAATGCTCAGTTCTCTGTTATATGGCTGTAGTAATAAAAAAATAGTGTATTTTGAATACCCTCTATTTATTTTAAATTATTAAATTTAATTCTCGGATACATTAATAATTTGAATAATTATTAATTAATGTTTTCTTTTAGTGATCTATTGTTTTGATACACTCATATATGCCTGCATTGTGCTGCACTCTCATGGGGGCATTTTATACTGCATTGAATTTTTACTACAGATCTTTTATCAGTTTTAAGTCGGTTTCATTCCATTGTAAAACTATAAAACGGAAACCTATGATGCGTGAGAGTTTCCAGGTGTTCTGTCGAAACTGTAGGTACCCCATATATGTGGTTTCAAAATGCAGATCCTTATTTTTGGTACAAAACCGATCGGAATTCTTTGTGTAATAATACAAGATAGATGTTCCTAATATGTAGTTAATATGCTGTTTATAGTGATATTTACAAATAAATTTAAGTTTTTGTACGGTCCATTTTTAAATAGATATATTAGTTTGAGTTAGTAAAATGAAAGTGATTATGAATTCCCTATCATTTTTTATGAAGTTACTATCACTAACTTCGGAAACATTTTATCACTATTACGGAAAATTGCATTAAAATATTTATTGCATTTTAACGCACTGTGACAGGGTTT
The DNA here is from genome assembly GCA_022606455.1 of Callitettix versicolor. NCBI lineage: Eukaryota > Metazoa > Arthropoda > Insecta > Hemiptera > Cercopidae > Callitettix > Callitettix versicolor. The sequence continues at coordinate 56,011,428 of CM040185.1, forward strand.
TACTTATGAATGATTGTTTGTTGGACTAGTTCGTGTTAATTAGAAGATATGTTAGTTTGGAAATAGGTAATCCGGGTAAAACTCATTATATAAATGTAAAACAATGTAACCTCTTAATTTTTGTTTATTAACATATTGGTTTACAAACGGTTGACATTTTTTATTTACCACCTACTTGAATACCTCCACTAACATTGTGTCCGTCCTTAGAAATATTGGCGCTGAAACCTGGTCCTCCTTCACTGATAAAGCCTTTTATTTTTCTACCTAACCCACCCAATGAGAATTTAGGGCTTCGCTTCTCCCTGGATTCCTCATCTTCCAAGGTCGCGGCAACTGTTACTGCGACAATAAGAGCGAACACAAACAAAGTTTTACTGCTGAACATCTGCAAAAGAAAATATAAAATTTAATAAAACTTTCTTTTTAGAAATAGAAAGATTCTAATGTTCACTTATTTAATTGCTAATGTTTTGTGAAATATTAATGCACCAAACTTTTTGTCTAAGTAAATTTTCTTTTTCACAATTCTGAAAATTTCTTCAACATTCTGTTGGCATCACCTTCAGAAATAGGTGTCGTCTGAGTATATTTGTGTAAAATTGCAAGTAAATGTGATAAAAAAATTTAATTTTTTAAAATATTTCTTTATGGATTTCAATACTCTTTCAACAATTCATAAATTAAATAATATTTTATAATTAAACAATTACGAAAATTATTATTCTATGGAGTACTTACGTTTGAAGCTTACTACTGCAGTTTCAAAAATATAGTGATATGTCAGACTGTATGCAGCTATATAAATACTAAAAATACAACGACTAAAAATGAAAAAATTACCTATTAAAAAATAAAGAAAATAAAATTACCTATTGAAAAATGTCCATATGTTATACATATGTGTAATTTATTGCACAAAAATAAAATTTTAATTATTATTAAACATATTTATCTAATAAATAAATATAGCTATGAATAATTTTAATTAATTTTTTTTTATGGAAAATTAATGTTTATTAACTAATTATATGTTACTAGAAAAAAAAAAGAAAGAAGTCTAACATTATGTCTATGACTTAAACAATATCTTATATACAAAAAATAAAAATTAATAAAATATTTTTAAAAAATAAAAGAAAAAGAAAGCTCATTCATAAGATGATCCAACTAATCATCTGTTATCAATCAACTGTTCAACTAATCAACTGTTTTTAAAATGAGTTGAAATCAGATTGCAATAAGCGGACTCTATTTTAGATAATTATTTCTTTTTTTTTACGTGCGTAAATTGTGTTATATTATATTAAAACATCTGTTTTGCATGTTTTATATATATATATATATATATATATATATATATATATATAAAGTTATATGTTGATATATAACTTTACAAGAAGTGCCTCTCTGTGCTCAGGAGCCATAGCATAGAAACTTAAGAAAAAAAACAAAAGATTAAAAATGACCTATTATATTAAATAACCTAAATATAATAAATAGCACTGCATTGTCATACTACAGGTCATACTGGTATAAAATATAACTATATTTTATACTATAGTTATATAGTTTAAACAATATTTTAACTGTCGTCTATGTTGGCATCCCAACATAGCAAGAATTCTTATATAGACACCATTTCGTTGGTGTCTATATATATATATATATATATATATATATATATATATATATATATATCAATATTATATATATACTATAGATGCAATTATATATATATATATATATATATATATATATATATATATATATATATATATATATATATATATATATAGACACACACATGAGGCATTCTTTGTAAAAGAATGACACCACCCTGCCCAAAATTGGTTTAATCTATTAAAGGTTTATAGGTGGTCAAATGAAAGGTTGCCCCATGGACGTACCCAGCGAGGAATAGGCAGGCCAGCTGTCCCCCTGGAAGCCGTTATTAAATTTTGTTGCTGGAATTTAGTACAGTTCTTGAAATAACTATTTTAATAATCAAAAAAATACTTACACTAATGAAAATTATGAAATTATTATAATTTATCGTAATTTTATTGTCGATTGAAATTATCGTACAATCGTACGTAATTATCTTATGTAAGAAAACAGAAAAATAATACTATAAACTAGGAATTCCTGGGGCATAAAAAGGGCGAAGCCCTCGATGTTGGGAATGTAGAATTACGAAAAATTCAGTACAAAGTTTACAGTAAATATATAGTATTTATTTTTGCTTTCAAATATTACATTTTATTATTAATTATTGTATTTCTTTACTACTAAAATTGTTTTTTATTTGTTCAAGCCGTGATAATTCTGCACGTCTTCCTGCCATTGCTTTGCTTTTATTAATTTTCTCGAGTCTGTTAAAATTAAATGTTGGTTTTAATAATAATCCAGCTAGAGTTTTTACACGAGACAGTGCAACGTAAGATAAACCAACTGAAAATTCTTCTGCTTGAATTGCTTGAGCATAGCTTCAAGTTCTGATTTACGCTGATACCAATATGACGTTGTGCCAGAAATTTGCCCACACCAAAAACTCAAAATGGTTATTATTTGAAGATTTTCTACTATTTTAGTTTTAAGCTCTGCTATGGTTCCATTAAAATGCGACTTTTTTACAAAAATAGTTCCTTTTTGAATAGCATCATGTCGCTGAACTGTTTTTAAAGCAAAAAATCGGAACCTTGGGTCTTTAGCAAAACGCTGATCTTTATATTCTATTAAATATTGAAAATATTCTTTAACTGTAAGTTTTTTATTACGCCTGTTATCCTTCAATTCAGCCGATCCATAGGGAAATAGCGTTGGAAATGCCATACTTATATAACCTTCGCAGGTGAATTCATTGATAACATTAGTTCCTTTAGGCCATGGAATGACGTTATTGACAGCATTTTGAATACGCTGAGCTTCTTGCAATCTGATGTTGTTGGTTATATGGCTTTCATAAACTCCTTGCAATTGATCATCTTCAGTGTCGTTTGTATTTTCAAGTTCAACTGCAGGAATTTGATTATATATACTGGCATCTAATGGCAGCTGTAATAAAAGCTCATTATCAATATCGATGTCGGCATAGAAAGGATTATTGTGTTTTAAAAAATTTAGAGCATTTATGATTTTGGATCGTCTGATATGAAAATCACGATGACCGCTGGAACCTTCGCGCCTGATAACTATCAAACTTAACGAAGCAGGAGTACGCGGCAGTTTTCGCACGATTTCATTAACATCTTGTCCGATATTAATGATGTTACCTTTGTACGCGTATTGACCCGGAAGACCTCGTGATTTTACTCTACATACACGCATAACAGGATGTACTTTTGCAATTAAAAGCTGTTCTACATATGTAAGATCTTTGAGTTCATTTGGAATGGTACCTGGATCCATTTAATTTACTGCAGTAAATTTGTTCGGAATGGACTTACATTGTTTACATATCTCAGTTGAATTTGTTTGCATAACAACCCGAGAACAATTCTGACACTTACAAAATTTTAGTTTTTTCAATTCCTCTTCCAGCGTAACTTGAAGATTAATATCCACGTTATTATCCGAGGAACTATCGGAAGCCTCAACAGGAACATTTGCAACAACTTCAGGAACATTTTCAACCACTTCGCTACTGTTTATTCTGCGCCTATTATTTATTTGATTACGTGTGTGTCGTCCGATAAAAGAACATCTTTTTCTTTAGGCATTTGAATTATTGTAAAATATACAGTACTCAATTATATTATAATTGAGTATTATATATTATGTATTATATATTATATTGAGTATTATATATAATAATACAGTACTCAATTATAATCGGACTCCTCACTTTGTAATTTCACTGAATACACTAAACAATAAAAATTCGAAATTAATCGGGCTCTTTACTTTGTAACTTCATGTACTCAACTGAAAATTGTAAAATTTTTAAACGTTACATTATAGAACTTGAACGTAAAGTCAATGGGTATTACAGCAAGTACCGGCTGATACGTAAACAATCCAAGTAGCGACTGATATGTAAACAATGTATGTCCATTCCGAACAAATATACTGCAGTAAATTACATGCTGTATTTACCGGTTGAAATCCAGCTAAGCACCCAGCTATACTAAAATTGGAGTTAAAAAGTCATTAAGAGAGAGTAGGTGGAGCAGCCTAGAGAATAGACACTGCAGCAAGCAGTCGTGGCGTTTCCGAAAAACTTCAGTAACTTTTGATTAAAAATTAATATTAAGATAAGGTTTGCACCACGACATCCGCAGAACTATGCTGGAGATGCATATCAAATTTCATCAAAATCGGTTAAGTAGTTTCGGAGGAGATGTGTTTTTCGTATTGTCAAAATTTCTGGGAAGAAGGGCTTCGCCCAACAAATAGGATAATTATCGTACAAAACGCAACGCTTTACCCTGATCTAGAACCCCCTAGCAACTGGTAGAGGAATCTATGTCAGCCAGTTAGTGGGATTCAAGAGACAAAGATATCTGGAGCAGGCTCTAGAAGAGTTTACAGAAGGCAGCCAATGAGAGAAAAGCAAACCTTCTAGAAGGGTCTCCGCCCTCCCGTTTGGACTAGTGAGTTACTAGTGAGTTCCGCATCACTATATAAACTGAGCTGCCCGCCGCTCCCACTATTTAATCAGTATTTGTAATTCAGTTGAACTGTTGATGTTTACCAAGTGTTTTTTTTAAACAACCAATTATTATACTTTATTAGTATACCTTCTTATTTAGGTTTAAAAAACACTGAGGCTTCCTAAATGGACATAAGAAACTGGTTCCAAAAAGGTAAGTTAAGTAATTAAGTAATTCAAATTTTTCTTTCCACAAAAACCTCATTCGGACTATCACGAACATTTCAAAACAAAATATAGCCAAATTTGTACAGCCGTCCTCATGTGATGCGCTTACCAACTAACAGCATTTCATTTTTATTATATAGATTGTTAGTTAAAAACGGTTTGTAACTTTTGTATACTATGTGAACTTCTATTACTTTCAGGCAGAAAACCTTTCAAATAGAAACAGGATCAAGATGACAGTAGTAGAAGTGGAAGCAGTGATGGTGGTGAAGATGGAACCAAACTGACTGAACTATCGGATTCTGTGTCTATTATGGAACAACAAGGGTTTAGTAATTCTTCACCTCTACATGTAGCTGTTCCTGGAACGTCTAAAACGACCAGAAAAATACGATGGCTGCCATGAAAATGACATTGGTCATTATGTTGGTCATGCCCTTTTAAGTTCATACATGAAGCTTGTAGAAAACACCTCTGCAGTCAATACCACAAAACTTCAACAGCTGCTGCAAAAGCATTCCTTGGAAATGTTCCATTTGATGTACAGTTGCAAAGTAGTCACCAGAAGATGATTGAAGAAAGTAAACAAATATTGTCATCAATTATTTCTTGCATCATATTTTGTGGAACTTTAGATTTGCCACTTAGAGGAAAGGAAGGAGATGAGGGGGTTTTCTTATACATTTTAAATTTGTGAATTGACTGTGATGATGTGAAGCTAAGGAATCACTTGGATTCATGTCGAAAAATGCAGTCTACGCTTCACTAAACATTCAAAATGAAATTATAAGATTATAAGGTGAAGTTGTCAAAGAAAGAATTATTGAAGATTGTAAACAAGCAAAAGCTTACGCTGTAATGGCCGATAAAAAAACAGATATCGCTGGAAAATAACAACTTTCTATCGGATTGCGGTTTTATGATGATTGCTGTGAGAGTCAAGAAAAAAATCAGAGAGGAATTTGTAGGCTATGTTGAACTGAAATCTCAAGATGACGCTACAATCGCTAGCACAATTCAGACTTTTTTAGTTGAACAGGATCTTTCAGCAGAGAATTGTGTTGGATTTGACGGATGTTCTACGATGGCTGGAAAAGAAGGTGGCGTACAGGCCATTTTGAAGAAAAAGTACAATAAATCTTTATTGTTCCATTGCTCAAGCCACAAACTAAATCTTGTGGTCAATGATAGCAAACTACCGGAAATAAAAAAAACTTAATTGCAACAGTTACGGATACAACATCCTTCTTTCGTGAGTCGCCAGCCCGCATGAATTCGGCTTCTAATCTATCAAGCCTCAATGAGACCAGATGGTCTGAGAAATACAAGGGTATTAGAAAGTTTTCAGACAGCTTCCATGAAATCGTCAATGTGCTAAAACATCTCTCGGTCGATGGAAACTATGCTACAAGAAAATTTGCCTATCAATTGCACAGTGCAGTTACTAAACCAATATTCATCGTAGGTTTAGTCATGATTGCAAAGTACTCTGCGATTTTGGAACCCATTGTGAACGTTCTACAAAGTAAAACTATGATTTAATTATGGTGAGGAAACATATTGGTTAAATCGTTGTTGTCATCAAGAAGGATCGACAAGAAATTGATCATGTTGCTGATGAATTACTTAAAAAATCACATGATATCGCGGAGAAAGTCGGCGTTAAGTTAACAGTTCCACGAATTGTTCAAAAGCAAATACACAGAAGTAATCTGCGATCTGAGACTGTGATTGAATATTCGAGACGGTCGTTGATCATCCCTTATCTTGACTCTTTAACTTTATCATTGAATGTTAGATTCTCACACGAAAATACACCTGATTTTGCTTTATCCGATCATCATCCTTCATACATACTACAAATTACTTCAAATGATTTGGAAAAAAATGCAAAATCCTTCATGGAGTTTTATGAGATAGGTGTATATCTGCAGAATTAGATTTGTGGTATAATCTTTAGAAAGAGAAGGATTTAGCAGGAGACAAATTGAACGATATTGAAGTGGCTGCACTTGTGGAAGAGGCTAATATTTTATTCCCTGCAACAAGACATGCACTCCTCATTTTAAGTGCTTTCCCATCCACTACGGCTACTGTTGAACGATCTTTCAGTACCCTTCGTAGGGTAAAGACTTGGCTGAGAAGTACAATGTGAGAGGACAGATTGACTGAGTTGTGTTTGATGAGCGTCCATCGGAAATTCTTTAAGGAAAGTCAGAACTGGATTGAAACAAGAGTTTTGAACAAGATTTCTACAAATCCAAGAAAAATTATTCTAATATAAGCTTGTAACTTGAATAAATTTTTTTTCAAAAAAATAATTGTAATAACTTAGTTGTGATAAAGCACTGCTATAATTATACATAATTTTATTAAAATTTTGGTTTCATTTACCTTTTCCGTGATAAAATATTACATTGTATATTAAATGACCTAGTTTTGCCCCCCCTAGTTTTGATCCTAGGTACACCCTTGTCTGGACCTCTAGTTTCTAAATCCGTCTGGTGTATTTAGAGAATCGCTATTGTAAATCCGATATGGTGGCTAGAATCTCGTGATCCACACTCTATTTTTACTGATACTATTATAAAACTAGTTACATAAACCCTAAAGTGGTCTACAAAGGCTTAAATGAAAGCTCTTGAACTATACTTTCGAAAGTCATGTGGTGAAAATTTCTTGGTTCACATAAAATCCAATATTGCGGCCAATAATATGTGACAGGCGTTTTTTCGTTATAATAGTTGAAAAAGCAACTTTTTTAGCTTTATTCAGGACTCAGAAAGTCTTGAATGAATGATTTCGAAATTTACTTCTTAAATATATAAAGATAGCTTTAGTTGAAACAAAATGACGCCTTAAGTCACGTGACAAATGCGGTTTTTCATCAAAAAAGCTAAAGAAAACACAATTTCAAATCCTATAGTGGTCTGAAAGAAATTAAAAATAAAATATTGAATGTTTTGCACGGTATAATATTATTGTTCTAGCCCTTCAACATTGATTTTGGGTATCTACTTAATCAATCCCAACAACGTCCCAATTTTTATCAAAATAACAATTGTATCTTTTATAAGAAACAAGAGGTGGACATTCAGGATTAGTAAATGCCTCTAGGTTACATCTTCAAGTTAGTCAACGACCAGAATTCTTAATTAAGCTAAAAAAATTAGAATATTTACATTGCGTTTAAACAATTTCTGAAGAAAGTCTAATGTCAACCCACTATTGAACCAGCCCCCAGGAAGTTTTGTTTAGGGATGGACGAATTATATAATGTACTTTAGTTTAAGACGATGGACAATGCCATAGGATAGATAATCTTGCATATGTTCAAATCTTATTAGAATATCCATATCAGCTTTTTCACATTGCATTGTAACAAAGCTTTGTTAAGTTAGTTGAGTCTGATCCAGTGTGTGTACAACACTGTCCAAGAGGTTATATCTAGGCGTAAGAGTTATTTATTATAATTGATATAATAAACCGTCTTGTAAAATTCAATATTGAGATTTTTTAAAAACGAATAGATTGGAACCACTACACAATGTGTGTATATATATATATATTTATATTTATATATATGTGTATTTATATATATATATATATATATTATATTATATATTTCATTTATATTTATATATATATATATATATATATATATATATATATATATATATATATATATATATATATATATATATACATATATATACACACATTATGGAACCCACTTGCTCTTAGTTAGAGTTTTTTAATGCCCGAACTCTCCCCTTCTTTCCTCACTCCTCGGACTGATTTTCTTTAGTTTTTTTGCTTCCAGATATCACTGGAATACAAACCACTGGGGTACAAATTCTTGCATTTGAAAAACATTTCTTCAACTAATTTTTATAACCCAACAAAATATTCTAAAAAAAATAAATATATATTTTTTTGTGAATCACTACCAAGAATTTACACCTCAAAAGGGTGAAAACAGAGTAAGTATTGTAAGATTGAAAAAATATTTTTAAAATTTCAATTAAATGATAATTAACAAAAATACCGTAAAAAAAAGAAACATATTTACAAAATCCATTCACAAAGGGGTGAAGAGAAAGTTTAAAAGTTTTAACAGAAAAAGATATCATATTTTCTTTGAACTTAAAAAAATCCAAAACACGAATAATTAAACAAATATTTCACCATTTTTCATAATTCACTGCCTTAAGGAGAGAAAGAGATGTATTCAAGTTTGCAGTTAGAAAAAATATTCTAAGACTCAAATATTGAAACGCATATTTCATGATCAAAAAAAAAATTGAAATTGTTGTAAGAGAAGGCACTTATATTATTAAGCTTCCGTAATTTAATAAAATTGGTGCTGATGTAGACAGAATTTCAAAATAGACCAACGTGTAGTGGCTTGAAACAATTTTCTTCATTTTTGAAAAAATAATAAATTAGGAGTACCCCTTAAAATCTCATCAGGGTTAGAAGTTTTTTGACTTTCCAATTCGAATTTAATATGTTTGAAATCAATAAAATATATATTTTTTCATATTCACAATAAAAAAATAATCAAGACTGAATAATTAGATGATAATGCTTTTATTATTATAATTATTTATGTTCAAAAATTATTGCATTACTGAATCCATTTAGGTTTCATGGGCAAAGCTGTGACAGGTACACCATTGTACTTTTTTGAAATATTTACAAATAAAACCTTCTATAACCGGATTTTACAGTACCTTTCTAACTTAATTGTAATCAACAGTATTTACAGTTTACCAAAAGCAGAGTCTTTTATTTAATAATATATTTACAATTAGAACTGGCCTAGGATGCCTCACCACTTCTATTTTCAAAACTGTTTTTTTTTTTTTTTAATCTACTGTTTTAGTACATACACAATTATCTGTACTGTGCTGTACTCTCATGTGGGAGCTTTATATTGCTTTTGAAATTTTGTTTTGAGAGCTTTTCTCGGTTTCAAGTCAATATTATTTTATACGTAAGAGTTCTCTGGAGTTCTAACGAACCTGTAGGTGCCACATATATGTAGTTTGAATACGCAGGTCCTTATTTTTGGTACGGAATCGATGGGATTGCTTATCCTAATAATATATGAACGATGTTTCCAATACATAGTTAATATGCAGTCTGTACTGAAACTGACAACATAAGTTTCAGTTTCGATAACGTCGATTTACAAATAAATATATTAGTTTGGAGTTTCAGTTGATAAAACTATTAATAAGATTGATTATGAATTTCAAATAATTTCTCATTACTATCACTAATCTTCAAAATCTGTATCACTATTACTTTGAAACTTCTAGCACACTTTAACTCACTATGAATTAATTTACTTATGCATTATTAATCTAAGAAATAGATGTGATAATTAGAACAGATGTTAGTTTTGTAACTAGGTAACCTGTGTAAAACTCATTACATTAATGTAAAACAAATTCAACCTGTTAATTCTTCTTTATTAACACATTGGTTTACAAACGGCTGACATTTTTTATTTACCACCTACTTGAACACCTCCACTAATGCGGTCACCGTCCTTAGCAATATTGGCGCTGAAACCTGGTCCTTTTCCACTGATAAAGTCTTTTATTTTTCTACCTAACCCACCCAATGAGAATTTAGGGCTTCGCTTCTCCCTGGATTCTTCATCTTCCAATATCGCGGCAACTGTTACTGCGACAATAAGAGCGAGTACAAACAAAGTTTTGCTGCTGAACATCTGCAAAGGAAAAACGTTAGATTTAATAAAACTTTTTTTTAGAAGTAGAAAGATAGAAAGGTTTGCTTATTTAATTGTAAAAGTTTTGTGAAATATTAATGCAGCAAACGGTTTTTTTAAAGCAAGAATTCTTTTTCACCATTCTGAAAATTTCACACATTCCGTTGGCAACAACTTTAATAACAAGTGCCTTGTGAGTATATTACTGAAAATTTGCAAGTAATTTTATTATGACAATTCAATTTTTTAAATATTTAATTATGATTCACTCTCCCAACAATTCATAAATTAAATTAGCCTATATTCATTAAACAATTAAGTATCAATATATTGTGCCTTAGCGGACAATTATTATTTTATACAGTACTTACATTTGAAGCTTACAACTGAAGATTCAGAAAGATAAAGATATGCAAGGCTGTATGCAGTATATATACTAGAAATACAGAGACCAAAAAAAAAATTGATTGATTAACAAATGTCGTTACACATTTGTGTAGTTTAATGCAGAAAACAAAATTTTAATTATTATATAAACATATTTATCTTAAATAAATATTGCAATCACAATTTACAACTTTAATTAAATTGTTGTTTATGGCAAATACATGTTTATTAATTAGTTATATTTTGTTAGCAAGAAAACACCAGAAGTAAGTTGAACTTTACGCCTATGTCTTAAATATTATCTGTCACAAAATAACATTTAATTATGTATGTTTTACAAGTGTATTTACAAAATAAAAAGAAAGCAGATGCATTATGATCCAACTGACAAGTGTTATCAAGTGACATCTAACAAAAAGTAAAAAATTAATTTTAAAATCAAGTATTTTATTTTTTTACGAACAATATATATATATATATATATATATATATATATATATATATATATATGTTCGTATTATATATGAAAGAGAGAGAGAACATCCCAATTGGAACAAGCATAGATATGTTTTTTTTTTTGCTTTTTTCGACTTTGTCAGTGAATAATGGAACGTTTTTAAACATTAGGAATAAATATTAATCAAACATTGTGTTTTAGGCTATATATTAAAAACAATACTTTGAATTAAATCTGTAAATGGTGTGGGGGGAAATCATACAACATTTTGATTATGTAACAGTTACAATTGTTTTCCACCGTAACATCAAGCAAATCTCCCATCCCACCACTCATCTATGTGACAGTTACAATTGTTTAGCCACCATAACATCAAGCAAATCTCCCGTCCACCACTCCCCTAAAGGAGTGTGTAGTATAAGTGAACAATTTACATATTCTTCACAGACCATCTGTCAGGCATACCGAAAACGTAAATGCCCCTCAATGCTCAGTTCTCTGATATATGGCTGTAGTAATAAAAAAAAATCAGGTTTTGAATACCCTCTATTTATTTTAAATTATTTAATTTAATTCTCGAATACATTAATAATTTAAATAATTAATAATTAATGTTTTCTTTTAGTGATCTATTGTTTTGATACACTCATATATGCCTGCAATGTGCTGCACTCTCATGGGGGCATTTTATACTGCATTGAATTTTTATTACAGTTCTTTTATCAGTTTTAAGTCGGTTTCATTCAATTGTATAACTATAAAACGGAAACCTATGATGCGTGAGAGTTTCCAGGTGTTCTGTCGAAACTGTAGGTACCCCATATATGTGGTTTCAAAATGCAGATCCTTATTTTTGGTACAAAACCGATCGGAATTCTTTGTGTAATAATACAAGACAGATGTTCATAATATGTAGTTAATATGCAGTTTATAGTGATATTTAAAAATTAATTTAAGTTTTTGTACTGTCAATTTTTAAATAGATACATTAGTTTAGCGTTTGAGTTAGTAAAATGGGAGTGATTATGAATTCCCTATCATTTTTTATGAAGTTACTATCACTAACTTCGGAAAAACTTTATCACTATTACGGAAAATTGCATTAAAATATTTATTGCATTTAACTCACTGTGACATAGTTTTACTTATGAATGATTGTTTGTTGGATTAGTTCGTGTTAATTAGAAGATATGTTAGTTTGAAAATAGGTAATCCGGGTAAAACTCATTATATAAATGTAAAACAATTTAACCTCTTAATTTTTGTTTATTAACATATTGGTTTACAAACGGTTGACATTTTTTATTTACCACCTACTTGAATACCTCCACTAACATTGTGTCCGTCCTTAGAAATATTGGCGCTGAAACCTGGTCCTCCTCCACTGATAAAGCCTTTTATTTTTCTACCTAACCCACCCAATGAGAATTTAGGGCTTCGCTTCTCCCTGGATTCCTCATCTTCCAAGGTCGCGGCAACTGTTACTGCGACAATAAGAGCGAACACAAACAAAGTTTTGCTGCTGAACATCTGCAAAAGAAAATATAAAATTTAATAAAACTTTGATTTCAAACAAGAACAACACATATTTTTGTTTATTTAATTGCAATTGTTTATTTAATTATGAGTTTTGTAAAATATTAATGTAACAAACTCTTTTCCTAAGTAAAATTTCTTTTTAACAATTCTGAAAATTTTATCAGCATTCTCTTGGCATCACCTTCAGAAATAGGTGTCGTCTGAGTATATTTGTGTAAAATTGCAAGTAAATGTGATAAAAAAATTTAATTTGTTAAACTATTTCTTTATGTTTCACTCTTTCAACAATTCATAAATTAAATAATATTTTATTATTAAACAATTACGAAAATTATTATTCTATGGAGTACTTACGTTTGAAGCTTACTACTGCAGTTTCAGAAATATAGTCATATGTGAGACTGTATGCAGCTATATAAATACTAAAAATACAACGACTAAAAAAGAAAAAATTACCTATTAAAAAATAAAAAAGAATAAATTACCTATTAAAAATGTCGTAATACATATGTGTAATTTATTGCACAAAAATAAAATTTTAATTATTATTAAACATATTTATCTAATAAATAAATATAGCTATGAATAATTTTAATTAATTTGTTTTTTATGGAAAATTAATGTTTATTAACTAATTATATGTTACTAGCAAAAAAAAAAGAAAGAAGTTGAACATTATGTCTATGACTTAAGCAATATCTTATATACAAAAAATAAAAATTAATAAAATATTTTTAAAAAATAAAAAAAAAGAAAACTCATTCATAAGATGATCCAACTAATCAACTGTTATCAATCAACTGTTCAACTAATCAGCTGTTTTTAAAATGAGTTGATATCAGATTGCAATAAGCGGACTCTATTTTAGATAATTATTTCTTTTTTTTTACTTGCATAACTTGTGTTATATTATATTAAAACATCTGTTTTGCATGTTTTATATATATATATATATATATTAAGTTATATGTTGATATATAACTTTACAAGAAGAAGTGCCTCTCTGTGCTCAGGAGCCATAGCATAGAAACTTAAGAAAAAAAAGCAAAAGATTAAAAATGACCTATTATATTAAATAACCTAAATATAATAAATAGCACTGCATTGTCATACTACAGGTCATACTAGTATAAAATATAACTATATTTTATACTATAGTTATATAGTTAAAACAATATTTTAACTGTCGTCTATGTTGGCATCCCAACATAGCAAGAATTCTTATATAGACACCATTTCGTAGGTGTCTATATATATATATATATATATATATATATATATATATATATATATATATATATATATATATATATATATATATATATATATATATCAATATTATATATTATATTATATTATATATATATATATATAGATGCAATTATATATAAATAGACACACACATGAGGCACACATGAGAACTGAAATCTCAAGATGCCTCTACAATTACTAGCACAATTCAGACTTTTTTAGTTGAACAGTATCTTACAGCAGAAAAATTGTGTTGGATTTGGATTTGACGGATGTTCTACGATGGCTGGAAAAGAAGGTGGCGTACAGGCCATTTTGAAGAAAAAGTACAATAAATCTTTAATGTTCCATTGCTCAAGCCACAAACTAAATCTTGTGGTCAATGATGCCAGCAAACTATTGGAAATAAGAAAAATTTCGCAGGAATTCGGCTTCCAATCTATCAAGCCTCTATGAGACCAGATGGTCTAAGAAATACTAGAGTATTATAAAGTTTTCAAACAGCTTCCATGAAATTGTCAATGCGCTAGAACATCTCTCGGTCGAAGGAAACTATGCTACAAGAAAATTTGCCTATCAGTTGCACAGTGCAGTTACTAAACCAATATTCATCGTAGGTTTAGTCATGATTGCAAAGTACTCTGCGATTTTGGAACCCATTGTGAACGTTCTACAAAGTAAAACTATGATTTAATTATGGTGATGAAACATATTGGTTAAATCCTTGATGTCATCAAGAAGGATCGACAAGAAATTGAACATGTTGCTGATGAATTACTTAAAAAATCACATGATATCGCGGAGAAAGTCGGCATTGAGTTAACAGTTCCACGAATTGTTCAAAAGCAAATACATAGAAGTAATGCGCAATCTGAGAATGTGATTGAATATTCGAGACGGTCGTTGATCATCCCTTATCTTGACTCTTTAACTTTATCATTGAATGTTAGATTCTCACACGAAAATACACCTGATTTTGCCTTATCCCATCATCATCCTTCATACATACTCAAAATTACTTCAAATGATTTGGAAAAAAAATACAAAATCTTTCATGAAGTTTTATGAGTTGGGTGATATCTCTGCAGAATTAGATTTGTGGTATAATCTGTGGAAAAAGAAGGATTTAGCAGGAGACAAATTAAAGGATATTGAAGTGGCTGCACTTGTGGAAAAGGCTAATATTTTTTTCCCTGCAACAAGACATGCACTCCTCATTTTAAGTGCTTTCCCATCCACTACGGCTACTGTTGAACGATCTTTCAGTACCCTTCAAAGGGTAAAGACTTGGCTGAGAAGTACAATGTAGAGGACAGATTGACTGGGTTAATATTTCACAAAACATTAGCAATTAAATAAGTGAACATTTGAATCTGTCTATTTTTAAAAGAAAGTTTTATTAAATTTTATATTTTCTTTTGCAGATGTTCAGCAGCAAAACTTTGTTTGTGTTCGCTCTTATTGTCGCAGTAACAGTTGCCGCGACCTTGGAAGATGAAGAATCTAGGGAGAAGCGAAGCCCTAAATTCTCATTGGGTGGGTTAGGTAGAAAAATAAAAGGCTTTATCAGTGGAGGAGGACCAGGTTTCAGCGCCAATATTTCTAAGGACGGACATAATGTTAGTGGAGGTATTCAAGTAGGTGGTAAATAAAAAATGTCAACCGTTTGTAAACCAATATGTTAATAAACAAACATTAAGAGGTTAAATTGTTTTACATTTATATAATGAGTTTTACCCGGATTACCTATTTTCAAACTAACATATCTTCTAATTAACACGAACTAGTCCAACAAACAATCATTCATAAGTAAAACCCTGTCACAGTGAGTTAAATGCAATAAATATTTTAATGCAATTTTCCGTAATAGTGATAAAGTTTTTCCGAAGTTAGTGATAGTAACTTCATAAAAAATGATAGGGAATTCATAATCACTCCCATTTTACTAACTCAAACGCTAAACTAATGTATCTATTTAAAAATTGAGCGTACAAAAACTTAAATTAATTTGTAAATATCACTATAAACTGCATATTAACTACATATTAGAAACATCTGTCTTGTATTATTACGCAAAGAATTCCGATTGGTTTTGTTCTAAAAATAAGGATCTGAATTTTGAAACTACATATATGGGGTACCTGCAGTTTCGACAGAACACCTGGAAACTCTCACGCATCATAGGTTTCCGTTTTATAGTTTTACAATAAAATAAAACCGACTTAAAACCTATAAATACTCAGTAAATAAATTTCCAGGATCAGTATAAAGTGTCCCCGTGTGAGTGTAGCACAATGCAGTGGACTGCATTTACATTTATACCAAAACAGTAAATTGCTAAAGAAAACATTTTTGAAAATAATATATAAATTATTTATCTACCTGAAAATTAAATAATTACTGACCGAATCAGTTTTGAAAATAGTAGGACAAAATAGGCCAGTTCTAATGTGTAAATAATTTTAAAATGTTTACTCTGCTTTTAATAAACAGTAAAATACTGTAGATAGATTTTTTACAATAGATGTAATAGATAGATTAAAATGTGATGTAAATTTCGGTTATAGTAGGTTTAATTTGTAGATATTTCAAAATGGTACGATGTTACCTGTCGCGGCTTCGCCAACGAAACTTTAACCGTTACAGTAAAGCAATAATTTGTAAACATACAAAATTATATTAATAAAAGCATGACCATCGTATTCTCCAAACTCTTGATTATTTTTTTACAGTGAATATGAAAAAAAAGCCGCCTCGGTGGCCTAGTGGATAGCGTACTAGGCTTTCACACCGAGGACCCGGGTTCGATTCCCGGCGAGGGCTTGGCCTTTTTCATAAGATATAAATCATCCCATCGTCTGCATTAGCCCAAGTGTGCACAATAGTCGGACGTTAAACACAAAAAAAAAAAAGAATATGAAAAAAATATCGTATCCGGAAAATTATATTTTTTTATTGATTTCGAATATGTTGAATAGTAAGTCCAAAAACTCATAACCCTGATGAGATTTTAATGGGTACTCTTAATTTACTAGTTTTTTTGAAAGCAAAGAAAACTTTTTTTAGCCCACTACAAGTAGATCTAGCTTGAAATTCTTTCTACATACCTATTATATTACATTACAGATGATTAATAATAGAAGTGCTTTCTCATACAACAATTTCGTTCTGTTTTCTAAAATGATAAAAAATATGATTTTTTATTTTTGAATTGTAGAATATTTTTTCTAACTGCAAACTTGTATACATCTCTTTCTCATCTTTAATTCATCTTAATTCTGAAAAATGCTGAAATATCTGTTTAGTTATTTGTGTTTTGGAGTTTTTTTAAAGTTTAAGAAAATAAAATTTAAAAAATATTGTTTCTATTAAAATTATGAACTTGGCAAAATACTGAAAAAATCGTTTTTGTAAAATTTCATGTTTCATGAAAATCTATTGCAAATATTTTTTTCAAAAAGAGACATTTGTATTAAATTGATTTGTATTCCAGTAATAACTGGAAGCGAAAAAACTAAATAAATCAGTCCGAGGGGTGAGGAAGGTAGTTGAAAGTTCACGGGTCAATGACAACCAGCTGGTTCCTTATATCCTAAGATAATGAAATCCGATGAGAGTAACTCAAAGGCTGATGAAAGGAAAACTCAATCACCAATCCAATGTGAAGGATGATGTGAGCCCCAAATAAAGGGCTAGAAAGCTGCAGTAGAGGATCGCTGATCACAGAGCAGTAGGACTGCGTTGACGAATCACTGAGGACAGTGAAGGAAGTAAGCTGTAAGGTTCTTCTGGGCCTATCTAGAATTGTTTTCAGGGTAATTTCTACTCCTAAAAGGATGAGGGAATTTAAGTCAATCTCTGTCATAATAAGGCGGCAACTGCTGTATTATGGAGACTGCTTGAGCAGCGGGAAGCCGACATCACTGTAGTGCATTAACTGTGGGTGACGGGAGGCAGGATAACAGGACTAGCAGTATGGAGAGATAAGTTGTTAGGAATAATATTAAGGTAACATAGTCAATAACGTTAATAAATATTAAAACATTAATAGGAACCTTTTACTAAATATTCCTATTGACAATGTTATGTGCATTGTTTTAAAAAATGTTGCTTTAATTTATGTTTCTGCGACTGGATAAGAATCAGCACTGAATTACAATTTGGTATCTAGGAGGCTATAAGTGTTGTACTGACCTCTGGATACTTCCCACATGAGGATATGGACAGATTTTAGAGGGTGGTAAAGTACTGTAGCGATAGGGGAGTTGACCTACTTATTAATATAATACAATATAATACATAAACTATTAGCCTGCTATTAATTTCATTTCTTGTGTCCGTGTCAGTCAAGAAGTGCATATGTATCAGAAATATTTTTCATATTGTTTACTCAGATGTGTGCCAAGTATGTACAAACACATGGCAATTTAAGACGCACAAATAAAATTGGTTATGATCTGATAATTACATGTTTGTTATTAAGCCAACTGACATAAATACTATGACAAATGAGAAATATTAATTCTGTTGCAATCGTTTACTTTATTTCACAATGATAATAACGTTTTACCTGTTGACAAAGCTGTTAAATGCCGGGCCTCCAGTTAACCATTTACTTCTAACTATTAAATACTGAACATTTCTTTTGATACGTATTTAAAGGACTGTAAACAAACTGCAAAGCAAAATTCAAGAGTTTTTGGAAACATTCAATTTACTTAATAAATATTAAGGTCTAATTTAAAAACGTTAATATTGCTAACAGTAAGGTAATATTTGAAATGCAGGCCTAATGAATATCAAATTGTTACAGAATTGTTATTAGAAATTTTTTTATTTACGTATTCACGCTGCCTTGCAGACGTGATGGAAATCAATTACTAACGCTAATAAATTTTATCTTATGCTTTTTTAAAATTTGATTCCCACATCAGACATTATATAAATCATTGAAATGTGTTTAATTTAGGATTGTACACTTTCAAACTACATTTAAAATAGGAAAATGAACCTGACGCTGTTGGCTCCATTTTAGGTTTTATAAACTTTGAAAAGCTAATTATTGTAGATTATCTTAACGTTGATTAGAAATGTGAGTTCATAATTCTAAAATCATGTAGGATTTTTTTAATGTTTTACAACTATCACTTTGAAACAGTTAATTGGATGTTGTTAGTTAATAAAATTGTGTGTGTGTGTGTGTGTGTGTGTGTGTGTGTGTGTGTGTGTGTGTGTGTGTGTGTGTGTGTGTGTTTAAATATATGGCAATTTTAATCATGGTTCCGACTGAAAACCAGACAGTTACCCATTTCAGTTCAACTTAAGACTGAGGTGGAGCGAGAACCACCTCGAAGATACCAGATGCGATTTTGGCGAAAAAGTCAACAATGTTTCTTCCACAAACAGTTGTGTGGAACGTATATACACCGGTTTTCCATGCGATTCACATTTTTTTTATTCGTAAAAAAATACGTACAAACACACACACACTGTTTTAAATTTTTCATTTAATTTTGAAATTAGAAGTTCTTTAATTACAGAGAATACTAAATTATAGAATTTTACTTTATTTTTTACACTATGTTCAGATAGTTTTATCTAACAATTGTTTTAAACCTACTGATAGTATATATTGAATGAAACAAATTTCATTAAAAACCTAGTAGTATTTTTCAAAAACTTAAGTATATTGTGACATTTTTTATTATGGGTAATATTTAAAAAAGAATTAGTTATTGGCAAGTAATGGGAAAGAATTAAATTCAAACCTTCTTTTTATGAAACATTTTTTCATTGTTTTCTGTTTATTCATTTTTTTGGTTGTTATTTTAAGGCGAAAAGCACATTGAGGTTATTATCGCCTTCCTAAATGTAAGTGTGAGTGTAAAGTGTTAAAGTCGTTTAAGTAAGTAATTTTAAGCTTCAGTTAAAATCAACTCAATATCCCGACTTCGGTGGCAAATGTTTGTAAAATTGAAATTTTAGAACATTTGTAAGAGAAATTTTGGAAAATGTAGTTTTTATTTTGATAATTTAATGTAAAAACTGTATTTATATTAAGCCTAAACGTAAAAAAACCTGTAAATATATAGGAAAAACCAGAAGCTACATTTAACACAAGTGCTATTACGTAACCTATTGGTGTTGTTTCGTATAATGTAATTAGATTTTTCAAGGTTAAAACGAGACTTTAGTTAGTGCAGTTGTGTAAATAAGCCAATTATTAGAATACAGTAAGCAATAAATTCTTCAGCAAATTTTTGCTTTTAAAACCTGCAACAATAATATTTGTAGACATTAATATCTGGCCTTATTAATTGGTTTCTATATTGCCCAAATAGCTTCATCAGGACAAAAAACGTTATTTATTCTACGCAAATTCCGTCAAAAATACAGTTTTGCTTAACGTCCAAACTGTATGCCAGTTAAACTAATGAGGACGAGGGATCAGCGTTAACGGTAAGGAAAAGCAACAGCAGTAACTGCAGCTAGAACTAAGAACCTTATGGTGCGCAGTTCAGAGACGCAGCAGACTGACTGATGCTTTCGTCACATCGACCACCGAGTCCTTTCCATCAGAAATAGAAATATCTTTATGTGAAAAACAATTAAGAGGCAATATTATTTATATTCATTGGGAGTATAAGTTTTTCTAAATCTGGTATTTTTTTAAACTAATCCAATAATTCAGTTTACCGCAACTGAATTAAAATAACAACGGCCCCCAAACGTTTTCCTGCCGTGATGGAAGCGAATTTCCTAAATATATAAATATAAGAAACAATTGTTTAATTAAAATTTGTAGAAAATTTTATTTCACAAGCAAATTTGCCGTTAATATCTGAATGAATGAATTAGCACTTCAATTGCTTAAGCAAATTGAAAACCTAACTGGTCTTTCTTTACGAAAAAGAATTTAACTTAGATAAGACTGGACATATTATTCATTTTGGGGGAGAAAATCCTTCACTCTGGTAACACTTTGGATAAGGGTAAACGTTGACTGACTGTTGTTGACTAGAGATGGGTAAGAAAACTCCAAACTGTTAAAACAAACTGTTTTTCTATATACGAAAAACAAACTGCTTTGCCAAACGGAAACAAGCAGTTTGAATTGGACTGGATCATGATTTGTTAAACAAAGAACAATAGTTTGGCCTTTCCCACCACCTATGTTCTATTCGAACGTTGCCGCAAGCGCTAAAACTTTTCTCCTGCTATTTTCCTGTTAAACTGTTTTCCTTCAAACAGTACAAACACCTTTTCTTTAACTTGCTATACTTTTTTCCTCTATTTCTTGTTGCAACGTAGTGAAGTAAGAACTGTTTGGGTGTTGTCAAAGTTTATATCTATTTTGTTGCGAGTTGTTTGAAAATTTTAAATGTAAAATTTGTTGATCAAACATTTTTTAAACTGTAAAAACAGCCATAATTGTGTTATATATTAGTTTTTCTCCGTAGTTTACTTTGTGTTTAGAAATTTAAAAATATTTAGAGGACAATTTTGAAAGTTTTCTTTTACTTTTTTATGTTTTTTTTTAATTAAGTGCATAGTTTTTAATTATTTATTGGATGTGTGAACTTTTTAGTGTTTTTTTTCAGTGTTTAAAAGTGAAAAACCTGTTTTTTTTAAATGGGAAATATTACAAACGTCTTACATTTTATTTTTATCCGGAGCCTAATTTTCTTTAAAAACATTTGTTTTGTTAAATATGTTATTACAATAAACTTTGTATTTTTTCTGTGTTGTAAAATGGAAAACTTATTTTTTTGCTAATGCTAATGAATAACCTATCATTAACCTATAATAACCTAATGTTAATAATCTATAATTTTGTAACTATATAGAGCCAATTTTATTTAAACATGTTTGGCCTATGTTCTTATTACTACATTTTACTTATTAAGGCTCCTTTTTTCAGTGTTGAAAAATGAAAACCTACTTTCTCCCAAATAAAAATATGACAGTAACATCTCACATTTTGTAAATACATAACCTAATTTTATTGAAACGTATTTTTTATATTTATTATCAATCATCAATATTTTTTAATCAACTAAAAATATTCTAAATTGTTTGCATTTCAGTAAATATGCAAAGGCTATTTAATTTTTAAGTAAAAAAAAGAATGCTTCTATTAGAAATTCATTGCATTTTGTAAATATAAAATGGCATACGTATATATTACGTTTTGAGAATGTAATTTAATTATTACTACGCTTATAAGGATTATTTTTTTCTAAATGTTTTACACCCAAAAACAGTTAAGGACATGGTGGTAATGGGAATGAAAAAGTAGTCATAGAAAACTGAACGTTTGTGCTAATGTTTTAGCTGCTAATATAACTTCATTATTAGCAGTTTCATTTTTCGAGTTCATGAAAACTTCGAGTTTCATTTTTCTAAACCTGTTTTTTCAAACTGTTTTTCCAAACAGTTATTTTTTTCCAACAAACTGTTCGTTGATATTTTGTAAAAATAGCAGAAGAGCCCATCTTTATTGTTGACAATGGTGGTGAATACTGTAGTTTGGAAGGCAATGTTTTTGGTCGCAGTGAGAGAAATATTTGTACAGTCCCGATCAAAACTGAACTAGTACAGTCTAGTTCTGCTGCTACCGCTAACGCACCCTGTTTCAAGGCCGCCGAAAACTGTAGACTTTCCCCTATACAATCGTTACAAGTCGCCATCAAAATTTGAAATCGTATTCTGTATGTTATGTATCCTTGTGTCTACAACCAGTAAAGCTCTCACTGCACGCTATCTATCAAGCAGCAAAGTAAAACACAGAGTAATCATAGCAGTAAGGTACGATCCTGGTGGAAATTTCGTCAGTTACATTCCAACTACACAATTTTATGCACAGCTGTTCGGTTCTAACGTCAGAGATACATAGATTACATTAATTATAAAATACTGTAAAGAAAATTAATATTACCTCCCACGTCATTTTAATTTTTGACTTATTTACTCTAGGTTAATCATGTATTGTTCAAATTTTATTCATAGGTCATTAATTTTAGTCAGTGTGCTTTAATAAAATTAACCTTTTCGTTGTGTAAATCACAACCGTTTCAGCAGTTTTATCGTTCACTGCGTAAATCGACTTTAAGTCCACAAAGCTAGAAAATCTTCTCCATTAGCGACTATAATCCCAAATCATTTGAAAATACAGTATATTTCAACAATCAAGTATGTGCTGCTATCTCTTGAAAGCTATCTGAACTACGATTGTTTGTTGACAATGCAGCATGTGTTTAGTCAAGGTTATAAACTTGTTATTAATTGTTTTCATTGATTCTAATTCATTATTTTGATCGTGTTTATGCTATTATTTATTTCAGATGATATTTTTAACATAAGTTCTATTTTAAATTAAAGTGAGTTTTCGGGACTTTTGTCAAATTTGTAATTTTTGTACTAAAACTCTTTATTATACCTATGCCAGCATTAATAATCCAAAGTATAAAAGTACAAATACAACGAAAAGTTACAAGGAAAAAATGCAAATAAAAGTGACAAACATAACCTCAAAATGACTACCGCGCGAAACAAGAAAACGTGTTTTCATAGCGAAAGCGATTAATTGAATGCGTGTTATTAATAATAAAAACAATAATTAAAAAAATTCATACCTAACTCTATTGAGTTGGATGTTTAACTCCATTGTTGGTTATAGAACTAATGTTCTGTAAAAGCCACTAACCTTTGTAACGAGTGTTATTGCGGCGAATATAAAGCTGCTGTACTATATGGACGTCAGAATAGGCTATAGCCTGCCCGTAATAAATGGCTAAAAATCGTAATTTATCGCACATTTATCGTAAATCTTTTGCGGATTAATATCTCTCAACGAAATAATAGACTATAGCACATAATGAAACCAAAAAATTATTAAAAATCATTACTTTTGCAAAAGTTCTGATAAGTCAGAAATACCAATTTTATTATTTTTTCTCTGTATCGTTCCAATTTTAGTATATGTACTGCCAAAGCAAGCACATTAAACACAAAAAAAATATTATTATTTTTTTACTGTAGGCTTAAGATTCTGTCTGTATTATTACTGGTGATAATTCTAACCTCTATTACATAATACAGTCTTTTTAACGTTTTAATATTACAGAAAAAAATATTGCAGAAATATTATCAATTATCCACAATAACAGTGTTCCAATTAAAACGATAGTTGCATATGATGTAGATATGTGTCTTTTTTAATATGACTTGTCTGTTTATCGACTCGCGCCCAACACACACACACACACACACACACACACACACACACACACACATCGAGCCAATGGGAGCAGCGAATACTCAGAGAACAGTTGCAGTCAACAGGCTAAATTACTTCTAATTACGTATTTAATCATACCTTATTTATTATAACTAATATTAATTGATAAATTTTTATTTTATCAGTAAATAAATCCGTACACTTCGAACAAACTGTTCAAGGTATTTTTTTCACCCGGATACACGAAGAACCCAACACATGGACGGCCAGCTCCGCCAGTATGAATTTTGATGTGGAAGAAATCCAAATAATTAATAACTCTCCACATGGTGATTATCCCGTTAATGCTTTTTCCATCGCTAGGGTACGAGACGTTTAACTTAGAAAATTTGGTGATGTTCGTTTCATATTTTTGAATCGTCTGTCTGAACAACAACCTGCAAATTTAAGTTATCAGTTATTTTTTATAATCATAATAATTCATAATTAATTATAACTAATGGTTTATAAGAGCCTCTATTTCTTTATAAATTCATAATCCTTGATCTCCTCACAATTTCAAATTTCCTTAAAAATTCTTGAACACTTAAGAAGAAAATCCAAAACAGAAAACACTCATTCTGTTTCATTATTGTTTCTAATGAAATCTGGTATGCATTTAGGATTCTAATTTTCTTCTAAATCGGCTCGAACGAATTTTATCAAATTTTATTAAAATGTGGTGAACATGTTTAATTTTTCTTTTGTGTGTCCGTACAAAAGAAATAGGTCGTCATAAATAATTATATGAATACACTTCGGAAGATAATAGTATGAAAGAACTTTAAGACCGACAAAATTTCAAAAAATTGGACATCAGTCTTAGTCATATATAAAGATTTTTTATTTTAATCACAGTTACAAATTTGAAATAAAAGGATTTTACAATTCGGGAGTAAAAAACAACCAACGAGCCACGATCGCAGTCGTGTTTTTTTATTTACTTTGGAATTTCTTTTATTTCAAATTTTGTACAGTGATTGGAATTATGAATCTTCATATATGTGCAAATGTGAACACCAATGAACCTGTTTTGAGAAATTAAGCCGATATTTTGTCTGTATACTTTTTCTAACCTAACCTAGCATAACCTAACTTAACCTTATCTAACCTAACCTAACTTAATCTAACCTAACCTAATTTAACGTAACCTAGCCTAAACTAACCTAACCTAACCTAAACTATTCTTACCTAAGCTAACCCAGCATAACCTAACCAATTGACTGTGAGAATGACTTTGCAACATTAATTTCATTATATTCATTCTATTGCCAGAATATTCGTATATATATAATGTCTAAAATATTTTAAACATCTGTCTATTACTTTACATCTTTTTTCAATAAAATCTTCTACCACAGAAAAATTAAATTTATTCAGAAAGCTCACGACCATAAATGATGTTAAACGGATCTATAAAGCTTTGTACTTCCAGCGCTAGGCAGCGCAATTGTAACAACACATTGTACAGTGTTGCCAAGTCGCCTGCTTTCTATTTCTAACAGTACAGCCGGTGCGAGAGGAAAGATAGCGTGCAAACAAATAGGCATATGCAGATTTATGAACACAGGCGCGATCTTCTGTTATAAATGAGAACTATAGACCCATTTAAAAAAATCGCCAATACCGTTGAACTTCTTTATATATTTAGTTCTGCGGTTCTGCATACACTTACTTATCTCCTTTGGTTCTTTCTCCTTCCACTAATATTGGCCGATGCATATACGGAATAAAATCCCCCATTTTGATAAGTTGCAGTAGAACTGCGGTAAAGAAGATGGCCGTAGAAAATACTTTTACGGCCTCCATGATACAGCGTCTAGACACTAACACACTGCCTGCTTGTGAGGAACTAAGCTTGTTGTAGCGAATAAAATTAGAATAATCAACCTATTGTGTTAAATAATCACTAATTATTCTGTAAGAAAATAACATTTTTTTATTAGTTTTCTTAATTACCTTTAACGCAGCATGTCGTTAAATTCAATTTAATAACATTGCTGCTGTAAAACACAGCAACATTGTTCAGTATATGAAATAAAATCCATTTTATAGAAAACTATTTTGTTTGTTAGTCAATTTCAAAATTGTATAAATGTGTTATCATGGTAAAACTTAGGCCCTTGACTATGAAATATGATTCAACCGGACTTCAAGAACACGTTTTGAGGGGGGGCACTAAATATGTTTGTTTATTAATATAAGAGCAGTTTTATTATATGTAGGATTTAGCACTAAAATTGTTTTTGGTAAGTTTTTTCTCTTTAAAAGTCCATCTTCATCTTTTTCGTTTTATTAACATGCATCATGTTTTATTTTTCGGCGTGTTGAAGTTGTGATGTTGGATTTATATTCATTAATAGGCGTAATATGCGAAACTTACTACATGTTTTACCTAACTATATTGATATATAAATATATAAAACAGCATATTTTATATATATATATATATATATATATATATATACATACACATACACACTTCAATACGTCTCGTATTAAATTAACTATAATTAAAAATTACTGTTTCCACCCTGGATTAAACCGGGGATCTTGTGCTTGTGAGGCACATGCGATAACCACTACACTACGAAAACAACTAAAACGTTTAACCGATTTAAGTATATGAAATAAATCGTTAATTTAATTTTTGGTAGTTAGAAAATCAATTGCTTTAAATTAATTCGTAAAGATCAGCTGATTTCATTTAACAGGTGATAGGCTATAATAACTTTCATGTTATGTTGTTAAAAACTAAGTTAATTTGTCGTGTTTTCGAACAAATTGTCGTAGTTAAAATAAAAAAGGAAGAGAAATCATGAAACATGATTTTTATTTTTAGTTCAATAACAGAAAGTTTCTTGGTTGCTTTCAAGACTAACAGAACAAACATGGATCTTCTTCCAGAATTACGATTAAACTTAAGCAGTTAACTAAATTCTACAATACCGGTGGAGGTAGCTGCAGAAGACGTGACAAACATTCTGAAGCAAGCGATTTAACCGAGTTTGTCAGTTTAGAAGTGCTGACGTCAGTTTGAGTCAGCGCACAAATGCTGACTCTGACACTAGTGTAGAACGTTTTTCACGAACAACCAGTGAAACACAGTTTACGAAAAAACTGAAATGACTATAACCATTCAGTAGAAAAAACGGGAGGTAAGAGTTGCTTGGATGACTTCATTTCCGGTCAGGCAAAAAGGAGACGTTATATGGTAGCTTTTCTGTATTTAAAGGTAGATTAACGAAGATTAGACTGGTTATCTGATCTAAGTGTCTCTCCAATTAAAACATTTAAAAAAACAGATACGGCACACGCTTGAAACAGCTTGAATATTTAAAAATTAAATATGGTTTTAAAATCATTTTCAATAAAAAAAACATCCATACAATAAGGTAACGGACAATAATCGACCGGACAAAATTCTCAACTTTTTTGTCTTGAATTTTTTGAAAATCTGATTTCACCGTCATAATCAGCGTAAAAAACTGCGTAAATTAGCAATGTGAGTTTCGAAATACTTTGAAATTTAAAAAAATGTTTTGATGGCTGTCAGAGCTTTTGTTTGTATTTTCAGTGTAATTATGAAATTATAAAATGCTAATAAATACAGGTTTTAATGCTTGATTTTAATGGTGAGATCAGAATATTAAAAGGGTCAGACGAAGAAAAATATTTTTAGAAATTGGTTTCTATCACGTCAACGAGACAGCTGCTTGCTGAAATTATAACCTCTACACCATAAGGGAAGCCCCTATGCGAAATTTTGGTTTCGTAGGCTTTGTCGTACTTGAAATATAATGATAAGTCGCTTGTGTGTTGTGTGCGCCAGCGCGTGTGTATGTGTGTGTGTGTGTGTGTGTGTGTGTGTGTGTGTGTGTGTGTGTGTGTGTGTGTGTGTGTGTGTGTGTGTGTGTGTGTGTGTGTGTGTGTGTGTGTGTGTGTGTGTGTGTGTGTGTGTGTGTGTGTGTGTGTGTGTGTGTGACCGATTGTTTTGAAATTCGGTACCAAGGTATTTTGCATAAAACTTCAACGAGTGTGCGTAAGGCGTTATCGCATTCACTTCCGCTTCAAGATAGCTGCTTTTGATTTAACGATGATGAGTGTAATTGCTGGCAAGTTTCCTGTAATACTGACTAAACGGCAAGACCTGTCTGAATTACGACTGCTTCATTGAGAAAGAGCATAGAATTTGCAGTAAAGTTGATCCAGTAACTTTGTTCGTAAATGTTACTGTTAACGGTTTGATTGGCGGGAAATGTTACGACAAAGCGCTGTCGAAGATCGGTGACTACGCCATTAATTAAGAATATACTGCGAGGCAAGGCCGGATTAAAGAGGGAGAAAGGGCAGCCGCCCCTCCCGAGGCAAAAGAAGTAAAATAAAAAAATGTAAAAGATCCTATTTTACTTCTATAAAATGGAAGTATGTGCATAGCTTAGAGGAAAAGAGTCAAGGAGGTATCTAAGACCAATGAGTGGTCCGAAACCCGTCACATTATCCCGATCTTTTTATGTACGCGAAATTTTGTCCGTATGTATATATGTGCGTTTATGCCCTTTGTAACGCTTATACTGAGGGTGAGAACGGAGTTAATCAATTAGATATTTTATGTTGGCTCTCTCTTTTCTTCTTGCGTTAACTGCAACAGCAGATAGATCTTTATCGACTCTAAAACTGATCAAAACTAACGAGGACGAGGGATCAGCGTAACGGTAAAAGTACAGCAACGGGAGTAACTCATATATATAAATATGAGCCGCCTCGGTGGTCTAGTGGAAAGCGTACTAGTTTTTCACCCCGAGGACCCGGTTTCTTTTCCCGGTGAGGGCTTGGCATTTTCATACGCTATAAATCATCCCACCGTCTGCATTAGCCCAAGTGTGCACAATAGTCGGACGTTAAAAAAAAAAAAATAAAAATAAAAATAAAAAAAATATGAATAGAAATATTGAAAAGAGGGGAAAGAAGAAAAAAAATTTAAGTGATTTTTTCCAAAAATGGAGTAAATTTTTAAGCCTATATCTGTTTTAAGTCTCAAAATAGTGCTAGTTTTTTTAAGGTATTATTTCAAAAATTTTCATCCCCCAGGGAGGTCCTTTAAGTTGATTCATCCGCCCCCCACCAACAAAATCAGGCCGTGCTGTGGGCCTGATGTTCTTTGAACTACTAGTACATTTATAAATAGTATACGAAACAGTGTAATACAAATATATGTTTCAACGAACGCGTTGCAGGTCTTCGTATATTACTTCACAATAAGTCACGCTATGGTCACAGATAACGCGCGGAACATCGTGCGTCTGTGTTCACATTGTCCCGCCTCTATCACCGCCAATAACCATAAAGTGTCCCGCGGTTCTCTATCTGCCAGTGACATGCATCGCTCCAAGGTCAAAGGTGACGTTGACCCTACTTTCCAGTGTCACGCTGGTTGCATACTTTCACGTAGGATATAATTAGCGCATTTCTCTTTGAGACAAATATAACAAAGATTGTTTGCGACCCTCAAGCCGTGACACTAACAATGGCCTGGCTCCTGGTACTTGTATAAATATACAAGCTGCCGTTGTACGTGATTTAGTTGCGATCTTGGACTCAAAGATGGTGAGTATTTATTGACACATAATTATTCGACTGTGGTGGTTGTTTATTGCGCTGCGCTCTGAGGGTTTGCGAGATAAATTGCTTTTAAAGGCTTAAGTGAAACTATCTTAGCGTGACGCGACAGTTGTGCGTTAAATAACCGTCTGTCACACGTAGCTGTCTCGCTGACGTGATTTTTTTTCAAACTTTGAATGTTCATTTATTCGCCTTTTTAAACT
The DNA here is from genome assembly GCA_022606455.1 of Callitettix versicolor. Classification (NCBI taxonomy): domain Eukaryota; kingdom Metazoa; phylum Arthropoda; class Insecta; order Hemiptera; family Cercopidae; genus Callitettix; species Callitettix versicolor. The sequence continues at coordinate 56,041,731 of CM040185.1, forward strand.
GTTAAACTGATTTTGCTTAAACTTAAGCACAAAAGAATACGTTTAGAAAAAATTGCTGTTATGAACCAAAAGTAAAAATCATGTATCATGTTTTCTCTTCCTTCTTATTTTAATTAAGATAATTTGTTCGAAAACACGACAGATTAACTTTACTAATTTTTAACAACATAACCTGAAACTTATTACAGCCTATCAGCTGTTCAATGAAATCAACTGATCATTACGAATTAATATAAAGTAACTGATCTTTTAATATAACTACCAAAATTAAATTAACAATTTTTTTCATACATTTACATCAGTCAAACGTCTTCCTTGTTTCAGTAGTTTAGTGGTTAACACGTGCTCTTCACGCACAAAGTTCCCGGTTCGATCCCGGCGGAAACACAGAAATTTTTAATTATAGTTAATTTAATACGAGACTTGCGACACACAAAATATACTATCATATATCAATATAAATTTGTGCATCACGCAAAATCCAACTTCGCAACAGCCCTAAAACGTGACACATGTTAAAAAATTAACACCCACATAACATACGGGCATATAAATATTCTTATATAAAATTATGTAATGTTAAATTTGAAAAAAATATTTTGTGAGACTAGTAAGTCGTAGAAATACGGTTAAAGTCTTACTTTGAAAACCTTGGTTGGAATTTTCGGAAAACTGTGTATTTTTCTTAATAATTATTCCTTTAAAAAGGACAATATAAAACTAAAGTTTTCATACAAAATGAATCCTAAGTTCATGAACAGTTGGCATTCTAAATAACAGCTGTTTTATATTTTATTTAGAGTAATTGTTTTTTTTTTTTTACATATTTTATATGGTTGAGAAATATTTTTTTTGGGGGTTTTTTTAAACGTTCAAGAAATTTGTAATTTTGAGAAGAATCAGGATTTTTGAGTTTATAAATAAAATCATTAATAATTAATTATTATAAACATAATATCTATCATTATTAACAAATATATAATGCCTGTATATGCTAGTAACGACTCCTATAGGATCTGCGCATATCAATGTCTGGGTCTTACCATGGCCACAAATGTGTTAGTGAATAAAAAAGATTATGTAGCTTATGTTAAAAAAAGGAAATGAAAGTTGAATATCTGAAACGGTTAGACTGTTATTGCATATTACACTGATACCAGTTTAAAAAAATATGCCATTACCCAGACTTTCTTATATTCAATTAACACTGTTTAATAAAGTTAGCGACTAATATGTGTGTGTGTGGGGGGTTTGTTATTTAGCACGCTCATGTTCGCAATTTTTTCTGTTTTGATTCGAGCTTTTCACAAAAATAGATTTTGTTATGTCGACAAATAAAAATCTTAAAGAATCTTTTTCAATATAAATAGATATTTTAACTCTTTCATAGTACTCACTTTTTTTTGAAGAACTAAATGCTAATTTTTGCAAATTTTAACGCTGGTTACCATAAAAAACAGATTTTTTAATGTAAGTTAAATAAGATAAAACATATTTTCTTACAGGCTCTTAACTTATGTTGGAACTTTTCTGAAAATTAGCGTACTTGTCGTGATTATTGTGTTTCGTGTTATCGCAACAATATGTAAACCCTAACAATATGTTCCTTAATTTGGCCACTAAATTTGAATGTCTTTATTTTAAACCTAGTGCACTTGTTTGAGTTGGTTTTAAAAAGAAATTATGTTACTGAACCAAAAATAAAAATCATTTATTACATATCTCTTCCTTTTTTATTTTAATTATGATAATTTATTCGAAAACTCGACAAATTATAATAGATTTATTATAGCCTATCAGCTGTTCAATGAAATCAGCTGGTCTTTACGAACTAATATAAAAAACTGATCTTTCAATATAACTACCAAAATTAAATTAAGGATTAGTTTAATGTACTTTTTCTGTCGTATAGTGGTTATCGCATCTGCCTCACACGCGCGAGGTCCCCAGTTCAACCCCGGCGGAAATACAGTAATTTTTAATTATAATTAATTTAATGTGAGACTTGCGACACACAAAATATACACTTATATATATCAATATAAACATGTTCCTCGCTTCACGCGTTCCGCACAATCCAAAATCACAACCAGCTCTAAAACATGATATATGTTAAAAAAACTTACATTTTGGAAAAATTAATGGTTTAGGTTGTTGTTTGTCTTTATTCAGGTTTTTGTGTAGTAACTATCCACAGTGTAAGATTGAGCAGAATGGAGAAAGTTATTGCAATATTTTGTTCAATTAAATGTAAATATTTTACAGATTCAAGTAGTGGTACTTTTGCTTCTGACAGAATCCCTAGCTACGACTGATTCACACTTCAGTCCTGCAGGACCTTCTATACACCGCCTGATTCCATCCGCCGTAGACCTCATTTCCGATGGACATTTTGCGGGGCACCAACGAAAGGATAGTGAAGAATCAAATAACCAGGACCATTCAGTCACCGCAGATAACAAGGAACACAATACTGCTAGATCAAAAAACTTCATAGCTAGTCCTTTCTTGGGTGAAATCACCTCGGAGCCTTATCACTTCAAGAACTTTTCAAAACCTAACTACCAGACTGCACAATCTATTCATTCTCATCACTACGTACTGCCCGGTCTTCAACCAGACACTGGACACAACCCGCATGAGAATGATCTAAAAAATGAACCCGAACCAATACCGGACTCTGTTCCGAAGACGCTGAAGTACAGCGTGGTAGAAGACTCTAACGAACCAGAACATGAAGTTTACACAGAAAAGATCCATTACCGAGAACCACAACGTGTCGCTTTCCCTCATACTCATTACGTCTACGACTTGAACCATCCTCTGAGACATTCCTTAAACCACGTTCCAGAAGATCGTGAACCGGACTTACCAAAACCGACTGCTCCGGAAATGTATAGGATACCGGAAGGAATGCCGTATCATTTCGAACAGTATAAACCTTTGAAGTTTGAGCAGGACGTTGGCGGTACGCAGACGGATGTGAAAGAACAGGGGTACCAACACCAACATGCGTCCCAGCCCCAGTTCGATTTCGTAGACGATACGCACTTCCTTAAAGGTCATCCGATGAAGGGTCACAAAGTGGAATGGAAGGAACACGGACAGTAAGTGAATCATTTAACATTAAGTTAGGTGTAATTTGGAAGTTCATTTTTTCTTAACATCTATACTTTATGCCAGTTAGACTAATGAAGACGAGAGATCAACGTTAACGGTAAAAGGAGTAACTGCGGCTAGAACTAAGAACCTACGGTGAGCAGTTCAGAGACGCAGCAGACTGACCGGTGCTTTAGTCACATCGACCACCGTATCCTTGGAAGTTTAAAATATTAATTAATGCATATAATACAAAATTGTTGCAAAAATTTACTTGTCTAATAGATTGGACGAGTTCATTAGCCAGCAAAATACGTCCAATGTTTCAAAATGGCGGCTATTGTAAATCTTCAAAAAAAATTACAAATTTTAAAAAAAACCTAATTTCACCATTATAACCAGCAATAATTTTTGTTTATTAGTGAGTTTCCATTGAAAAATGACAAAGACCCAGGTCCATGAAAATAGCACCGATCCTGATTTATGAACACTTTTTAAAGGTTCGTTAATTTTTTTTTTATAAAAACGTGTGTGTGTGTGTGTGTGTGTGTGTGTGTGTGTGTGTGTGTGTGTGTGTGTGTGTGTGTTTGTTTGTTGTCATATTCACATTCGCAATTGCAGTCCCACTTGATTCAAAATTGACGTATAAGTCGATTTTGGTAATAACTTGCAAATACGAGTTCGTTGAAATAGCGTAGTTCGTTAAATAGCAATTCGTTCGTTTGAAAAACGTTTCCTTCAATTCAGTCATTTCAAAAACAAGAAATGCATAACTTTTTTAGTCTTGAATATTTTTAAAATTCCGATTTCACCTTCGTAGTCAGCGTAAAAAAATGCATATATTTGCATTAAGAATTTTCAAAATCCGTTGAAGTTAAGGAATGTAATTCGATTTTCGTTTTCGTATTTTGAATTCGATTTGATATTAAAAATGGTAATAAATGCGAATTGTACTGTTTCAGATGAGTGTACCCTTCACAAAGAAGGTTTTGTTGGAAATTCGCTTCTATCACGTCAGCGAGACTGTTGACTGTTTCTTTCACTTGACTATTCGGCATTTGGTTTGTGTTTATTAGTTACGAACTTTTGGCCAAACGAGTTGACCGATTATTTTGAAATTTGGTACGAAGATATCTTGTGTAAATCTCAAATGACATTTACATAACATTTTTTCTTATTTACTTCCGTCTGAAGATGACAGTCTCTGATTTAACTATGATGAGTGTACGCAATGTTAATCAAACACACTGACCGATTGTTTGAAATTGTTTGCGAAGGTACCTTGTATAAGAAAGATGTATGTGTAAGACTTTTTCCCATTCATTTCCGTTTCAAGATGGCGGTCTCTGATTCAACGTTGAGAGCGTAGATGCTGGTTATTTCCTGTAAAACTTGCTCAACGGAAAAATCTATCATAATTTTGACCGCTTAATGGAGAAAGAGCATAAAATTTTCAATAATATTGGTCTCGTAACAACTTTCGTAAGTGTTACAATTATTAGATAAATTGACGGAAGAAGTTAGAAGCGCTGTCGTGGAACGCTCTATATAGTAATTAATAATATCCTACGAGGTCTATTGTTCTTTGAACTGCTGGTTTATACTTTTGGTAACCAACATAAAGTTTATGTTGGTTAAATCAGTTTTTCAAAAGACTATAAGTTACAAAAATAATAATTCTGGACAACTGCCTGCCACGATTATCTTACATTCACTGCACTAGCTCGAGTTACTAATGTGAGGAAATTTGTGTGCAGTTTTTGAGCTATTTATTAACGATTAATTTGATTTGTTTGTTTTTTCTTTATAACAGCAGCAGCGTTGTAAGTCCAGTGAAGTCGTTACTGAAGTTTGTAGCGGCCTTGATTCCTCTGGGCCTATTTGTAGCTGCCCTGCAACCTAACATCATAGAAGTGAACTCTACGCAGTAAGTACAGGAAAAGTAGGCATATTTCAATTTTACCATTACTTGCTGAAAATCTTTACGAAAACTTCAAAAGGATTCTTGTAAAAACAAATTTCCTATAGCCTACTTTAGGAAAGTATGCCTATTTCAGTTTAATCACTATTTGCACAAAAATCCTTTAGAAACTTTTAGAAGAATTCGTATAAGTACCAATTTTCTAAAGCCTGCTTTAAGGAAAGTAGGCCAATTTCGATACTATTATTTGCTCAAAAGCCCGTGAAGAAATTTTATAAGGATCCGTGTAAATATACTAATTTTATCCAGCCTAGTTTAAGAAAAGTAGGCCTATTTCGATTTTACTATTATTTGCTCAAAAGCCCGTAAGTAAATTTAATAAGGATCCGTGTAAATATACTAATTTTATACAGCATATTTTAAGAAAAGTAGGCCTATTTCGATTTTACTATTATTTGCTCAAAAGCCCGTAAGTAAATTTTATAAGGATTCGTGTGAAGACGTTTAAGAAACGTAGTCCTTTTACCGTTATTCTTTAAAAAAAAAAATTATAAAGATTCTTGTACATACCAGTTATCTATATAGCCTACTTTAAGAACAGTGGTCCTGTTTCAGTCTTATCATTATTACCTCAAATGTCCTTAAGAAAATTTTATAAATATTCGTGTACATACCAGTTATCTATATAGCCTCCTTTAAGAACAGTGGGCTTGTTTCAGTCTTATCATTATACTTCAAATGTCCTTAAGAAAATTTTATAAAGATTCGTGTACATACAAGTTATCTACATAGCCTACTTTAAGAACAGTGGGCTTGTTTCAGTCTTGTCATTATACTTCAAATGTCCTTAAGAAAATTTTATAAAGATTCGTGTACATACAAGTTATCTATATAGCCTACTTTAAGAACAGTGGGCCTGTTTCAGTCTTATCATTATACTTCAAATGTCCTTAAGAAAATTTTATAAAGATTCGTGTACATACAAGTTATCTATATAGCCTACTTTAAGAACAGTGGGCCTGTTTCAGTCTTATCATTATACTTCAAATGTAATTAAGAAAATTTTATAAAGATTCGTGTACATACAAGTTATCTACATAGCCTACTTTAAGAACAGTGGGCCTGTTTCAGTCTTATCATTATACTTCAAATGTCCTTAAGAAAATTTTATAAAGATTCGTGTACATACAAGTTATCTACATAGCCTACTTTAAGAACAGTGGGCCTGTTTCAGTCTTATCATTATACTTCAAATGTCCTTAAGAAAATTTTATAAAGATTCGTGTACATACAAGTTATCTATATAGCCTACTTTAAGAACAGTGGGCCTGTTTCAGTCTTATCATTATACTTCAAATGTCCTTAAGAAAATTTTATAAAGATTCGTGTACATACAAGTTATCTATATAGCCTACTTTAAGAACAGTGGGCCTGTTTCAGTCTTATCATTATTACCTCAAATGTCCTTAAGAAAATTTTATAAAGATTCGTGTACATACAAGTTATCTATATAGCCTACTTTAAGAACAGTGGGCCTGTTTCAGTCTTATCATTATACTTCAAATGTCCTTAAGAAAATTTTATAAAGATTCGTGTACATACAAGTTATCTATATAGCCTACTTTAAGAACAGTAGGCCTGTTTCAGTCTTATCATTACTACCTCAAATGTCCTTAAGAAAATTTTATAAAGATTCGTGTACATACAAGTTATCTATATAGCCTACTTTAAGAACAGTGGGCCTGTTTCAGTCTTATCATTACTACCTCAAATGTCCTTAAGAAAATTTTATAAATATTCGAGTACATACCAGTTATCTATATAGCCTCCTTTAAGAACAGTAGGCCTGTTTCAGTCTTATCATTACTACCTCAAATGTCCTTAAGAAAATTTTATAAAGATTGGTGTACATACAAGTTATCTACATAGCCTACTTTAAGAACAGTGGGCCTGTTTCAGTCTTATCATTATTACCTCAAATGTCCTTAAGAAAATTTTATAAAGATTCGTGTACATACAAGTTATCTATATAGCCTACTTTAAGAACAGTGGGCCTGTTTCAGTCTTATCATTACTACCTCAAATGTCCTTAAGAAAATTTTATAAAGATTCGTGTACATACAAGTTATCTATATAGCCTACTTTAAGAACAGTGGGCCTGTTTCAGTCTTATCATTATACTTCAAATGTCCTTAAGAAAATTTTATAAAGATTCGTGTACATACAAGTTATCTATATAGCCTACTTTAAGAACAGTGGGCCTGTTTCAGTCTTATCATTATACTTCAAATATCCTTAAGAATATTTTATAAAGATTCGTGTACATACAAGTTATCTATATAGCCTACTTTAAGAACAGTAGGCCTGTTTCAGTCTTATCATTACTACCTCAAATGTCCTTAAGAAAATTTTATAAAGATTCGTGTACATACAAGTTATCTATATAGCCTACTTTAAGAACAGTGGGCCTGTTTCAGTCTTATCATTATACTTCAAATGTCCTTAAGAAAATTTTATAAAGATTCGTGTACATACAAGTTATCTATATAGCCTACTTTAAGAACAGTGGGCCTGTTTCAGTCTTATCATTATTACCTCAAATGTCCTTAAGAAAATTTTATAAAGATTCGTGTACATACAAGTTATCTATATAGCCTACTTTAAGAACAGTGGGCCTGTTTCAGTCATATCATTATACTTCAAATGTCCTTAAGAAAATTTTATAAAGATTCGTGTACATACAAGTTATCTATATAGCCTACTTTAAGAACAGTGGGCCTGTTTCAGTCTTATCATTATACTTCAAATGTCCTTAAGAAAATTTTATAAAGATTCGTGTACATACAAGTTATCTATATAGCCTACTTTAAGAACAGTGGGCCTGTTTCAGTCTTATCATTATTACCTCAAATGTCCTTAAGAAAATTTTATAAAGATTCGTGTACATACAAGTTATCTATATAGCCTACTTTAAGAACAGTGGGCCTGTTTCAGTCTTATCATTATTACCTCAAATGTCCTTAAGAAAACTTTATAAAGATTCGTGTACATACAAGTTATCTATATAGCCTACTTTAAGAACAGTGGGCTTGTTTCAGTCTTATCATTATACTTCAAATGTCCTTCAGAGAGTTTTATAAAGATTCGTGTACATACAAGTTATCTATATAGCCTACTTTAAGAACAGTGGGCCTGTTTCAGTCTTATCATTATACTTCAAATGTCCTTAAGAAAATTTTATAAAGATTCGTGTACATACAAGTTATCTATATAGCCTACTTTAAGAACAGTGGGCCTGTTTCAGTCTTATCATTATACTTCAAATATCCTTAAGAATATTTTATAAAGATTCGTGTACATACAAGTTATCTATATAGCCTACTTTAAGAACAGTAGGCCTGTTTCAGTCTTATCATTACTACCTCAAATGTCCTTAAGAAAATTTTATAAAGATTCGTGTACATACAAGTTATCTATATAGCCTACTTTAAGAACAGTGGGCCTGTTTCAGTCTTATCATTATACTTCAAATGTCCTTAAGAAAATTTTATAAAGATTCGTGTACATACAAGTTATCTATATAGCCTACTTTAAGAACAGTGGGCCTGTTTCAGTCTTATCATTATTACCTCAAATGTCCTTAAGAAAATTTTATAAAGATTCGTGTACATACAAGTTATCTATATAGCCTACTTTAAGAACAGTGGGCCTGTTTCAGTCATATCATTATACTTCAAATGTCCTTAAGAAAATTTTATAAAGATTCGTGTACATACAAGTTATCTATATAGCCTACTTTAAGAACAGTGGGCCTGTTTCAGTCTTATCATTATTACCTCAAATGTCCTTAAGAAAATTTTATAAAGATTCGTGTACATACAAGTTATCTATATAGCCTACTTTAAGAACAGTGGGCCTGTTTCAGTCTTATCATTATTACCTCAAATGTCCTTAAGAAAACTTTATAAAGATTCGTGTACATACAAGTTATCTATATAGCCTACTTTAAGAACAGTAGGCCTGTTTCAGTCTTATCATTACTACCTCAAATGTCCTTAAGAAAATTTTATAAAGATTCGTGTACATACAAGTTATCTATATAGCCTACTTTAAGAACAGTGGGCCTGTTTCAGTCTTATCATTATACTTCAAATGTCCTTAAGAAAATTTTATAAAGATTCGTGTACATACAAGTTATCTATATAGCCTACTTTAAGAACAGTGGGCCTGTTTCAGTCTTATCATTATTACCTCAAATGTCCTTAAGAAAATTTTATAAAGATTCGTGTACATACAAGTTATCTATATAGCCTACTTTAAGAACAGTGGGCCTGTTTCAGTCTTATCATTACTACCTCAAATGTCCTTAAGAAAATTTTATAAAGATTCGTGTACATACAAGTTATCTATATAGCCTACTTTAAGAACAGTGGGCCTGTTTCAGTCTTATCATTACTACCTCAAATGTCCTTAAGAAAATTTTATACGGTTTCTTCTACATACCAATTTTCTGCACTTAAAGGCTTCATCATCAGCGGATTGTCATTGCAAAATTATAAAAGCCCCGACCGCTTTATTAGGAAATTTCAATTGGAAAATGAGCTATTGGAGCGGCATCTTGATGAAACCCATACCTGGGACCTATAATGAGCGCTGATATTGATTTCTAGATCTTATATATATATATATATATATATATATATATATATATATATATATATATCCCTGCAGGAGGGTTTAGACTAGCTGCATCTATTGAGAGGATTTAGATGTCCCTCGCGGAACCAGAGTCTAACACACACTTATACTTACAACAGTACACTTACGACTTTAACACTTTACACTCACACTTACATTTAGGGAGGCGATAATAGCCTCAATGTGTTTTTCGCTTTAAAATAACAATATATATATATATATATATATATATATATATATATATATTGTTATGACAGAAAGAGTGTTTATTGTGGTTGTGTGTTAGCAATTTTAGTCCGGTTTGATTAAAACTTGAGACGGAAATTGATTTTAGTAATAGCTAGTGCCAGTTCTTTAAATAGCGACATTCGTTAGTTTCAAATCAACTACTATTCAAAATCTTTAAAAATTCGCAACTTTTTTGTCTTAATTGTTTTTGAAAATGTGATTTCACCACTGTAGTCAGGGTTGGAAACTCATTACCTGACATTTTGAATTTACAAAATCCGTTGAAATTAAGAAATGTTTTGACGGCGGTCATGGTTCGTTTTCGTATTTTCAATTTAATTTGGAAGTTTAAAATCGATTTCAATGCTGATTATGATGGTGAAATCAGAATTTTTCAAATGCGGGTAAGAAAATGGGAACTACTTTGGGAAGTTCGTTTCGATCACGTCAGCGAGACAGCTGCGTGCGCTGTCATTCTGTAGCGACAGAAGCATCTTTCGGCTAATATAAAAGTGAAAAAGTGGCTGCACCATTTATTATTGGTCGGGTGTCGGGATGTACAGAAAGTGTCGGCCTCTGTAGGCCAAGGACACGCTCGAGCATTCCTCAACACCTGTTTGACCAGATCACACGAGTTACACTGCCTTTCTCCTTGTTCGGACCCGCGCTTGCGCAGTTGCGCTCTTTCCTTCTGCCGATTCTGATGAAATGAAGCACGATTCATTTTGCCACAATTACGGTCTGCGGCCATATTGAAATTATTCCCTATAAGTCTGTGTTAATTAACGGTACAGATTACCCAGCAAATTCTTAAAATAAAATTGTGTTTCATACCTCATTTAAGAGTTGCTGAATGTGGGAACATTGTTCGTTTATACTTGCTTTTTTCTGTTAAAGTTAAAATGAGATATCAAATATAAATTGACGTATTTCCATTGAGATGTTCTATTTGAGCGGCCATCTTGGTTTCAACAAGCTCACGTTCGCGATTTCAAACTTGGCACATAAATCGATTTTGGTAACAGTTTGGACAATTTTGATAACAGCGAAAGTTGCGATGAAAAATTTGCGGCTATTTTAAATCTGTGAACAAATCTGCCTAACCTTTTTGCCTTAAATATTGTTTGAGAATCCTACTAAACTGTCGTATTCAGCTTTGAAAACTGCATAAATTATCTTTTCGTAATTTCAGAGTAATTTAATTTTAATGCTGATTTGATGGTGAAATGAGAACTTGAAAAAAAAGTTTCAAATAATGCTTCCATCACGTCAGCGAGACAGTGGCGTGCTGCGATTATTTTATCTTAACAAAAAGCCGAGTTATCAGTTTAAATTAATTATCCTTATTGTTATAAGAGAGAATATATTCGTTATGGCTGTCGGAGTACACACACACACACACACACGCTGTTTGACGTGATGGTGGCAAATGTCAGTAACGGATATTTGTAGCTGGACTAGTGCCTTACAGTGTTAACGACTATCATATTTGATACCATTAAACATTGCACATTTTATTAAGTTCAATTATTTCCTGAAAAAACCCGGAATTAGGAATCGCACAAAATCTGTTTATTATTTTTTGTTCAATAATTTACGGCTGAAAAGTTAATTGGAAAAAATAGCGGTAAGTAGGCCTATTCTTCTCCTTTCAATAGACTATAGTATCGTAAAAGTCTATCTCAAATTCGCTACACCCATTTGAATTTGCTCATTGTATGCGTGATTTTTTGGGGGGGGGGTTACGGCAACTCATAATTTTGTTTTCTTGAACTACTTAAGAATTACTTTAATAAATAGGGGAGAGATCCAGGAAAATCAGATCTGCACAGCAAATTTCATCAAAATCGTTAGTTAGTTTAGTATCCAGCGACGCGTGTAAGTTCGGGCTCGCGCGCGCATGCGTACAATACATAAACTTTTTTCGGATTCCAAAGTGAATTTGAGGTCAGGATTCACTTTCGGGTTTGGGTAATACCACGATGAAATTCGCTAATACAGTATAGCGTCTAGGTACAAACAAACATAGAATTAAAAGTTGACGCACACCTTGCTCAACATAGTTACAAGTGTGTTGTTCTAGCGAGAGAGGTGCGTGCAGGAATCTCATCTGACTGTAGCGTGGCGACGATCTAATTACAAGCAATCTATGCTAGAGCTCGTAATTATGGGCTTGTAGTGCTAGCATAAAATTTTACGACTAGTCTACTGTTTTGCAATTCGTAAAAGAAATTGGCCGCTGCTATGGTTGTACGTGAAAGTGATAACGCCATCATAGTAAGAACCAAACCCGGGACCTTGAAATGAGAACTGATTCTGATCTCTAAATCACTTTTTGAGGAATTTCATTTCGGTTAGGCCTATGTGTTTTAACATTCTAACGTTCGCAATTTTGAACCGATTTGATTAAAATTTGGCATAAAAATCTATTGTTGTAATAGCTTGAACGATTTCGTTTAACAGTTTCAAAATGGCGGTCATTTCAAATATTTAAAAATTCGTAACTTTTTTCTCTGAAATTCTTTTAAAAATCCGATTTGACCGTCGTAATCATCGTTAAAAACTACATAAATTAATATTTAAAATTTTAAAAATCAATAAAGTTGAGAAATGTTTTGACGGCGGTCAGGGTTCATTTTCGCATTTTCAATGTAATTTGGAAGTTTAAAGTTCCAGTATGTGTAGATGTTAGTGCTGAAAATAATGGTGAGATCAGATTTTCAAAAAAGGGTAAGATAAAGAAAAATACTTTTGAAAATTCGCTTCTATCATGTCAGCGAGACAGCTGTGTGCTGTGATGCCGAACATAATTCGTAATTCCGAAAAGAAATTGGTAAGAATGTAGAGCTATTTTGTTTTACGTTATGTATGTAATAATTAACGAATTTTCACAGGAAAATAAGTCATAGCGTTATCATAGTAAGAACCAGACCCTCATATCAAGATCACTTTTTTATGCCATTAAATAATATCTGGCATGAGTTCGTTTGCCATTAAACAGCTTGGAGTTCAACAGCTTTAAAATTGCTCTCATCCAAGCATTAAAAAAGTCATATAATAACCTTTTTTATCTCAAAAAATTTTTTTAACCGATTTCATTTTAGCAATCAGTGTTAAAATCTGTATAAAATAGCACATTAAGTTTAAGGAAATTCCATTGTAAATTGATCTGACGGCGGTCAGGTTTCCATTTACCTATTTTTTTTCAATATAATTTGAAAGTTTAATAAAATGTTCATGTCTACCGATTTGATTCTAACTTGACACGAAAATCGATTTTGTTTATGCTATAGCTTGTAGATCTTTGATACACAGTGAAATAGGTTCAACGGTTTCAAATCGGCGACCATAACTGTTTTACCTTTCTTCTTTGAAAAATTGATTTCAATATCGTAATAAGTAGGCCTACGTTGTTTCAGGTGTAATGAGCTTTTGAAAAGAATCTGTGCTTTAGGACACCATAAAACCTAATTAAATTTTATGGAATGTTCAAAGATGGAATGTTTGGCGAATGTTCATTGTGTGGCTTTGCGAACAGATTGTAAATGATGGATTTAGTTTAAGAAAGATTTGTGACGATTTGCTGTAACCTTCAGGCCGGGCGGCCACCAAATGCGGAGCGGAGCTTAGCGGAATAAAGTTGAACGGCAACCGGAAGCGGAGTTCAGTCAGTTTCAAATCTAAATATTTAGGTCTTCTGTAAAGAATTATAGGAAATGTTATGTTTAAAAACCATAACTTAGGTAACGAGAAATAATAAGTTTAGAGGCGTGGTCAGTGTAAGGGGGGCGGAGTCAGTTTGAAAATCGAACGAAGACAGAGTCATAGCGCGAAGCGGAGCCCAGCGACGCTGCTTGACTCCGCTCAGCTCTGTTACGCTTGCAACGGCCGCACTTACATTAAATACAACAGGTTAGGTTTTGAATGCATAATCCGTTCCGCTCAGCGCAGCTCCGCTTCACATTTGATGTCATTCGGCTTTATACTTGATTAAAAAAAATGATACATCGCTTGATTCAGGCCAGACGGATTACCTAAACAGCGATCTGTCGACAAAGGAACGATTCAACTTCCTGGTTTGGACATGTTGGAAAAGTTTGGCTTCTCTTCTCTGGACGATCCGGAATGCGAGAAGAGGCTGTTCTGTCAGTTCGCTGTTCTGGGATCAACACCGAAAGGAAACTCTTCTCAACGTGGGTTTTGGCAGTTGGCAACCAGGTAAGCACTGAGGGAACTTGAAGATACCGGAAATTTCCTAGCAGCGATGTGAAATATCGAAACACTTACTTATAGAATTACACTTATAATTTCACTTTTTTGAAAATATGACTACACCATCGTAATCAGCGTTAAAATTTGTGTCAATTAGCACTGAAAATGGCCAATGTAATTAAAAAGTTAAAAATGTTAGGCGGTGGATTTTGTTGTGCTTGGAAATTTGCTTCCATTACGCCTGCGACACTAGTTATAATTTTCTTAATTTTATCAATAAATAAATAAATCAAGATCAATAAACGTCATACCTTCCAAATCTGGAAAAACTATTGTAGATTGAAAGAAGAGTACTGAGAAGGATTTACGGCCCAAGAGCGGTACAGGGACTCTACAGGCTACGATCAAACAAGGAGATATATGAAGGAATAGAAGACTTGGAAACAGCGATCAGGAAAAGACGGCTGAGGTTTTATGGACACATGGTCAGAATGAATCCAACGAGGATGAATAATAATCAAATTTTTGACAAGATATTCAACTTAAAGAGTCAGGGAGGATACACCAAGCAGATGAAAGAAGAACTCGGGTGACTAAGAATCACGGATGAGGACTGTCAGGAAAGAGGCCAATTTAGGGAAAGACTTTCAAATATAAAGGTGTTTGTAGAGTTGATGAAGGAGCGCAGGGGAGGCGGATGGACAGAGGAGAGAAGGGCAAAGCACTCAGAGGGAATGAAGGAAAGATGGAGGAAGAAGAAGGAAATGAAGTGATATTTTCGTGGTCCTTTGTTTGACCTGTCCGCATAGAAGAAGAAGAAGAAATCACGATTATTTATGGTTTAATATTTCTTTTCCTTGTTCTATCTATCTATAATTCGGTCTACAACGTTCTACGCCGTCTTCCGATCTCCAACCTCCACCGATCGCGGTCCCACCACAGGTCTTCTGGTAGATCCCTTTTTTTTATTTCCTTTTCGACTCCCTCTCTCCAGCTCAGTCTCGGCCTTCCTCGTTTTCTTCTTCCAGGTGTTCGCCATTGCATGATTTTTTTGGGAATTCGCTCATCCGGCATTCTTTGTACATGCCCGCACCAAACCAGTTGTTTTGTTCTTATATCCTCTACAATTGTATGCCTTACGTCCATTATCCTCCGTATACTTTCATTTCTCACTCTCTCTTTTCTTGATCTTCCTGCCGCTCTTCTCCAAAAGTCCATCTCAGTAGCCAACAGCATTCTTTCTGTTCTGCTCTTAATTGGCCATACCTCACTACCATATGTTATAATGCTTTCTACAATTGTGTCATAAATTCTTTTTTTATTCTCTTTTGAAATGTTTTGATCCCACAACACCCCGTTCAGCATAGATACAGCTCTCCTTCCAAATACTATTCGTTCTTTAATTCCTTCATCTAATGTACCATCTTGTGACATTTTAAGTCCTAAGTACGTATAATTTTTGAGAATGCTGTATCCTCCGTCCATCTTCTAAAATTATGTCGTGCTGCCGTCCTCCAAAACACGTGCATTCCGTTTTCACCAGATTCACTTCAAGTCCCCACTTACTGTATTCCTCTATTAATTTGCGAGCCATATATCCAAGGTCCTCATGATCTTGTGCGAGGACAATCTGGTCGTCCGCAAAACATAGCGTGTGTAGAGTGTTGTCGTCTTGTAGAGGAATATCCATACCTTTACATTTGTTTTTCCATCCCTTCAGGGCCTGTTCTAAGTAAATTTTAAACAATGTTGGGGAGAGGCAACATCCCTGCTTAAGACCCTTATTCGTTTTAAATCCTTGTGACACTTGTCCTTTTATTTTTATCTTGGCTATCGCATTTTCACATAGCCTTTTCGCTGCTTTTATTAAGTTAATATTTACATTTGTTTTGGTTAAGCATTCACACAATTTACAATGTGGGACGCTATCGTAAGCTTTTTGCAAGTCCACATACGATAGGTGGATCTCCTGGTTCACTACTGTTTTCCTTGTTTTAAGTCGATAAGCATAGTTTAGGTTATCATCTTTTGACAAAAAAAATGTTCAAACCATTGTGGGTTTGAACCCCAGTCTTCAGCATGCCAGGTGGAGAGAATAACCGTTACACTAAAAAACAATTTTGTGTAATTTAAGTAAAATGACAAACAAAACACACAGTTTACCTTAATAATTACGCATTTACTCCCATTACTAACTCACAAATGATACTAAATGTTTCAGGATACCACTAGAAGTAGTGTCGATTTTCGGCCTGGCAGATCTGTTCAAAGCAGTGCGATCCGGCTCCTGCCATATTTATAAATGCCAAAACAATTCGACGGTGCTGACATCTGAAAAATCAAAAATTTAAAGAACTAAATCAAGTGACAGATGTTGTCTGAGAAAATATTCTAAGAATTTTTGTATACTCGACTTATTACAGTAACAAGTCAAGCCCAACTTATTTATTACAGGTGAAATTTTGCAACAATAAAATAATATTAAATTTTTATAATTAAGCTGTATTTTTAAGGTAAAGTAACTTTAAAATAATCTGTAGAATTATTGAGTTATTTTACAAATACAAAATGTCAAAATGAGTTTGGGTGCAATGGGTAATTAATATTAACGGTTTCTTAAAAATGTAAACAAATTGTGGTTTTTATTTAAAATGGTTTTTAAAATTAACTAGTGGAGCTAAGTGATGGGGAAAACATTAAAGTAAGTTATGTTAAAAGTTAGTTATTTATATTTATTTTAGTTTTAAATAAAAGTACAATGTTTTGCGATATCAATTGAGAAATATTATTTAAACAATAATTCACACTTTGGATTATATTGAAGAAGAATGTTTACTGCATACAATTTTTGAAGCTGTATTACCTCTAAATAAAATGACGTAATTGATTACTTTTTAAGTCTATATGTATTTATTTATTTGCAATAGAAGGCTCTTACACATTTGCAAGTGAAATCAATTTTAATTTTTCATTATATCTATAGGAGTAGCCTATATGTATCGAACGTAAAAAAATCGAAAGCATCACATCATTAAAACCTAACCTAACCTAATCTGTCGTAACCTTAGTTCTAACATAACCAAGCTTTTCTAATATAACCGTTTTCTTTTCACTTTATATAAGAGTAAGGTGATCATAAAAAAATCTAACACGTCACATAATTAAAATCTTTCATAATCTAAGCTAACCTAATTTAAACTAACCAAACCTTAATCATTAATCTTATCTTAATCTATCTTTAATCTTAATCTTAACCTTTAATCTAATCTAACTTATGATTTTTCGTTATGTATATTAAAGTACAGCGTTCGTAAAAAAATCTAAGCCACATCATTAAAATCTAACCAAATGTAAACGAACCTAATCTAAACTTACCTTATCTAAACAAACCAAACTCACCTATATGTTTTTCAGTATGTATAAAAGAAAAGAAATTGTGAAAACAAATTTATCGAATAACACCATTAAAATCGAACCTAATCTAACCCGACCTTATTAATCAACCTAACCAAACCTCAGCTAACCTAACCTATATTTTTTCACTATGTATAGATGCACAGCGGTCATGAAAAAATCTGACAAATCACATCATTAAAATCTAACCTAATGTATCTGAACCTAGTCTAACCTAACCTTATTTAACAAAACCTAACCTAACCTAACAAATCACAACATTAAAATCTAACTTAATGTATCTGAACCTAGTCTAACCTAACCTTATTTAACAAAACCTAACCTAACAAATCACATCATTAAAATCTAACCTAATGTACCTCAACCTAGTCTAACCTAATTTTATTTAACAAAACCTAACCTAATCTAACAAATCACTTCATTAAAATCTAACCTAATGTACCTGAACCTAGGCTAACCTAACCATATTTAACAAAACCTAACCTAACATATTCTTTTTCACTATAATAGGCCTATATATAAGTACGGTGAATGAAAAAAGTCTAACACAACACACCATTAAATATAACCTAACTTAACCTAACCCTATCTAACCTAACTTATTTTATGACCGCTTCAATAGTTCTTTTATCAATACAACACTAACTTTCGCTAATAAGTATTTTGATATTGAGATTTTAAAAGTTATCCGTTTCAGTTTAAAAATTGATTTCCACTTAGATTTTTGTCCATCTGTATTTCAACACATAGCTGGACTAAGCGAATTGATAGATTCCGTTAAAATTTTAAATGTAGATTTCGTCCCAGACCTCGAGATCATTGATAATAACAATAAAAAAGAAAAAAGTTAATAAAATTTAAAAATTAGCTGTTTATGTCAAAAAATCTTAAAAACCGTATCTTCTCGAACGATTTTGATAAAATTTCATACCGAAAACAAAACTTATGGGGCTTTATAACCTCAAAAAATTAAGAAAATTTACTGTCGGTGGTGAAATCAAGTTAGTGAAACGAATTTTCTGTAACCATTTACATTAACTAAAAGAAGATATTTCTATTTCCGGTGTAACAAAATTGATAATTAATTACAAATCAAGTAGCAGATATCAAGTGTAACGAATAACAAACAATAAGAATAAGCGATTGTTCAATGTCTTTTATTAACAATCAAATAGTCTCGTTAACAATGCGCTTGTGTTATGTTGACATGCAAGTCATTGTTCGTAAGACTCGTTATTGTTTATGAGCTTATTGTGTTGGTATTCATTGTTAATCAAGTACATTCCCCGGTAAATGTTTATAACCTCAAAGCAAAATTAATAATGTTGAATCATCGTACTTTATAACAGAAGTTCCCACACGGAAAACAATGTCAACTCTTTTTAGCGAATTTCTATTTGAAAATGAGTTTTTGGGGCGGCAATTATGGTAAGTCTTAGTCCCCGAGGCCTTGACCTCGGGACACAATATATAGGTCTATGTGTGTGTGTGTGTGTGTGTGTGTGTGTGTGTGTGTGTGTGTGTGTGTGTGTGTGTGTGTGTGTGTGTGTGTGTGTGTGTGTGTGTGTGTGTGTGTGTGTGTGTGTGTGTGTGTGTGTGTGTGTGTGTGTGTGTGTGTGTGTGTGTGTGTGCGCGCATGTGTGTGCGTGTGTTAGCTCGCTCACCTTCGAAATTTTAGTCCGACTTGATTACAATCTACCACAAAAATCGGTTTTAGTAATAACAAGTTTCTTTTCAAAATGGCGGTCATCACAAATCTTTAAAAATTCGCAACTTTTTTGTGTTAAATGTTTTTGAAAATCCGATTTCACCACTATAATCGACGTTAAGAAGTGCAAAAAAATAGCATTTTTGAGTTGTCAAAATAGTTGAAATTAGAAATGTGTTTTTAGTTTAAAATTGTAATATACGCGTACTTCAATGCTGTGTTATGATGATAAAACTAGAATTAAAAAATAATGGTAAGATAAAGAAAAATACTATTGGAAATTTGCTTCTATCACTTCAGCAAGACAGATTTCGGCCAGGATTACTTTTTTACACATCTTCCCAAAATTTCCAAAAACATTATAAGAACACTTGTTTGGTGCAGATTTGAAGTTCTATTTTCAACAAAAGTGGAATGAAAATTAAAATTGTAAAAATCACGTACACGCATTGCGACGCCAAACAAAGCTCGGTAGTCATATGTGTGATGAAGTTTTTTCTCGTTTTGACCGCTGTAACCGTTCCCTACGAAGTTTTGGTAGATAATTTTTTGGACACGTCTACTGACAGACAAGTGTTTAACGTCCTACTTTCTTCCTGCGCCTAAGGACAAAGGACTAAGGACTCGCCAGTTAAAGTGTATAATTTGTATCTAACTGTGGGCCATTCACTCTGCTCCTTAACAGCTGATTGATAGCGCCGAGTAATTCTCGTGAGAATGTTGGCAACAGTGGGCCAACTTTTAGTAAAAACCTTGATGTGCAAACACATTGCGACCATCTACCCCGCCCATAGAGCGTTCCAATTAGGCTTCATGAGTGCCTTTTGGGGGGGCTGTCGCCCCCAAGATTTAGATAAAAAATCTTCATTTGAAATGTTAAACATAACATACTTAGGGCCTACTGCGTTGATCATTTTTCAAAGTATCTACTAAAAATGTAACGCTTAAAACTATTAAAATTAAATCAACGAACAAATTTGTTGTTTGTCCTGTAACAAATATTTAACGCTAAATAATACAGAAATAATTTACTTTGTAACAATTTCCTCTGTAACTATTTCTATTTTCGATTGAGTTCATAAACGTATGAATGTTTGTATGTTTAGAACATTTAACCCTTAAATTTTCTATTAAAAATCCATTTTAAAGGATCCTCCATTATTTTCTCATGCCTCCATTGATCATTTTAAAACTATACATACTTTTTAAAGAAGGTACCAGAAATATTAGGCCTATGTGACAATTGAATCTGGCTGATATTTATAGAAACAAAATGGCGGCCAAAATAAAGTTTAAATAAAGTATAGAACATATTTTATTACTGTTTTCCAAACAAAATTTTATTAAAAAAAATTTAATTAGATACAAACTAATTAAAAGAAAATTAAATGATAATGAACATTTCTTAAATATAATCTATTCAAACTGGAAACCACCACAGCTGTTCAACAATCTGATTTAATACTGCAGTACAATAGGGTTTTTAAGAGGGATAGAATTTATTTATTTTGGCCGCCATTTTGTTTCTACAAACATCAGCCAGATGCAATTCTCTCATACTATTTTCGGTACATTCTTTAAAAAGTATGCATAGTTTTAAAATGATCAATGGAGGAATGAGAAAATAATGGAGGATCAAATACGTAAACCTTTTCGTGAGACACACTGTATATATATATATATATATATATATATATATATATATATATATATATATATTTATATGAATTTATATAAATAAATATAAATATAAATATATATATATATATATATATATATATATATATATATATATATATGTGTGTGTGTGTGCGCGTGCGCGCGCGTGTATGTTAACACACACACACACACACACACACACACACACACACACACACACACACACACACACACACACACACACACACACAAACATAAAGATATAAGGGCATATAGAAATTTCATCTTTAAATGGATAAATAAAAACCATTTCATGGATATAAACAAACCGATTCAGTTGTATTATTTTCTCGCCATTTTAAAGCTACAAGTAACGCACAACTTTGCTTGTGTTCACAGTTTAAAAAACAATGTGAACACAGACTGTCATTTTGGTTTCGGTAAATTTTATACGATTAAGTTAAAAATATTACTTTTAAGTGAAATTACTTGGACCGTTATCGCGAGTGGGTTCCCCGGAGCAGTCTTGCAGTTTGATAAATTTGACTAATTTCGCATCTTAGCTGAACCGCCATTAAACCTTGCAAATTGCACATTGTAAACATATGATTAACAGATTGTATCTTATACCCGGCAGATATACTACGGCATATTTGAGCTCATCGTCAAGTTGAATTATCGTGCCAACGTATTTGGTCTCGCTGACGTGATGTAAGCGATTTTGCCAAAAAACTAACATAACACAATGATTGAAGCTGTCTCGCTGACGTAAATTTCCAAAAGTAACAGTTTAACCTTAATCTTTTATTAGAATTCTATCTTCACCATCATAACCAGCATTTAAATCTTCATATGTCCTGAATCTTATACTTTTACATTTAATTAAAAATAAATCATGACCGCTGCCAAATTAAATTTCTAATTTTAACGGATTTTTAAAATTCAAAATACTAATTTAAGCAGTTTTATGGCTGATTAAACTGAAACCACATTAAAAGAAAATTAGATAAAGAAAGTTAAAAAAATTTAATATTTAAAATGACGCCATTTTTAAATTTTACAACGAATTTGGCTGGTTAACAGAACCTGTCCAAGCTTTTATAAAAATCGATTTTTGTGACAAGTTTGAATTAAATTGGACTAAAATTGTAAATGTATGCGTACAAAAAACCCGTGCGTACACACACTCAGGCACGCGCGCACGCAAAAACGCGCTCAATCACACACACGTTTTGACTGTTGATTGTTGTACTATATATTCTAACACACTTAACCGATATTAAATTTGTAATGTTCTCAAAAATTGATCTAGAGTTCAGGATCGGTCCCGGGTCTGGGTCTTACCATTATGGCGCTCCAATAATTAGTTTTTCCAATGGAAATCCGCTAAAAATGTTTGAAATAACTTAAATGAGACGAGGATCCCTGTGCAGAAGTCAACATACTTTGGCCTAAGGAACGCCCCGAAGTAGAATATTATTAGCACGCGGTTACCGCTTAGAGACGGAGTCCACCGCCCACTCAGTATGCACGGTGTCACGGTACTGCGTAACAGAGGGCATCCACCCGCACAATGAAAGTGTCTCAACGAAAGTCCCCGATGCCTATCCACAGTTAGGCAGGATAAGCGTTAATTTCACTCTCGTACATTCTAGGCATTGACCTATTTGTTGTGTACATAGATGAACAGTCACGTGTCACGGTGTATCTATGGTGAAGCCATGTTTGACGGCTCAATCTATGGTCATGTAAACGATGGACATGCATGCCAAACACTGCCGTTTACTTTATACAATGAAGACTATCTTGGTGTGTATCTCAGTACCGACAAGTTCGTTGCCCAAAATAATTCAACAGTTTCAAAATGGTGGTTTTTTAAAGCAATTTTTCTTTTTGAAAATCTACTTTTATTATAGCAAACAGCGTTGAAACTGTTTAATTATTGAAATTCCAGCAAAATTACAAAAAAGAACCGGCAAGTAAATTTCAGTATTTTCATTGTAATTTGCAAGTTTAAATTGCAGTATTGTCGTAGTTTCTGTAAAAGTATTAGAAATCCTGGCGTTTATCAGGTCGGAAGCAGGCTGGCGAGGAATGGTGAAGAATAAGGAGTTTGTTTAAATTTGGCTGGATTCGTCTTTTTCCGTCTGAGAGCATTGGTGTATTCTGTAAAGTTGTTACGGGTGGTGATAGGCTGTCGTATAGTTGTTTTATAGTGAGTGGTCCCACCTCAATATTCTGCAGAAGAGAGATTTTCGACTTATATTTATACAAGAACTATCATTTTTCAGAAATATATTGTTGAAACCAGAGAAAGGACGCACTACTCAGGACGAAGGTACTGGTATACGGGCTATGTGGTGCGCCGACAGTAATGCCTGGTTCTAGTGAGAATGGTCCTCCTCAATGTTATGCCAAAGGACACATTGGCATTACTTTGGGGCATTAATTCCCAAAGGACTTATTTCTATTATAAATACGTGACCTACATTTATAATATAACTTAGGCAGGAACCATAATTTTTGAGAAATATAATGTTAAAACCAGAGAAAGAAAGGACCAATGATCATGAAGCTACTGTGTACGGGTAATGTGGTGCGTCGGCATTGTGATAATCTAGCCCCAATATACACGAGCACTGCGAACCAATCAGAAGCGAGTATTAGCTTAGTATTAGCCTACCCTACAGTAACGTACGGGAAAACTCCAGGATACTACATTAAGAGTTACTCCAGAAGGCATGGGGACGATCTTGCAGGACAGGACCTTGTAGTCGATAAATGCTGAGTCTTCAAGAGAACTTCAATTTTAATTAACTAACAATAAACAATTGTGACAAGACTCCAAGGGTTGGACAAGAGACAAATAGAAAATAGTAGAACAAATTCAGAAATCCATGTAGATGTGTATTTACATTCAATAAATAAACAAAAATTAGACTGCATATTAATAAACACTCCAAAGAGTTTGTCTGGAACGAAGGTGTAGTTAAAAGAAATTTTAAAAAACACCTTCGACGATATAAGCAGGCGAACTGGGTTACAAGAGTAAGTGTAAGGTATGAACGGGATGTGGGAAAACCGGGAAACCTGGATTGTGTTGCAAAGTTCTAGGCATCAGTTTCAAGGTATCGGGAAGAGATCATGTCAATGCTAGATATGTGGTGTGTGGGAAGTCATGCTCAGACTTCTTATTTTTCAAAGTGGAGACGAGCGTTAGAAACACTAACATGTTAAATCACATCAGCTGTTCTACATACACAGTTAAAAAAACAATAACAATAGAGACGTTTCTGTAAATATGTCTACGGATCCTGGACACATAGTTCCTCTACGTTCTTAGTAGAATTATTAATATTAGATGAAAGCAAGAATAAGATGGCGATTATAAAAAGCAGTAAGCTAGACACTTTGTCCATCGAAACGGAGCGCTGCATCTGTTAAGTATGGAAGTAATAAAATGGCGGCACGAACAACTTTCTCTGCCGCTTTACTAAAAAAAGTTATATTTATTTAATTGCTACACTCGTGTTTTGTATCTTTCTACCGCGGAATGGTTATGTACTAAATAACCACGAAAAGTTATGTCAATTTATTAAATAAAAACAAGATACTCGTTTGGTTTGGTTGAAGTTTTTTTGAAAACAGGACTTGATGGATGCGTGGAAAAGTAACCGTGTCGTAATACTGTTCAGCGAATTTCCATTGAAAAATGAGTTTCAAACATGGGACCTTAAACTGAGCACCGGTCCTGACTTCAGATCTCTTTTACAGGGGGTCGTTAAAATTTTTTACAAGTGTTTTGTGTGTGTGTGTGTGTGTGTGTGTGTGTGTGTGTGTGTGTGTCTGTCTGTCTGTCTGTGTGTGTCTGTGTGTGAACACTCTCACAATTTGCAATTTTGGTTCAATTTGATTCAAACTTTGCACGAAAATCGATTGTGATAATAACTTGGACAAGTTCATTATCTAGCAAAATCCGCACACAAACGCACGCAGACACACACAAACACACGCTAACTTTAATAAACATTTAAAAAAATATTCTGGCTGAGGATTTTTTTGATATTTGGCACCTATGAAGATGACTAAGACCCGGATCTTTATTTTTAAATATTTTTTTTGTAATTCTTGAAGAAAATAAATATCTTAATATAATTCAATATTTTCTAATTCTCTTTTTAAAAAAAATTAATGTTTGGAGAAGACGAGAATATAAATGAAAGTAAAATTTTCCAATGAACCGATGTTATAACTGAACTTTATGCCTTCAGACGACAGATGAAAACGGAAGTTAGTAATGAAATCAGTGAGTAATTCCTTTAGAACTAAAATTAAAAATAATAAAAAATTACCGTGCCTATACAACTTCTAATTTCAAAAAAATAGCTTTCACAAGTACTTTGGAGATAACACTGTCATTCTGATTGGAGCTTAAATCGTGCCTAGATAAAACCGGAGAAGAAATCAATCGAAAATTTTAAGCGGTATTAAACAAAACTCCAGATGTTAAATTTTACTACGGATCACAAACAGCTTCTTGTGATCCTTAATGAAGAAAATGAAGATTTTGAAGTATTAAACGCTTTCAGCCCTTCAGATATTCCAAAGTTTAAATATGATTCAATTACTTCATGTGAAGAAGCTTCTCACAATACAAAGCTTTGTTTCGAGATAATCGAAGAAGTTTTACTTTCGGTCATTTAAAAAAATCAGCTATATGCAGTATCAACAAACGATTTTTAATACAAACTTAGGTTTATTGTACATTTTATTATTTGTGTGGTTGTGTCTTATTAAATGTATTAAAAATATTCCATTTTTTTGTTTCTTAAATATTATTTTTAAATAGTTTCATTTTTTTTAAACAAATAAAGAGCCGTGGCATATAGATGATAGCTTGGCTTTCAGAATGACCACAAAATGTTTAAAGGAATACATTTCCTATTTTTGCATCTTGTTATTTTGAATTTATACTTTGTAATTGAGGATATTTAAAATGATTGGCAATTTAATATATGTGTACTTTTTAAAGTCAGTTAATTTCGTCATTTTTTCCCATTATTTGTTTTAATTCGCGTAATATTATACTGTAAAAGACAGTTATATATAAGTAATTTTATTTTATTACTAAGTATATACCGCAGAGGCAGCTGGAGTGAGCAGCTGATGGGCTTAGCGATCCCACCCTACCTCTAGCTCATACTATTCTCACTCTTCTACTCAAGACACACACGCTCGTTTATATTCTCAAAATCGGTTCATTAGAATTTACTCAGAATTTGGTCACAAATATAAAGATTTTAGGTAAGTCAGGTTCCTAACGGAACTTATTTAATGACTTTAAGCTTTCCACCCATTAATTCGCTAACTTAAATTTATTTTATTTCAAACGTGATAAGTGATATATATATATATATATATATATATTAGCGCTATAGTTTTATAATAGTTAGTTTAATTTGATTCGAATTTGGCAAAAAAAATCGATATTGGTTAAGTTCGTTTTTCTGCAAAATTTGTTTTCAAAGGTTCGTTAGTACAAAATTCGTTTAACAGTTTCAAAATGGTAATAATTTCAATTTTTTTAAATTCGTAAAATTTTTTTTAAAAAATCGTTTTTCCTGTGGTTGTGAGTTTTAAAAAATCAGTTTTAAAAAACTGCGTACATTTTTATTTTGAATTTTAAAATTCATTGATATTAAGAAATTTAATTTGACGGCTGAAATTAATTTTGAATGCTGTTGAAATTAATAGTGTCAAAAAAAAGTACACGTGTGGAACTCGGGAAGTTACCGACAGAATCGAAGCTTTTATTAATATCTTTGCTGAATATACAATTATTTGAAGATATGTTTAAAATATCTTGTTTTGTTTAAATAAATAAATACGTGAACCTAGCTTAAATATTATTTACTGCAGTTACAGTGAAATATCAGTTGTTTTGTATTAATTCGTAACGATCAGCTGATTTCATTGAACAGCTGATTGGCTGTAATAACTTTCAGGTTATGTTGTTAAAATCTAGCAATATTAACAAGAAACGGTTACATCGTGCACGTGTTCTTCAATTAAGGAAAAACACCGAAACCAAAGCAACACAACTTTTTTATATAATACGCGTGTAGCCGCCTCGGTGGCCTAGTTGATAGCGTACTAGGCTTTCACCCCGAAGACCCGGGTTCGATTCCCGGCGAGGGCTTGGCATTTTCATACGCTATAAATCATCCCATCGTCTGCATTAGCCCAAGTGTGCACAATAGTCGGACGTTAAACACAAAAAAAAATTAAAAATTAAAAAAATAATACGCGTGTACTGTTATCGAAAGAAAAAGAATAAAAAAAATACAGAAATAGAGAGGTGAAATTCGTTTGCTCGTTTCCGCTACATAATTCCGTTTCATTAAAATGTTTCGGGATAATTTTTCCTATTCACTCCTCTCGTCAAAGCTAACTAACATTAAGAGCTTCACTTTAAAAAAAAAGTTAAGGTAAATGTTCTTTCGGAAATCCCTTCCATCACGTTAGCCAACGCGGCCTGTTTATGGATATAAGCACTGGCAAAAGGATACATCCATTAAATGCCGAGTATATTCTCACCACAAGCGCAGCGGGAGTGTAAAATGGCGATCAATTACAGCTTAATAGTCGTGAAGTTTATACATCAACCTCTTTAATTGCCGGACCACGACAAGGACCGTACGGTAATTTCCCAGGGTCTATCTGGCAATTAGTTAATGACCGCACCAGCATCATCTCCCTTGACCTCTGTCAAATTGTTCGGAGCTGGAATAACCGTATCCGTTATTATTAGCTTAACCTGAAATTTGGAAGCGTGGGGATCCGGCACCGACCGGAGAAACGCGCGGAGGATATCCGCCTGAGAGCTCCGCGAGGGCTACTTGTCTCGTTGATGTGAAGGAAGCGAATTTCCGAAAAACATTCTTCTACTTGACGCTCTTTTAAAAATACAATTTCACCGTCATAAAACAGCAGTAAAATCTGTATTTTAACTTTCAAATAACATTGAAAATTTTAAAACGACAATTTACGCAGGCATACGAGATAAACCTTACTATTTTACCCCTATATTTTTTTTGAATTTGGGCCACTAAAAAAATTCTCAAAATTTTAGCGCGATCAATCGAATTGTTTACAAACAAGAAGTGCTTAAACCCTAAAAAAAAGAAATAAACACATAAATTTAGCATATTTATTTGTACCTCAGAAGTAAATTTGATATTTTTTCTCTTGATTTTCTAAGTTTGGCTTCACTGCTTACTGGAAGTCTTCGACCAATTAATTTAAAAATAATTTTAGCACGTAGCTGTAAAGTCAATAAAACGAATTTATAAAAGTATATTTATTTTATTTCACCCTCATTTTAAACTATTATGTAACGGTCGTAATCAGTTATTAAAACCTGCGTGTACCGATATTTCAGATATATTCAACGTTACATTAAACGTACAAAAACGTACACTGACCGTGATCAAATTAAATTTCTTCATTTCAACGGATTTTGAAATTTTAAAGTGCTAATTTATACGATTTGTTTACGTTGATTACGATGTTGAAAACGGGTTTGCAGAAAGTTACGATTTTGTTACAGATGACCACCTTTTTGAAAACGTTAAAAGGTAATAAAATTGTCAGAGCTTTTTAAAAAAATTCGATTTTGGGGGCATGTCTGAATCAAGTCCGACAAAATTTGCAAATGTTAAAGAACACACACACACGCACGCATGCGCGCGCGCACACACACACAAACACACACACACACACAACTTCATTGAGTTGGCTCAGATTTTAGCTAAGTCAAGTGTTCAAACGGGACATATTTCTGCTTCTCCCTTATTTATTCGCTAACTTAAATTTGTTTTATTTAAAATATGCTACATAAATACATATGCTGGTAATTAAATGTCTTAATTTGTAACCGGTTTTGAATATCCGAAATGCTAAAAATACAGGCGTTAAGGTTAATTACAATGGTGAAATCGGTATTGCAGAAAGTTAGGTTTTCTAACGATTTTGAAAGGCGGCCATTTTGAAAATGTTAAACTGTTTTTATTGGATAGCGAAATTGTCAGAGCTATTAAAAAAATCGATTTTTGTGGTAAGTTTGAATCAAATCCTAAAATTTTTCCGAATATTAGAGTTGCAAACAACACATGAACCCACACATATAGACAAATTTTTAATAACCCTTCAAAAATAATCTAGAGGTCAGTGTAGGCGCTCATTTCATGGTCCTGTGTCCGTATCTTACTATGATGACCGCTCAAATAGCCAATATCTAATTGAAATTCGCTAACAAAATGGGTATGCACATGCGCATTGGATTCGTTGCCATGAAAACGAAACAATCCGGATGCTGTTTAGAGATTAACCATCATTCCAAGGTCACAAACAAATTACAACCTTGAAGGTGTAAAGGAAGTAATCAGGCTCTACAGCTGATAACAGTAAATGGCAATGGGGAAGAAAATAAAAGTTATTTCATCCAAGAAGGACTTGTAATTACGTGATTTGAATAATTAAATATTTTTCTTAAGGTTTTTTTAATATTATTTCCTAGTGAAGATTATTTCCAGAATCCTTGAGTGTAACATATGTTTTGTGAATTTCGTTTCCAGTTGTGACCATTACGTACTAGAATGATAACCCTTACAGAGAGCTTTGTGAGTGCACACCGCTGGTAGCATCTTGCGGTGGAGTGTTCATCTAGACTTAAATGAATTCAGACTAAAGTTTGAAGACGAAATTCGAATTCAGACTTGGTGCGGGAATTACGTCGAAGATGCCTGATAAGATTTTTGCCAGATATATTACGTCGGCAACAAATTCCACCCACACGCACGCACGCGCGCGCGCGCGCACACACACACACACACACACACACACCTTTTTATTAATAGCATCCAAAAATATACCACAATAATTTTAAAAAATTCAAAATATTACATTAAAAAAACAAGAAAACATTAATTACAGAAATCATGAAAGTACTAAAGTAATTTAATATTGACAAACATCTAAATTACATTTAAAAAGGTGTCACTTTCTTGCAAACGTAATAAATTTTACGATCTGCCATGTTTTCATTTTCCATTGGAGGAAATGATGTAGGGCTCAAATGTCAGTCTACGAAAATCAGTAATGATACAAATTTTGTCATAACTTTGTTATTTTTTTATCGGATTTTGAAAAATTATAGTTTTATTTTGTTCATGATAAAGGTAATATTTTATCAAATTGCAGTAATTTTCATAAAATATAACTTTAATAAAAAACATATAGCCTATGTTATATTAAAATATAAAAAGTTAATCATAACTAAAAAATTTGAATGGCCGCAATTTTGAAAATTTTCAAGATAAACTTTAGGTATTAAACAGTCATTGATACAGATATGTATACGTGTCCCAATTTTCATGAAGCTACCTTGAATCGTTTTCAAGATACAAATTGTTTTTTATAAAGAACAAAATGGTGGCAAGATAGAAAACGTGGAATCTTTGGACCTATGTTTATTGGAACTTTTCGTCTAATTTAGATGCGGGGAATCATACCCTGAATTCTTGGAACCTTTTTTCTAAACACCATATACATATTCAACGACTCCAGTAAACAAGAGATCAACCTAGAGATATGATTTTCACTATAGTGGCCCCATTTTGGAGCATGGTTTATTTTTCAACTGAAATGCGCTGATGTAAGGGATATTTACAAAAAATAGCGCCAGAGATGACTTTATCGCGTGTCAAGGGAAGGTACTTTCCAGTGCCAACCTTATCTCATGTTTACTGTAAAATTTCGCACGAAGTGTGAAGTTGGCCCATTATGACTTCAGACTTCAGACATAGATATACCCGGAAGCGTGTCTAGACTTTCACAAGTATATTTTTCAGTCTGATAGATCCTGATGACATTAGTAAATAAGTGATCGCGGCACGCAGCTGTCTCGCTGGAAGGATGGAATCATTTTACCTTTATATATCGAAATTTTAGACTTCCAATTGCCAATGTAAATATGAAAACGAACGCTGACCGCCGTTAAATTTTCTTAATTTCAATGTAATGTTAATCTATGCAGACTTTTTGAAACCGTAATTGAAAAAAAGTTCATGAACCTTTTTGAGATTTTGAATGGCCAGACAAAATTTGCTGGGTAACAAGACAGGTCTAAGCTAATACCGAAAATTTTTTCGCGCCAAATTTGAATCAAATTGAACGAAAATTGCTCCGTGCACGCACGCTCACAGTCGGACAGACGTAAACGTAAAAATAACTTTTTAACATGTATCTTGTTTCAGGGCTGATTGTGATGGATTTTGTGGGGTGTGTGATAAGAGGAAGACGTTTGTATTGATAGTCTATAGGCCTATAACAGTATATTTTGCAAATGGCAAGTCTCAGATTAATTATAATTAAAAATACTGTTTCCGTCCGGGATCGAACCGGGGAACTTGCGCGTGTGAGGCGTATGATAACCACTATACTGCGGAAACTACGAACAAATTTGATAGATTTAAGTATATGAAATTAATTGTTAATTTAATTTTTGTAGTTATATTAAAAGATCAGTTGTTTTTATATTAATTCGTAAAAATCAGCTGTTTTCATTGAACAGCTGATAGGCTATAAAGTTTTTAGGTTATGTTGTTAAAAATTAGCTATATTAATTTGTAAAGATCAGATGATTTCTTTGAATAGCTGATAAGCTATAATAATTTTTTGGTTATGTTGTTAAAAACTAGCTGTGTTATAGTAAAAGATCAGTTCTTTTATATTAATTGTTAACGATTAGCTGATTTCATTGAACAGCTGATAGGATATAAAGTTTTTGGGTTATGTTGTTAAAAACTAGCTACGTTAATATGTCGTGTTTTCGAAAAAAAAATATCGTAATTAAAATAAAAAAGGAAGAGAAAACATGATAGAAATTTTTATGGAAGAGAAATATTTATTTTTGGTTAAATAATAATTTTTTTTGAACGATCACCAAACTTTCTAACATCGAGTAAACGTACCGCGTCTAAACAAATACGAGATTAAAACAAACGCTATGAACAGACGCTCGTGTTTCGCGAAGTCGATGAAGACATGGCAACCAACTGGTCAGATCGGCAGCCATTGACATTTACGTTCTTCGGCGTGGTGTTCTGTTTCACCTCGGGTTCTAGAAAGTGGTTTGTCTCACATCACGTGCCCGACAATGTGACCTTGGACAACAATGTAAACAAATGCCAACTTGTGTAACTGTCCGGTCGCATGCCATCAGCTGATTGTAACGTTAGATGTGTCGCTCTATAAATCTTTGGGAAAAAAATACTAGTGCAGTAGCTTGGTGTGAAACTTTCACAGAATTTCAAGTTATTGGTGAAAACTTGAATCGCCGTACGCGGATTTCTCGCTGTCATGATGGTTGCCGTTTTCCTAAAAGTAAAAATGTTTCAATGCTTTATTGATTTCGCCGTCATAACCATCGTTAAAATGCCTACGTTTCAATTTTCAAACTGAACTATGAAAATAAACCATGCCAGCTGATTGGTTTGTTTCCCATTTTTAATGAAATTTAAAATGATTTTTTTTCAGATTTTAACGCTGATTGAGATGATGAAATCAGATTTTCAAAAACGTGTAAAATGAAAGACCTGCAATTTTTTCAAGATTTGGAATGGTCACACTTCTTGAAATTGTTAGACGGATTTTAGTGGGTGACAACATTGTACAAATTATTAAGATAATTACCTATTTTCTTCCATGTAGTGGTCTTCTAACTCACCTTGTATGGACTACCGCGGTTTCGAAACTTCAAAGTTCATCTTCAGGCCGCCGTAGTCACAAATTAAACAAAATATTGAAACACGCACGATTTTTTTAAAACGCAAAACTAAAATGTAGTTTAGCCAAACATTACCAGCGACTCATATTTACAGTTTACAGTGTACCAGTCGTTACAGTCCGGACTGCGGAGTTATCATCGTTACTACCACACCCATCAGTGTTATTAGTTGCGGTGTTAAGACATTTATCCTTAGAACCATGATATATATTAAATTAGATTTAAATGAAATTTTGCCATCGAGGATGTTATGGGGATCTGTTCTATTGTTTTTATAAATCTCAAACTCTTCACACCCATATGATTGCTTTTAGTACATAAATGTAATACCTCCATGTTGGTGTGGATGTCTTCGAATTTTTGATTTTTATCCATAAGATAGCCTACAAAAACCGAATTTATAGATAATTTCCTTCTGGGTATGTTCCTTTTTTTTTGAAGGAGCGAGATGCTGATATAGAAACTTGGCCAATCACCACCAGTTCTGTCAAAGTTTCCTCCTAT
This sequence comes from Callitettix versicolor, assembly GCA_022606455.1. Classification (NCBI taxonomy): domain Eukaryota; kingdom Metazoa; phylum Arthropoda; class Insecta; order Hemiptera; family Cercopidae; genus Callitettix; species Callitettix versicolor. Next base: position 56,075,022 of record CM040185.1, read on the forward strand.
ATGTTGATAGTTTATGTCATGTTCTGAAGGAAACTTATGTTCTCTTTGGCTAGTTCTTTTTCTAGGGTGTGGCTTAAAGTTGGTCCATGTTTTGTTTAGATGTATGTTTGTTTCTCAGGAATGATATATTAATTTTTTGTTTTTATGTTTGGCAATGCGTCTATTGTCATCGCCTAAACAACATAGGAACTGAATTACACAGCCTAGTTCCACTCACTAACACCTAAACACGCCAAAAATCCCCTTTCTTCTCTCTCGGCTTGGAAACAGCTTAAGCCGGCGAAACCTAATTCATTCCAGTCATCCAATACTCACTTCCGATTGGTTCGCATTACACGCTCATCCTGGGTCTATATTACGATAGATAAGTAAATTTCTGCCCAGGCTTTACTGACGGCGCATCACCTCGCATCTCCCGTATACAATAGCTACATTGTGATTGGTGCGTTCTCTAGTTTTAACAATGGGCTTCTGAGAAATTATGGTCTTGCCGTAATTTCGAGTGTAAATACAGATTGAAAATCGTTGTTCGACAGAACATCGAGGAGGACTACGCACTACAGAACAACTACACGCAGCCTACTAACACCCGTCCCAACTATACAAAATATCACAACTTGTTCGGGAGGAAATAGAAAGGATCCGGCCAATTCTAAACACGAAACAAATTTATTTTACAATTACGAACTGGAAAAGTGCCTCGCCAGCCCACGGCCAACCTGGTAAACGTCCAGACTTCTTCTATTTCTTTTGGAGAATACTGTCTCCAAAGACTACTATCCCCATTATCAACCATATAACTCTTATATCCATTAGAAACAGTGATGTAGTTTATTGTATTTATTTTATTTTCATAGTTTTCTTTGTTCAAAGGAAGTGGAATAACCTGTGTACCAAACTATTGTAGAATGGTGAAAGCAATGTATTGTCTGACACGTTGTGGTGTGTTTTCTGTAAAAGCAGACCTTAAAACTACAATTTACTTTTAAAATTGATAAAACTAGGAAATTTAAGGTATAAATGTCTTCTTCTAGTGTGTAGTGGAGGTTCGGATATATTGTGTCTAGGAAACTATTAATTTTTGTTTAGTGTCTATTATTGCCATCGAAAAGTACGATTATATCATCCACAAACCTATAGTAAATAATGTAATTATTTTTTTCCTTATTGTGGTTCTTATCGGAGCATAAATATTCATTTTCAATATGGTTCAAGAACAGTTCTGCTAGGATGCCAGAAAGGTTCTGGCTATACCTTCATTTTGAATATACATTCGTCGTTGAACTTGAAGTAGTTCTGTTTTAGAATTTTTTTTTAACGAAATTAGTTAATTTATTTCGTCCGTTGTGAGTGAAGAGTAGAAATTTCGTGACATTTTCTTTTAATATAATCATGGTTTCATGATAGATACACTAGTGTGTGTGTGTGTGTGTGTGTGTGTGTGTGTGTGTGTGTGCGCGCGCGTATGTGTGTGTGTTTACCCCGCAGGGAGTGCAGTAGCTTTGGTGCAATATCCTGCACTTATTGAGAGGATTTAGACGTCCCTCGCGGTACCCGAGTCTAACACACACACTTACACTTACAACACTACACTTACGACTTTAACACTTTACACTCACACTTACATTTAGGGAGGCGATAATAGCCTCAATGAGTTTTTCGCCTTAAAATAACAAACAAATAACAATTTTATATATATATATATATATATATATATATATATATATATATATATGTGTGTGTGTGTGTGTGTGTGTAATTATTCAACTAAGAATAAACTTATCTAGTAGTATTCATTGAAATATAATAACATTAAGAAAAAAAAATTATTCCACTGAATAACTTCATCACTACATTATGTCAAACGGCTTCTTTCTTTTAAGCCTCCTCACAGTGTCACTGCTACTGAGTTTCTGTATCTCTGTGTTGACACTGTTTATAAGACTCTTCTTGTGTCTAGCTACAGTAGACCTTATCACTTCCTCAACAGTTTCTGTTCGAAGATCTCTATGAATATTGTCGTTCCCGATGTACCACAGTGCGCGCAATAATTTGTTCTGGAACGTTTTTGGACACTTTGGTACAGTCGGTGTATATATTGACTATATCAAATAATGAAACCAATAATGGTTCTTTTTTATTTTTAATTTATAAATTCGTTCAACAAGATCCATGCTGGTCTTTAATCTTAAATGATTTTCATAAACTATTTCGTCTCTAATTAATCTGTCGATCTTTTTTTGCAATTGTTTAAGCTGATGAAGGTTTGAAATTTACCAAGACCCGAAAGCTTTTGTTTGATTTGTGTATTTTCGGTAGTTCCCTTAATGTCGACATTCCGGACTGTACATAGGCTACGAGTCGCACGGTAATGTTCGGCCAGACTAAATTTTATCGTTTTGCGTGTGTTTGTGTTGTGAAGTGTGTTTCAATGTTTTGTTAACTTTGTTACGACCTCGCCAGAGTGATATGACCATTTGAACTACGGCCTGAAGATGAACTGTAAAGATTCGAAACCGCGTTAGCCTATACAAGATGAGTTAAAGACCGCTAGACGGAAAAAATATATTTTACATTTAAACTATTTTTTGGAATACAAAATCGATTTTTGCGAAAAGTTTGAAACGGAACGAATTTGAGAACGCTAGAATGTCAAACACGCGCGAATAAAGTGGTCTAGGTTCAAGATCGGTCCCGGGCCTTGGGTCTTACCATAATAGTCTCTTCATTGTCCCATTGTCGAATGAAAATTAGCTAAAAATGTTGGTTTTTGATTGACAGGGGTCAAATCAGCCATCGTGTTATTTTTTCGTTTTTCCTATGCTCTCTCTCGTACTGTAATATTTTCTATTTCAAATTTCGTGCACTGACGATACTTCATAAACGATCAAAAACTGAAGAACCGATTTCTAGTAATTTTATAATTTTTGTCGGTTGGTTTCTTAATTGAATAACGGCGTAATGTTTTTACGCAATTTACTTGAAACCAATCGATGCACTAGTGCAACAATAACAGGCCCGTTCTGTTTCTTACGAAAATGCTGTCGATGATTGCCCCGTGGGTACGACCGTGGAATTTGCCTCTGACATGGCAAGTCCCCTCCTTTTTTTACCGACTGAAGCCCGGAATGCCGGAGATTTCACTTTTTCTAAAAATATTTCCTCCCGCCACTACAGAACGAGTAGCTTAGTAATGCCCCATTGATGGGAATGCGTTGTATAGGCCTACATCCGTATGTAAATTGTAATTAACAATCACTGTACGCAAATATTTCGCTGGTAACGAGTGAGTTACCAAAATACTCAAACTCCGAGTTTTTCAAGGCACGTTATTGTTTTCTGTCATTCAATCAATTGAAAATCTGATTTCACAAGTGCAATCAGTTGTAAATGAGCGTTTTATTTTAAAATTACAATTTAAATAACGAAAATAAACCCTGAACGCAGTCAAATGTAATTTTTTAACAACGGATTTTGAAAATTCACTTTCAAGCAGTGTTTAACGTTGATTACGACGGTGAAGTTGGATTTACGATAAATATTTAAGAGAAATAGAAATTAATTTTTAAAGATTACGAATTTTTGCCATTTTTTAACGAATTTTACCGGATAATAAATTTGCCGGATATCAATCGATTTTCGCCCCATGCTGTAAACAAATTGGGCCAAAATTTCGAACGTAATAGTGTCAAAGTACGCATACAAACTTAACACTTACACAGTATATACCTATACACACGCGCGCGCGCGCGCACACACACACACACACACAGTGAGTCCTACATAGAGATTTACGCATTTGATCCTCCATTGGTCATTTTAAAACTATACAGACTTTTTAAAGAAGGTATTAAAAATATTATATGAGAACAACATTTAGCTGATGTTTGTATAAACAAAATGGCAGCCAAAATAAAGTATAGAACTAATTTTGTTACTTTTTTAAACAAAATTTTCATTTTTATGAATACTGATACTGTCCCCCAGGGTAACAACTGGTTTCAGGCAGTTCACCCCCAGCACCAGCGCCTGTTTTTATCTTGAGTCATCTGTATGCCATAGTAGGTCTTCAGAGTTCCTCAAAACATGATCGTTCTCAACAGAACCTTTTCTGCCACACTGTATATGTAGTAACAAAAAAAAGTACACGTGTGGACCTCGGGGAGGTACCGACAAAAGTGAAGCTTTTGTTAATGATACCATTGCTGAATATTTAATTAGTTTGAATATATGTTTACAAATATCTTGTTTAGTTTAATTAAATAAATACGTGAACCTTGCTTAGATATTATTTACTGTAGTTATTGTAAAAGATCAGCCGTTTTATATTAATTTGTAACGATCAGCTGATTTCATTGAACAGCTGATAGGCAATAATAAGTTCCAGGATATGTTGTTAAAAACTAGCAATATTAACAAGAGTTTTTATAAACTTTTATATTAATTTCGAATGTATTATAAACGGTTACAATATGCACCGGTCCTTCAGTTAAAGAAAAATACCGAAACCAAAGCAACACAACGTTTTCATATTATATGCGTGTACAGTTATCGAAAAGGAGGAAGAAAAAGAAAGAAACAGAAATAGACAGGTGAAATTCGTTTGCTCGTTTCCGTTCCATGTTTTCGTTTCGGGACACTTTTTTTATTCAATCCTCTCGCCAAATCTAAGATTAAAAGCTTCGCTAAAAAATCTTCATATTAGTTTGAAAAGAAGAAAATAAACCTTGGACGCTGTCAGATTAATTTTCTGCAATAGAATGTGTAAATTGTATTTGACAATTTATGAAAACGTTTAAGTAGATTACTCTGGTTAAATCCGTTTTTCAAAAAAAGTGTGTCGTAGTACTGTAAAAAAAGTTTTGAAGTCATTCAAATTTCAAACGGCTGCCATTTTAAAACTCTTTAATGAATTTGTTCGGGTAACAAACTAGTCAAACCTATTGATGAAATTGAATTTTGGGCCAAGTTTAAATTATATTGGTATTGATTATGCAAACTTTCAAATTATACTGAAAATGTATAAAAAGAAACCACGACGCCGTCATATTAAAACTTTAAAATATAAATTTTAACGCTGCACGCAGCTGTCTCGCTGACGTAATAGAAACGAATTCCCAAAAATATTTATCTTATCCTCTTTTTGAATTTCTGATTTCACCGTTATAAGCAGCATTACAATCTGTACGTTTTGGCATTGCGAACTTTCAAATTGCGATGAGATACGAAAATAAACCCTGACGGCCGTGAAATTAATTTTTTTTAATTCCCCAAGCGGAATTTGGGGATTAAAAATGCTAGTTTATTCAGTTTTACAGTGGTTGAATCTGATTGCAGTGATGAAATCAGATTTTCAAAAGTATTTCAAACAAGAAAGTTATGATTTTTTTTAATGGCAGCCATTTTGAAACTGTTGAATCAATTTTGCTGGATAACAATTTGACTGAGGTATAATCAAAATCGATTTTCGTGTTGTTTGAATCAAATCTGACTAAAATTACGTGTATACAAAATTCTAACGATCGCCTCAAAGAGTGACGAAGAGTTCAGAAACAGCGCTCATTTTAAGATCCTTACCATGCAATCCGCATGGTTCCTGTAGCTCATTGTCCAATAAAACTATTCGCTAAAGTTCAGTAATATTTTATAAAAAAGCATATTATATATGTAGAAAGCGTGGACAGAACAAAACTACAACGAAATTTTTCTGTCAGTAATAGAACTTTCTATATACTAAGTATATGGTGAAAGTAAATGTTAATTTTATTATTATCTACTTGTACCCCATAGAAAATCAAATATGACGAACTGTGAGAAGGAGCAACAGCCCCGTGGCTGTTAGTGGGTCACCAGTCTCTAGTGGAAGGGGCATCTAGGTTAGTTAAGTCTCTCTCTGTAGAACCTCAGTTGCATTTGTAACTTGGCATGTGATTTGTGTTCCTGTGCTCTTCTGTTATAATTGGTTATATTTGTGAACCCTAAGGTAAGGGTTGAAACTATTTGTATTAATAAAATATTAGTTTTAAATTGTGATAGCCTGACTTAAAATTATTAATATAAAAATTACACTTTTTCCAATAAATAGTACGACGTTTGTGTGGTCAAAAAATATTAGTTTATTTTACAATACAACAAATCTCGAATTCAGTGTTCAGTTTGTTCTTCGATTAGCTTTCAAATATTTAATTACTTAGGAGTTGTTGAACTACTTATGGAATTTTATAAATAAATTCTAAAACCATACTAACAATATTTTAATTTATTTTACTAGATGGGCGAAGTGGGATTTGTGGATGATTTAAAAAAAATAAAACGATTAATTTAAATTTAAATTAAATGATTAAAAGTAAATTAAATTGGTCTTAAAACAGTTTGTAAATTTTCACTGATTGTGAAACAAGGTTTGGATGATTAAAGCCTGGTGGAATTTTAAATTTGGTATTAAAAATTATCACTCACCACATTTTTTAAGCTTATAATTATGTTAGCAATAATTTTGTGTTTATATATTTTTTGCAAAATGAATTAAATTTAATCACGAATAAAACTGCGGTTATAGTGCAGTCTCAAGTTTTTAATTTTTCTTCTTCAAATTGTCAAACTTTTCTATTCCTCATTGTTGAGTTTCTCGTCTTTTTTTTGTTCCTATCCCTATACAAACTATTGGCTCTTTAGTTTTCTTATAGATTGATCTTTTATTTATGTTTTATATGAAAGTATCTTTAACCTAAATGATGGTTACAATAATATTATAAATTTAATTTAATGAAGACGAGCTATGGGTGTGTTCTTTATTTAAGATGAGTTCAGGGTTCGTTGATTTTCGATGATTAGATATACTTATGTATAATTGAAATTCCGGTATCATTACAGAAGTTTAAAGGACGTTTGGTGTGTGAAAAAAATCATCATCTATTTTATAATAAACTAATACCTTTTGGGTGTATGTATAACCTTTTTTCTAGAAAACAACGCTAACGATAATGTTGAAATATAACATTTTTCAGACTCAAAAAAAAATCGCTGTAGGTGAATTCCGTTTTTCAAAAAAATTTCATTTTAATTACAAAAACACGTTAAACACGAACCAACCTTATTAAAAAATATAAAGGTAATGGTAAAACCAATGTGAATAATAAGCTGGTATTTAAATATTTTGTTGTGTTTAATCAGGTGGTATAAAACATTGATTACGCATTATTAATGAAAATTTGTTTATTTAATAAGATAAGGATAATGATTAACAAAGTATAAATTTGTGCAATGAAATAAAAACAAGCAACCTACTATTTATATATAAATAAATGTCATTTTTCTCCGGAAACACTTCCAACGATCATGTCATAATTTTAGAAAGTAACATTTTCGTAATAAAAAAAACAATCTTGTTTCGTCTCAACTTTTGGGAAATTGGCTTCAGTTAGAAAAACTAATTTACCACGGGCCACCCACCAAAAATGTAACATAAAATTTCAACAGAACGAAGCTCGGTTACCAATTAATTTAAATTTAAACTAGAAGGATACCCTGCCCACTTCGTGGGATAACTCTACGAAATAATTATTTATTTAAATTTCTTTTAATTAAACTTTTAATTAAATAAACTTTTAATTTATTAAAAGAAATTAAACTTTTAATTTCTTTTAATTAAATATAGAAATCAGTATAAGAACTTTATAATTATTTACAGCTAGTCATTATCACTCATTTTGTATGGAAATTTTCGCCATTTAGAGCTCTTCATAAGGACTTAAATAAGAAACATTTATTTAAGTCTCTCAAGTTCGAGACCAATATTTTTCAAAAATCATGTTTGTTGTGTGTGTGTGTGTGTGTGTGTGTGTGTGTGTGTATGTGTGTTGACGTTTTGTTCCGATTTGCTTCAAACTTGGCAAAAAAATTGATTATGATAACAGCTTGGACAAGTTAATTAACTAACAAAATTCGTGACAGTTTAAAAGTGGCGGTAATTCCAAGTCTTTAAAAATTCGTAACTTTTTGTCTTTAACTGTTTCGGAAATCTGATTTTACCAACATAATCAGCGTTTACAACTGCATAAATTAAGCTTTTTTGTTTTAAATATCTATTGAAATTAAGAACTTTTTGACGGCGGTCAGGGTTCAATTTCGTATTTTCAATGTAACATGGAAGTTTAAAATCGTATTGTATGCAAATTACACAGAAAAATAAGTTCGTAAATAAGCTTCCAACACGTCAGCGAGACAGTTGTGTGCCGCAATTATTTTCATATTTAACCGTTAATTTAGATTATTGGAAAATTATTACACTGTGAAATCTATTGATCTTTCCAGAAGTTAGAAAAATTAACTTGACCTTACTGTTACGAATAGCCTTTACTTTTTCATTATAAAGGGTAGTTTACATAAGCAAGATATGGGGATCATGAAACAGTAGACTGGCCTACCCAGCTCGCGCTGTCCTGAGTTCTAAAAAAAATGGATTGTCATATAAACGAAGTTTGTCTGTTTCTGTTCACATCAATGGGAGACTAAATTCGATGTCAAATTTTCTTGAAATTAGCCATTTAAACCTAATTTTAAAATTTTGTATGTATGAGTCCGAAAAAATGCGGATTGGGGACCACCGAAAAAACTTGAAAAATCTGCATACAGTTTCAAAAACGGTTCAATACATTTTGTTCATAAGGCTTCAAGTCATTGTAGCAAATTAGAAACAAAGTCACTGTTAACAAGCTCTCTATATACCCCGATTGCCGTCGCGTTACGTCAGTTCTGGGAAAATAATTGAATACGAAAATGTTTGTAATGTTTTACTTTCCAAACTATACTCTCTTAAAAGAAATAAATTTTCTTAAAGAACAGTTCATAGTGAACTCCACCAGTAGCTATAGATCCAAATAATGTATATTGGTCGCTACCCTATATTGAAAACACACACACAAAATCCGACTTTCCGCTTTCAGCTCTGGTTTAAAAAATTTTGGGTAAACTTAAAATTTTCGTTAACCAACAAAATTAAACAACTTCAAAATAGCGGTAATTATTAAATTAAAAAAATATAATAAACTGTTTTGTGTTTAATATTTTTGAAAATATGATTTCACAACGTATTCAGTGTTAAAAAAACTGAAAAAATAGCATTTTTGATTTTTTTAAATCCGTTGAAATTAATGAATGTAATTTGATACGGTCAGGGCTCGTTTTCTTATTTTCAATGCAATTTAAATGTTTGAAATGAAAATTAATGCAGATTTTAATGTTGTTTACGAATCTGAAATCAAGAGTTTCGAAAAGAGATAATATAAAAATTACTTTTGGTGATTCGCTTCCATCACATCAGTGAGACAGCGTAAACATTTTAAATTTTTTGCACTATTTATAGTTATGTTTCTTGGTGCGTGTTACAAAGTTTGAACCAAATCTGCAAAGCCGATTTAGAGAAATCGAGTCTTGCGTTATTACCGGGATATTTAAGCATGTGCGTGAGTATATATTAACGGAGAAAGTTAGTGCTGTTTGTCACTTCTGTCAAACTGTTTTGGAATTAAGTATGTGAAAAACTAAAACAATGTTTTCGTGTCGAAACTTCCTTCTGAATTTACTTAAGCCGTGTAAAAAGCCCCAGTGAAAATAGTGAAGTCGTGCTTAAATATTTCAACAATTATATTACAAAAACCTTATTTGTAAACAAAGTCCTTGTGTGCGATCAGCTGTTACGAAATGATCACAGATTAGTATTAGAACAAATACCGAGATGTGATAATAACTGACCGAGCGAAACGAAGCGATGTCAGTTTCACTCTTCGGCAAAAGTTTGTGTGTATTTTAGCAGTTTTGGCCAAACACATTGAGCGATTTTTTTGAAATTTCGTATGGAGGTACCTTGTATAAAGCCCGAACAACGTATGTGTAAGATTTTTTCCCATTCATTTCTCTTTCAAGATGGCGTTTGATTTACAATAAATCAGATGTGGTCATTCCAAAAACATCTTGACATTTTTATCTTACACTTTTTTAAAGATCGAAGGGGGGTGGTCAAAGTGACTAAAGCATCGATCAGTCTACTGTGCCACTCAACTGCGCATCTAAAGTTAGTTGCGAGCTGCAGTTGTTCTCGTTGCTTTTCCTTACCGTTGACACTGACACACTCTGCATAAGGTATGGGACGTTAAGCAAAAAAAAAAATTCGCTTCTAATACACATCAGCTATCGGTTATGTAACAAGAATTTTACATTTACAGAGTAATATAGATATATTAACGTTACTTCAGTTTGTTTTAAATATTCTGGAAAGATCTATTTTAATCGTAGATTTAAAAAACTTATAAACAGCTTATTATTAAGAACAAGTAATGTTGGTGCCAATAAACTTTTATATCACTCAGGACGTAATTATTAAACAGCTTTAACCTACTTACTTTTGGTTCAGGCTTGAAACACTTGCGTTACAGCGAGTTATAAAATATAAAGTCCAATAAAAACTAGGCCTCTAGCCTCTTGGCCATGGCGTCTGTCTGTCTGCTCTGTCCTCATTACAGCCAACCTGTTCAGAGAAATAAATTGATATGAAGTTGTCAAACGTTTGAGCGGAATCCGTATTAAAAGGTCCCGAAAGTACAACTATTGTCTCAACAGTGCCTTTTAAATTACAGTATTAGAAACTGTACAAACGTGAGAGGCAAACTGTGGCGGAAAATTGTTTTTAATGTTTATATTTAGATTTCATTGGATTTGTCCCCTCTTGGTTCAAAAATGCGGTTTTGACCAATTTTTGCGATGGTGTGTGTATTAAATGTAATTAAAATTTTTAACTATTAAATTTAAATAAATAGGCCTATAAATATAAAATGATGCGTGACAGTTGCCGTTAGTGGGTGTGGGAGAGATAGGGAGAAGAAGAAGAAACTAATACCTGTTATTGAGCCAAAACAAAAAATTATATACTGTATTAAGTTCTCTCTTAGTTTTTATTTTAACTACGATAAATTTGTAAGAAAACACGACAAATTAACATAGCTAGTTTTTAACAACATAACGTAAAACTTATTATAGTCTATCAGCTGTTCAATGAAATCAGCTGATTGTTACGAATTAATATAAAACAATTGATCTCTTACTATAACTACCAATATAAATTTGTGTACTCGCATCACGCGACGCGCAAAATCCAACATCACAACCAGCCCTAAAATATGATGCATGTTAAAAAAATGTTGCAGTGGGTAGGGTGACTGTCAAAAGTAAAAATAAAAAAGCAATAAGTAAAAGTAACAATAAGTACTTAAACTTATTACGTAAACAATAGTTAAAAACAATAGGTATTAAGTAAAACAATAATTAAGTAATTTACAATAAGTAATACTTACAATTAAATAAGTATTTAGCAATAACTAATGTACATTACTGGTTTGTAATGGCAATTACTGATCTTGGCAAATTGAAATTAAAGAAAATTCACAGTTACCTAAATCATATAGAAATAGAAATATCATTCTTGCATAGCCAAGTTGTTAATGCTTTAATAATTGTGAGATAGGGCTGATATGTAGTACAACGGCGTTCGTAAATATATTAAATATTTATTAATAAAGTTGCTTATGTACAAGCAAAGTTAAGCGGTGGTAAGGTACGTAGTATTAACATTTAAATCTGTGCTCTTCATAAACACGATTCTGTTAACATAAGATTTATGGATTTAATCAAATTTTTAAAACGAATTTCTCAAAACATTAAAGAAATTGACACTGTTTTCCCCGACTTCTTCAATTATTAAATATAAATATTTCACCTTAACGAAAACGTTCTTTATCGACGTTCTTAATTTTTTGATATTAGCTTCCATCACGTGGAAATTTGTGTAAAGAGAAATCAGTTGAAACAGCTGTTAATGAAAATTAGGCCGTGTTTAAAACAGCTGTTTTTTTCTAACTATAGCTGTTCAGTTTACTTAAAAACAATACACAATACAAACAATAAAAGCGGAACTATGCTAAGGCATGGATGGCACAAGGACACAGCTGAATGACGTGTTTGCCACTCCCAATGCCTTCTAGATTAATTCGGTCACGTTTGCAGTTTTTCTCTCGAAGCAGTTTTCAAGGCCGTGAGTTTTCCGATCTGCGTGACTAGAATGTAAAAGAGTTTCGCCTTCTATTTATACTTTCTCCTTCTATTACGTAGTAAAGAGAGAAATTGTAGTGATGCGTTAAAGGTTTGATGAAAAGTCAATAATGGAGACATGTAATATTATTTGTGTGTACGTAACTGTAATGTGCCGATTTAGTTTAAACTAGGCGTAAAAATTGACTTTGGTAATAGATTAGAGAAATTTATTACCCAGCAAAATAAATTCGTTAAAAAATGGCGACCATTCAAACACTTTCATTCTGTGTTTATTCAACGTCACGCAATCACTGTTAAAATATGCAACATAAATGTTTTCATTTGATTTTACTTAAATTTTGACCAAATGAGAATATTCAAAAAACAAATCAATGAACTTTGAAGTGTACTTTTCAAGAATAAATCGGGAAAAATTCGCGTGAAATTTCAAAAAAATGAATGTGATTCTGTGAAAAAAGAGATATTTCATTCTCGCCTTTTTTCGATTCATTTTAAAATATTTTTTTTAGTAAGTTCACTGATTTTAATTTTGGCGCAAATTCGTTACACTATGGTTAAAAAATTTAGCAAAATTTGATCAACTGAATTTCCAGTTTTTTGTAATTCTTCTAATTTTTATCAAAATCGTTTTTAAGGTTTTTTCATAATTGTATCAAAAATATATTATCATATTAGTTGAACTAACTAAAATTACTGTTGTTATTTGGAAATTTGTTTTTACCACGTCGACGAGACAGCTGCGTGTCACGATTATTAATTAGCTATACAGGTTTAGTTTTATCAGCCTTTTGTTCAACTTTCAAAGTCGCTAATATTGTCAGCTGTTTAATAACCTAACCATGACCTAAACTAATAATAACTTAACCTAACCTAACCTACCTATCCTAACCTAACCAGAAGCTAACCTAATCTAATGCAACCAAAACTATCCTAGCATAACGTAACCTAACTACAACCTAATCTAATCTAACCTACCTATCCTAATCTAACCATAAGCTAGCTTAACCTAACTAGAAGCTAATCTAACCTAAAGTAAACCTAACCCAACCTAAACTAACCATAACATAACCTAACCATAATCTAACATAATCATAACTTAATCTAACCTAACCTACCTATTATAACCTAATCTAACGTAACCATAACTAACCTAACCTTACCATTATACATTCGCAGCGTGTCTGTCTGTCCGTAACGCACGTAAGCCATGTAGCCGATCGCTATAAAATTTAATGAAAATAGCCTTTGTAACGTACCGAACTATGTAAATTATTAACGGCAAAAATATATTTATTTATCTAGTGTAGGTTTTGCACCCATTAAATTTGTATAGTCACCAGACCTCGACAAGTTCGTTCTCACGTTCATTCTTCTAATGTCGATGGGTTCGGTCATACATATTTGTAAACCTAGTTTGGATCACTTTAATATTGGATATAACTGACTTTTGTATTTATGGACCTCAATAAAAGCGTCTTTTGAAAAATTCACAAACAAGTTTACACTACTCGAATTTTCTTTTATTAATGATAGTTTTGCCAAAACATAGGGAACATAATTTTTAGGCAATTTATAATCTGACCTCAACATAATTTAAATTAAATTAATCTAACCTAACTTAACCTAACTTAATTTAACCTAATCCTTATAAAATCGCGCGCTTGTGTGTCTGTAACGCACCTATTGTTTGTGCAACTACTTAACCTATCACTATAAAATTTAGTGAACATGCCTCTATAGGCTGTACGAACCTAGAAAATTATTAACGGCAAAAATATTTTTATTTATCTAGTGTTGGCTACCATTTGAAACTAGAAGTGATAGGCTATTGATTTCGAACGTAATACATGTAGTTCTTGCACACGAAACGTAAGTAAAGTCACCAGTCCACAATAAAAGTTCTTTTTCTTATTTCTATTTGTAATATCGATACATTCGGTTACAAAAATTTATAACCTAGTTCGAATCAAAACAAGAAACTGTTTTTCAGTTGTTTTTTAAAACCTTTTACAAAACATATTTTTTTAATTTATGAACCTCAACAAAAGCGTCTTTTGAAAAATTCACAAACTACTTTAAGAGGTTTTAGAATTTTTTTCTATATGAGTAAAAGTTTAGTAGGATATTTTTTAAAATCACTTTTACGTTTGATGAAAATATGTTTCAATATCATTTAAGTTGTAGGCCCATGCAACCAGCAGTAACAGTCCCGGATGTCGACTGATTCATTCTAGTTTATATTCAAAACATGGCTCTCTTAAAAACATGGCTCTTGTCCATTTTTATTTTGTTAAAAATTGGGGGGAAATTTTATCAACCAAACGCAATACTTTCCCTGAATGCTTGAGAATGTTCTTTGTCATTCCGTAGCTAATTAAAACTTTACAAATCACAATTGTAAACTCCGAGAGATATTTCTACAATCACTACACTGGTAATTGAAGGCCTTGGCGGAACTGCTTCCTTAATCGATGACTGGTGACCTTGGCGCCAATGTACAGGTGTAAACATGCAGTTTCCGAAGGTCAGGCGTCACGTGAGTTATAGAGGTCATCCACCACATAGTGCACTCACAATACTCATCTATAAATACTCACAACGTGTTAGTACGTATATATGATACAGGGGAGTTTAACGTCCTGCTCAGATATCGTTCCAGAACTAGTATCGATTAATGTTGGACAGACATTAAATTTCGAAAAAAAGGTAAATATGTTTGTAAAATAAAGACATTTTGCAACACGAATTCGAAAACTTGGTTTTATTTGGATATATGTTCGCGCGTGTGCCTGTATCTGCACAGTATTTGTTCTTACTGAGTCATATTAATTTTTGCTCACCACAAAATTACAAATTTTTCACTAATACCGGTCGATTGTTGCATGCTACCCCCTAATTTGTATGGAGTACTGGAGTTATTTTACCCCAACAGTATTTTTTGAAAAGTATTTTTTCTTAGTAGCCGCCTCGGTGGCCTAGTTGATAGCGTACTGGGTTTTCAACCCGGGGACCAGACGATTCCCGGCCAGGGCTTGGCATTTTCATACGCTATATAAATCATCCCATCGTCTGCATTAGCCCGTGTGCACAATAGTCAGACGTTAAACACCAAAAAAACAAACATGTTTTCTTAGTCCCTAATGCATGCAGGTATTGAGTTTGGTTGAAAGAAGTCCACACATTACACACACACACACACACACACACACACACACACACACACACACACACACACACACACACACACACACACACACACACACACACACACACACACACACACACACACACACACACACACACACACAGAGAGAGAGAGAGAGAGAGAGAGAGAGAGAGAGAGAGAGAGAGAAAGAGAGAAGAGAGAAAACATACACAATACACACACACACACACACACACACACACACACACACACACACAGAGAGAGAGAGAGAGAGAGAGAGAGAGAGAGAGAGAGAGATTTTGTGATAAAACTTGTACAACTTGTTCATAGTTAGGTAATCAATAGTTCATTTTTAACAAAGTCGATTTTTCAACTGCCATCGTCGAACCACCATATTGAAATTACAATTTTTGAAGTGAAAAACTCCTTTTAGGTGGGCTAGCACTTCAGGTGCACGTATTGATTGGCCAAACCAAATTTTATCGTGTGTATTTTAATCGTGTAATTGTGTTTAGTGTTTGTGATGTGTGTTTTAAATGTTTTGTTTAACTCTATAACGACCTCAACAGAGGGATTTGACATTTTGTATTGCGGCCTGAAGATGAAATAGGAAGGTTTCGAAACCGCGGTAGCCTTTACGAGGTGAGTAAGACCACTCTAGACCACTTGATGGAAAAATAGGTCATACTCCTAATTATTTAAGTATGTGGTCCGGTTACTGTGTTGCAGTAATGAAAACCAATTGACATAAATCTCGAAAACTAATCACATTCAGTCAAAACTAACTGACATAAATGTCGAACACTAATCACATTCAGTCAAAACTAATTGACATAAATGTCGAAAACTAATCACATTCAGTCAAAACTAATTGACATTAATATCAAAAACTAATCACATTCAGTCAAAACTACATAATATAAATCTTGAAAACTAATAGACTAAAAATAATATATAAATTATTAAAACATTCCATATAACACGCCACATGGAATGAGATATCAATTGAGCTGTCATTCGAAAAATTCTAAAAAGGCTGTAATGAGCTTTAGAGGTGCATAACAATAAAACTTCACTTGGAAAAATTCGTAGATTTTCTTTCACTTTATCAGTTGTTAGTCAATTTAATAATTGATTATAAATTGCATTTAGCCGACCAGGGTTGAACATATATATATATATATATATATATATATATATATATATATATATATATATATATATATATAAGTTGTAGGCCTTCGGCATAACTGCGGTTGTTATGCCAATTGACTTTGGACTTATGTTGAAATTAATGGTTGGCAAAATGTTAAGATATATATATATATATATATATATATATATATATATAGTAAACAATTTATTCTGTGAATAAACGTTCAGCTACTCCTTTATAACATTTATTCGCAAGTAAAAGGGTGACAGCGCCCTCCCGGTTGCGTAGCAGAAGTAGAAATCTAAGACGACAAACCGTGCAATCCACAAAGAGAAATTAAGCTTGCGGTGTGATCTGTGATCGAAGAATGCCGAGCCAGATGATTGTCGGTTCCGTGTAGTTATTTATCTGTGATCTGTTGGAAAGCTGCAATTGTATAGAAATTATGTCATCTAGTAATCAGGAAGCAGGAGATATTTCCTTGCCACTTCGTCTGAATCTGAACATTGTCGTTTTGATGGAGCTCTCATTGCGTTACCGAAGACGTTTTCAATTTAGAAGAAGATTGCTTTGGAGCGTTGGACGACACTGACTGCCACTGGAATTAAAATACTTTTGACGAAATTACAAGCTAGATTTTTTTTTGTCCCTAATTTGTTTGTAAACGATAATTTCACAAAAATTATGAAACATATGTTGACAAAAAGCATTTCATAAATATTTCAAAACATGTGTCGATAAGGAGTATTTCATAAAGCGTTCCAAATACATTTAATAAACATTTAACAAAGATGCATAAACATATGTCAATAAGAAGCATTACACAGAGATTACGAAACATTTTGTCAGTAACAGGCATTTCCTAGAAATATCTAAATGGAACAATAAGAAGCATTTCATAAAGCCTCCTTAACATGTTTAGCAGTCATTTAACAATGATTTATTGACATTTCTCAGTAATAAGCATTACACAGGGATTACGAAACATTTTGTCAGTAACAGGCATTTTCTAAAAATCTTCAAATGGATCAATAAGAAGCATTTCATAAAGACTCCTTAATATGTTTAGCAGTCATTTAACAATGATTTATTGACACATCTCAGTAATAAGCATTACAAAGGGATTAAGAAACATTTTGTCAGTAACAGGCATTTCCTAAAAATCTCTAAATGGACCAATAAGAAGCATTTCTTAAAGCCCCCTTAACATGTTTAGCAGTCATTTAACAATGCTTTATTGACATTTCTCAGTAATAAGCATTACACAGGGATTACGAAACATTTTGTCAGTAACAGGCATTTCCTAAAAATCTCCAAATGGATGAATAAGAAGCATTTCATAAAGCCTCCTTAACATGTTTAGCAGTCATTTAACAATGATTTATTGACATTTCTCAGTAATAAGCATTACACAGGGATTACGAAACATTTTGTCAGTAACAGGCATTTCCTAAAAATCTTCAAATGGATCAATAAGAATCATTTCATAAAGACTCCTTAATATGTTTAGCAGTCATTTAACAATGATTTATTGACATTTCTCAGTAATAAGCATTACACAGGGATTATCAAACATTTATTAGTAACAAGCATTTCTTAATCTCCAAACATGATCAGGGAGTACTATTTCATAAAGCTTTTTATCATGTTTAATGATAATTTCACAAAAATGTCTATATATCATTAATAAGCATTTCACAAAGACTCCTAAATATGTGTCAATGGCAGGTATTTCATAAAAATAAATATGTGCTAATAAGAAATACATCATAATGTTTTCCAAAGATGTTTAACAGACATTTTAGAAAGATTCCTAAACTAGGTCAATACGCAGATAATAACAGACATGTAATATTACGAAACGTGTCAACAATAAGCATTCTTATTACTAAACACACACACACACACACATATATATATATATATATATATATATGCATGCATAAAAAATATATACATATTTAGTAAACGACTTCATAAAATTCCAATTGTTCAATAACCATCATCTAAAACATTTTCCAAATCTATTTGTAAATAACAGGTGTTTCACAAATCCAAAATAATATTATTGTGCACTATAACTTTAACTGTATTAGTATATTATAAACAGACCTAAATTCCTTTAGAGTTTAGGGGCGGGGCTTAAAACTATATGTAGTTAATTTTATAAGTATTTACAAATTCCGAATAGGTTTACAGTAAAACCCTCGTGTCGAATTTTTAAAATTAATAATGTACGTAAAATAAATTAATTAATAAAATGATTAATTTTATTTAAATAAATGTCATATAATTTTTTTTAGCCTATTTGACTTAAAGTACTGTACATGTAAGTTTTTTAAGTACACACACATGTAATTTTTTACTATGCTATTCAGGAAACGAAAACTTTAAAGGAAAATTTAAAAAAGTTAGGTTTTCTTGGTCACGTTTTTCTAGAGTGAACAATTTATAAATGCTTTATAACAGATAAAGCACAAAGCGGAAGCACATGAACTCGACTTATAATCGGAAACACGAATAATAATCGAATACCTTTCGTGAGTCGATTTGACCAGTAGTAAGAGTAATTAGTAACGCTAAACAATCGATTATTTCTTAAGATTATTCACTCAATTATAAAAGTAATCGTAATCGATTCTTTCAATTATTTTTTTTTCATTCGATTATCCCGTCACTAGTTTCCAGGCTTATTGTATGCCTAAATATCGATAATATAACACTGATATCAAAGTGGCAGTGGCAGTTGTGTGTGTGTGTGTGTGTTAGACGCGTTAGACTGACTTTCTATTTATAAAGCATCGCTAAATGTATTGTTAGGCCAGAGGAGAAAGTAAAGGTGGTTACACATAACTACCAGAGCAAACACTGACACCGTCTGCCAAGCTAAATAGTCTGCCAGCTAGAACGCCTCATCTCTGAATCTTTGACGTTAATTGGTCTTACTTTATCGCTATACGAAGTTTAAATTACAGCTGCACGCAGCTGTCTCGCTGACGCTATAGCAACGATTATCGAAATTTTACCGTACCCTTTTTTCTGATCTGATTTTACCATTACAAACAGCTTTTAAATCTGCTTGAACTTAGCTTTTTAAATTAAGCTATACAAAACGGAACCCTGACCGCCGTCAGATTTGTTTCAGTGTTTTCAATTGTGTTAGGAATGCAATGTTTTGCAAATATAAACGCTGTTTATAACGGCGAAATCAGATTTGTTTTGTGAACAATGAAAAAGTTACGCTTTTATCAAAGAAATGGAACGAACGCTATTTTAAAACTGTCGAGCTGATTTTGCTGGTTAATGAACTGGTTCAAGCACCAGTTTAACTTTTTGTGAAAAGTTAAAACAACGTTAAAGTGTTAAGGTTCGTACATTCGTGTGTGCGCGCGCGTGTGTGTGTTTACGTGCGCATGCGCGAGTGTATATGTTAACACTCTCACATTCGAAATTTTAGGAAAAATCGTTTAACAATTTCAAAACTGCGATCATTTTAATTCTTTATAAAAATCTTAATTTTATTGAATTATATTTTTATATCTGTCTACGCTAACTTAAATCAGCGTTAAATATTACGTATGTTAGCATTTTGAATATTCAAAATTCTTTTAAAATCAAAATTTAATTTTGACAGCAGTCAGGGTTCATTTTCGTGTTTTCAGTTTTTTAAATTGCGCGGATTTTAACGCTGATCACGATGGTGAAATCAAAATTTAAAAAAAATATTAAGATAAAAAAATAATTTTGGAAATTTATTTCCATCAGCGCGTCGAGGTTTTACTTATCTACAGCCGATAATAACAATATTCACTCTGGAAAGTTTTCATAGTTCCGACCATGACCTTGTTAATCTTCTTCCCACGGTGTTCAATAGAAACGATAGCTTTCCTCTAAGGGTCTGAAGCTGCACACAATAACGGATTACATGCTTGTTTGGTTTCACAATAAGCAAGGCCTCTGAGGATGACACGCCTAAACATGTTCACGCTTCCTACTTTATACCTTGACCTAATGTGTCTTACCTTTCACGCGTTCTTTGTCACTGCCTGCCTACATCCACCGCCTTTATGATTAAGTGTAATGATACGTGGTTACGCGGATAAAACAATCAGCTGTGCACTTTCTGATTGAACAGGCACTGGTTTAAAGGAACAACAGATGTCCAACTAGGTATATCAATATTAATATCTTTAGTACAGTATGGATTAAAGGGAATAAATTAGGGTAAAGAAATTATAGCAAATGAATAATAGCGATAATCATTGTAAAAGTCAGACAAGGGATCGTGAAATTAGTAGAATCCTAACCTCAAAAATATAACACTTTAATTTTTGTCCGATTTAATTCAAACTTAGTGCACTATCGATTTTGGTAACTAGAAAAAATTTGCTACTCAGACAAATCCCTGCAACAATTTAAAATGGCGGTCGATTCAAGACAATAGCGGCTTTCAGGGTTTATTTTTCAATGTAATTATTTGAAAAAAATATGCAGATTTTAGTGCTGGTATTGAGATTGTGAAATCATATTTTCAAAAACGTGTAAGGTAATTTTGTTGGAAAATTGCTTTCATTACGTCAGCCTTGCGATTATTTTTAATGTTTATAATGGATATTCTTTTGTGTGTGGGAGCGCGTGCGTGTGGGGGTTCGCACGTGTGTGCGTGTATGTAAGCGCGCATTACAAAATAGTGAAAGCCGCCCGCATTTTAAGTAGTTAAATAGCTATAAGTCTATTCGACTTTTAGTAGTTTTGTGACAAAAAAAAAATCACGCACACGCACACGCACGCACCTACACACTACAGGTTTTGCCCAAATTTTAACAATTTTTCCCTCATATTCCTCATAATGCAGATCTTTAGTGAGGGACTTGGGTCGATGAGATATAAATTTTGAAAACAGTTTTCACTTTGTCGAAGCTAAAGCAAATAATGAAATGTAATAAGGTTATGTTTTACATACTTGATTTGTAGACATTCTTAGACGCAAGTTTTTGTGAAATGTAAATTATATTTAAACATAGTTCGTTAGTAGTGTTTTTGAAATAAGTATAATTACGCCTTTTTCCGTTAAGGAGGAAAACAACACAGATGTCTGAAATAAACGTTAATTAAATAATCGCGGCATTCAGTTGCCTTGCTGACGTGATGGAAGCGAATTTTTAAAAGTAAAATTTTTATCTTGCTCTCTTTTTGAAACTCGTCGTATTTTTTACCGTCGTATATTAGCATTTTAAACTTTCTAATTGCACTGGAAATACGAAAATGAACCCTGGCCGCCGTAAAATTGTATTTTTAAAATGTCAACGGATTTGGAAACATCGAAATGTTATATTAGGTATTTTTTTAACGACGGTTACGATGATGAAATCAGACAGTTTCTAAGAAAAAACTTTATGGAATTTTTAAATATTTGAAATGCCAGACATTTTGAAACTGTTGGACGAATTTTACTGTTTAAGAAACTTGTCCAACCAAAATCGATTTTTGTGCCAGCTTTTATACACATTTTGTAAATATAATGCCAGTCATTAAACATTAACAAAAACATATTATTGCTTTAAAATCTTCATTTACAAAGTTAGAATTTTACTTTAAACTTTTGTATTTACTTTCTGGATCTTTCTATTACAGAAATTTCAGAAAAATCTGATGTACTGATTTTGAGAAATTGTAATAATCTTACGGTTTTTTGTATACCGTTGATGTTTTATGAACTTTAATTTTGTTTTCGGGGCTAAATTGTTGATACGTTGAGAATAATTTAGTTTTGAGTTTTATTTCGTGGCAAATAGATCTTCAAAAATTAAAAAAAATGATTTGAAAGTATACATAAACTAAATTTCGTTGCCGGGTACACGCTATATTTGATGAAAATCTGTAATTCCGTTTAGGCTGTATTAACGAGATTATAAATCGACGAAAAAACCCACGTTTTTTTATTTAAAGCTTGTGAAAACAAATTTACCAAAATTTCAAAATTGTTGTTTTTTTCACTATCACCATAACCTCTACATCATACTGATAAAGTAAAAGAATAAATAATGTTTTATTTAAAAACGGGAATTTGTGAAAATAACGACCCATAATAATTCTTTTGTTTTTATAAGTTTATTTTGAGCGTGTATAACATATAATAAAATCATATGTGAGAAAGATTGTGCACTTTCTATACTATTTATTTTTTAAACTACTTGGATGCCAAAGTCGTTTTACGTGGGTAATTTTTGAAAATTCAAAGTTTCAGTTCTACTAAAAGAACGTATTGTAACATTCAACGCTTAAGTTACGCAATATTGGCTGTTTAAAATTAATGGCGCTTCCTGATCCATGTTATGTTGATGGTAGTAACTAGGCTCGAACCTGCGCACAGGTCAACGTTGCAGCTGACTGCTTATCTGCAGCAGCTCCTTAAACTAGATTTCGCTACACTTGTAAACTGATAATATAAACGACCATCGCGATATAGCCTAATCTCTTTTATCTAATCAGTGCTAGAATTATAACTAGGCTTATATAGGTTAGGCTCGTTGAAGGTAGGCTAATAAAGAGATAGTGTTAACAATAAGTCTGGTTTCACTTGTTGCACAAGAGCAAGGATTTCTAAGCGTGATTTATGCTACTTCCTCATTAGAAGTTAGAAGCGTGTTTAAATGGAGGGAGAAACTTGAAACCGTCTACTTCCGGAGTGGGTTTAATTGTCGTTGAATATAAACATTTTTCTTAGCGAAGAAAGAACTTTAACTTATTTATTATACATAGTAACCTACATACACGTAGTACTGTGTGTACTAAACATAGTACAAATATCTTATCCACTATACATAGTTCTTAGTATTTACTCTATGAGTAATGGACTAAACATAGTACACTACCGAATACAGGACACATTCTCTGCATAGTATACGTTCTGTAGTACAAAATACACAGCTTCTAGTACACTGTACTTAGTACATTATACGTTGTACACAATAAGTAGTAAACTTTACACAATATACGTTACCTAGTACAAAAATGCACTAAGCATATTTGTGGTACATTCTACATTGTACACACTAAGTAGTAGGCCTACACTGTATATACAGGTACAATTCTAATATGATAAGTAGAATTCACAGAATTCACATAGCACACAATACTTCTCATAATCATGCCACTGTCAAGGGCGGCAAAATTTTGTGAAATCAAATTTTAAACAAAAGTAAATTTACTGGACTGGTACATTACTTAGAGTAGAAAGAAGAGAAATTACGGAAAACGTAACTTACTAATGTTGTTAAAACAATTCATCAATAAATTTATAACTTATTAACGTTGTTAAAACAAGTCAACAATAAATTTATAACTTATTAACGTTTTTAAAACAAATCAACAATAAATTTATAACTTACTAACGTTGTTCAAACAATTCTACGGTAAACGTATTACGTAATAACGTTGTTAAAAAAGTTGAACAATACATCAATAACTTAATTATTAGTTTAGGTTTGTGTATGGAACATAGTTTGCAATTTATAAAGTAAACTATATTTACTATAAAGTAAACTGTATTTAGTTTGATTAAAATATAGAGTTAGATGGAAAAAGAAATCAATGAACTTTTATTAAATTTTCTATAAAAAACCATTACGAAGCTAATGACAAAACATTTTAAAAAACGAAGAAATTAAAGATTTTTTTTACATGTGATTTAGTTTAACGTCTGTCTTGACCTGTAAGAGTACTAGTGAGTAAAGTTGTTTCATAGTTTTTAAATACAATAATGTAGTTTAACTGAAAACAGAAATTGGTGAACATTGGTTGGAATATCAGACATTCTGGGGACAATCGTTGATTGATTTTAAGTTGTTTCAGTTGAAGGAGAGTCAGACAGAAACTAGCCGTTATGCAGGTGTATGCTACACTTTACAATTGTTTGCTTTACGTTGCCCTTCAGGGTGACCAGTCAGGGGCGGGATAGGCAATCTAAATACACAAAAATGTTTCACTTATTGCATTCTGCGCCCTACAGTTCATTAATGCAGCACAATACATTGGTTTCTACATTAGCCTACTGTATATATTTTACGTTTTTACACAAATGTTTTCACGTTATACCACAATTTTAAAACAAACTTTCAGGTTTGCTCAATAATTGAAATCTTGTACGACAGTAAATATTCGAGACGTTATAACCTTATCTTTTTTAAATAACAGAACAGTGTTTTTTTATGAAACCCGTCGTAGAAACTTGCACCAAATTTTCTAGCTAATTTCTATTATAAAATAAGCTATTGTAGCGGCCATCATGATAAGACCCAGACCCCTTTTAAATGAACGTCGATCCTAATCTCTATATAACATTTTTAATGTTATTAAAATTTGTGTGTTTGTTTTAACCATCAAAATTCGTTGAACAGTTTGAAAATGGCTACCAATTCTAATCTTTAAAGAAATTATATTTTTTTATTTTACATGATTTTGAAAATGTGATTCACCATCGTTGTTAGCGTTACATACTTCACTAATTAATATTCTAAATTTTCAAAAATTCGTTGAAATTAATTACTTTAATTTTTCGGCGGTCAGATTTCATTTTTTTACGTATATTAAATGCAATTTGTAAATTCAAAAAGCTAAATATTGAGATTTTAATGTCGTTTATGGTGGTAAAATGAGAGTTTCAAAAAGAAGGTAAGAATAACTGCATGCTATGATTATTATTTTATTTTTATTTATTTATCTGTTTATTTTTTACTTGACTGAACTAAGCGTAAGTAAATGTTTGGTAATTTTTAAAAATGATTTTGTAACTAGATTTTTGTAATATAAATATAGCAATGAATAAGTTTGAACGCCTACTGAGCAAAATTTAACCTAAATCGTTATAAATGATTTTGAGAAATTGAGTTTTTTAGAAGTTTGTTTCAACAAAAATGAAATTTGTTTAAAATTAAAAATGTGATTCTGATATATGGAAAACCATACCTTTATGCTACAATTCATCAAAAAAGTTTTTTTAATTTATTCTGTAGCAATATGCAATGTCTAGCTAACGAAACGAATTTTCGAAAATAACTTCTTTAATTTACCTACTTCTTGAAACTGATTTCACCATCATACTCAGCATTCAGGTCTTCGTGTACGAACATTTTAAACTTTTAAATTACATTAGAAATTTAAAAAAATGAACCCTGACCGCTTGCAAATGATTTCTTTTCAATTTAAACATATTTTGAAAAACATAATGTTAATTTGCGCAGTTTTTAACGCTGATGGTTAAATCAGGTTTTCAAAAACTATTCAAGAAAAAAAAATGAAATTATAACCATTTTAAAACTGTTGAACGAATTTTGTTGATTAACGAAATTATCCAAGCTATTACCAAAATAGTTTTTGTGCCAATTTTAAATCAGATTGATCTAAAATTGCGAACGGACTCGAATATATAAATTTTAACGACCCTTTAAAAAATGATCTAGAAGTCAGGATCAGCGCTCATTTCAAGGTCACGGGTCTTGGTCTTACTATGTTGGTCGCTTCAACAATTAATTTCCCAATGGGAATTGGCAAAAAAAGAAACAATTTGATGCCTGAAGATTTAACAACGTACAAATTCATCAAAATCATAAGATCAGTTTTTATTCGTACACCAAACTTTTTTATCTGCATTGCGAGAAAGTAACAGTATGACGAAAAATATCTGAAAATGAACAATGACGTCAATATTTTCAGTCGCGGATTTGGGCGTGTTCAGTGTTACCGACATTCGTGCAAACATCGTGGTGCACATGCAACTTCAATAAACTGACGCAATGTGCACTTGTGGTCTAAAATACCGCTTTTGTGATCTAATCTATGAGCAGTCTAATTCCCCCATATCATATTTCGTTACTTCACCGGACGGTTGGCAAGCCTGAACAGACCGTTCGTGAGAAAGAGGGAAAGTAAGCGAGAGTAATGGCGTGGAGACAGTAACGGAAGATTGGAATGTGTACGATGTGTGGGAGTTTATTTGCGGGAAGTTGGCAATGAACCAGAAAGCTTTTTTTGAAATATTAGTTGTTCTATTGAATTGTAATGATATTACGCTAGTACAGTAGTGCCAACTTATGGGAAATACTTTCCCTTACACAACTGTATTCAAACTGATATTTCTATACTGGGCATTTTTGTTTGACTAGTGACTTAAATAAAAGCTGTGGGATGGCTACGTTTCGGCCAAAAACATTTTGAATTAATTCGCTTTCTAAGTCAAAAACCGATTGTTTTTAAAATCTCTCTGTGTACTCTTCTGTGAACCAAACTGTTGGGCATATTTTCTTTAATTTTTATTTCCTTCAAGATATTTTAACATTTTGCATATTTAAAAGTCACTGTTGCATATTTAAGGATATCTGCTACAGAAAATGTTGCAAACACTGTATATCTTTTGCTATTATCGAATTTGAATTTTAAAATTAGTTATTGGAGCTGCCATCAAGATTTGGGACCTTGAATTTACCACCGATCCTGACCTCTAGATCACTTTTTAAAGTTGCCATTACAATCTTTAATATATAAATATTAAAGATGTGTGGGGGGCGCGCGCGTTTGCTCACGCACGTTTGCAATTTTAGTACGATTGAACTCAAAAATCGATTTGGGTAATAGCCCAGACAAATTCGTTAACCATCAAAATTTGATCAACACTTTCAAAATTGCGGCCATTTAAAATTCTTTAAATTCATAACTTTTTTGCCTTAGATATTTTTGGAAAAAACAATTTCATTATTGTAAACAATGTTTTTACTATTATTAAGAATATTTTCCGTAAGCCAAAATAAGGATTTTTGGCGTAGACGAATATTTGAAAACTCGATTAATTTTTCGTTGGTCATTTAGAAAGTCAAATTGAGATGTTTGTTAATCTTTTTGAAAAAGAATTTTATAAAGTACAATTAAAAATTTTCAAATCATCGAGTGACAACCTTTTTAAGATCTTGTGATGGAAAACAAAACCGGGAAATATAATTTTGTCGTTTTAAATGACGAGTTTAAACGAAAAGGGAAAAATCAAATATCAAGTGTGCGCATCTACTATAACGCAGTAGAGCGTATTTAAATGTGTCATTTTGTTAAACAATTACACACACACAGATAACAATGTTTCAATTTTTAAATATTCTGCTTTCTTTTCTCACTACACGAAGTATAATATGGAAGTGTTAAACGTAATTTTTTAAAATGGTTCATTTTTGGGGAACTGGCCGACAGACGTAATTTTTTTTTAAATTTAAGTAATCATTGTTCTTTGTTGGTTTGTTTTGGTCCAATTATATTACCAATCTTACTGGTAAATTGAAATTATACAAAAATGACATTAAAGGAAATGGACACGCATCTGCGTTATACACAAATAAAAGATTTATTAATAGAGTTATTTATATTCAATGATTTATATTAACGGAATAACAGTTTTGTTGTGTGGTTCGGATTTGTAATGGCGTTATTTATAACTTTAATATTTGTATTTACTTACATAATATTAACGAAATAAATATTAAATGTAAAAAAGTTAGGGTCTGTAGTAAGTTTTGATTTCACGTCCCCGAGTTTCATTAGCAGATTTCATAGCATTGAGCGACGAATGAACGTAGAAATAATCAGCTCACTGGAAGACTAACATTCTTTTAAAAATACTAATAATTTTTATACGGCCAAACGTGATGCTTTTTTACATGTTACTCGTGCTATTTCGAATTTATACTTTGCCTTCATACAAAAAAGTGTTTTCATTTTAATAAATCTGTTCCTGTGAGTTCAAAAAAGTGGGTTTATTTGGAAATATAACGTTTGTAAAGATTGCTATATAAATGAAATTTTATGCGCCTCGTGGGAAAATTTTCTATATTTTTAAACACGCCTCTTTTAAGGATCGTTTTCTAGTTTTTACCATGATGGAAGCTCCAATAACTCTAATGAAAATTCGTTAAAATCTTTTTAATTGGACAATTTTTTATTGGCGTTTATGGAAGTGGATTGCGCAAATTAAATATTGCATCGGCCTTGCTGCACCATTTATATCAAGGCCCAATAGAGAGTGAGCGCACTATCTTTAACAGAAAGTACTTAGTATGACCTTTGAATGTAATAGTGACGGATATTAAATTAAAAAGCACAAAGTAATTCTAGCGGTTCATTATACTGTTAGTGCTACATTGAACTCAGTTTCTATACAACCATTAAAGTCTTTTCATTACTGGGTGGTCATTGAATGACCGGAAAAGTATATTGTCGTAGCGGCATGAGAAAGTCATCAAAATTGCATTCAAAGTACAGTCGTATTATCAGCTACAACGCTATGCAATAAATGTTTTTTTTTTTTTGTTTATCGTCGTTCAATCGCGTCTTTAGTATTAGCTGATTTAGGTTCTTAGTGTGGCACAAAATTGTAAGTACAGTTATAATAAAAGCGTCTTGCTCTGAAATTGAATTTTGACTTTTTATAGTTTGGTGTAATTTTGTTAATAAATATATGATTTCACTTTTACACTATGTTTATAGAATTTGCACTATTTTGATAGTACTATTTCAAATGTAATTTTCAAGTTTAGACTGTTAATTAATGCATATTGTAAAGCTAATTATTATGATGAATTCAAAATTTCAAGTTCTTGTAAGCTTAAAAAAATATGTTAAAAATTTGCTTGCATCACATCAGCGAAACAACAGCGTGTCTCTATAGAAAATTTAAAAAATCAAAAAAAACTGAATTTTTAAAAAGCGCTTCTACTATTTTCACAAAAATTTGTACGCTTGTAGCCTGTAAGTAGCCAATAAAAATCGTATGGATATTGTTAATTTTTATTCGGATATTCGCCATTATTTGTGTAAAACAAAAAAACACAAAACAAAGAAGAAATAACAAATATACAGAATAAAAACTAAGAACATACATACAAAGCAAAAAAAAAACAAAGTTACAAAACAAATAAAAAACATACAAAGCAAAAAATAATAATCATATAAAACAAAAAACCAAAATTACAAAACAAAATCTAATAACAAACATACAATACAAAAAAAACAAAGAACAAACATACAAAAGAAAGAATAAATAACAAAAATATAAAACAAAACACAAAGAAAAACATACATAACACAAAACAAATAACGACCATATAAAACAACAACAAAAAACAAAAAGAAACAAATAAAAAACCTGCAAAAAAAAAAACATATAAAACAAAAAAAAAACAAAGTTACAACAAAAAATCAAATAACAAACATACAATGCAAAAAAAACAAAGAACAAAGATATAAAACAAAAAAACAAATAAAAACCAAGAATAAACATACAAAGCAAAAAACAAATAACAAACATACATAGGAAAACAAAAAGAACAAACATGCAAAAAAAAACAAATAAAAAACTTATAAAACAAAGAAGAAGTAACAAATATACAAAATAAAAAAAAACAAACATACAAAAGCTAAAAACAAAATTACAAAACAAAAAATAAATAAAAACATATAAAAGAAAAGAACAAATAATAAACGTACATAACAAAACACAAAGAATAAACATACTAAACAAAAATCAAATAAAAAACATATAAAACAAAAAAGAAATAACAAATATATAAAAACAAGAAACAACGAACAAACATACAAAGCAAAAAAGCGAAAACTAACATACAAAGCAAAAATTAAAAAACAATCATACAAGACAAAAAAAAAAAAAAAAAAAGCGAAGCGGCTGGTGGTAGGAATTGGTGGCCAGGGGCCACATTGAGCAGAGCCTCCTAGTAAATAAATTGTCACTACTAATTAATATATGAGGGAAATTGATGTTCATTTCATTGCGTAAAGAAAAGAAAGCTGTACTGTTTACACGAGACATTAAAGACATTGTAAGTGTAGAGCGGTTGCAGGACATATCATTAACCTATTGATTTGGCTGCTTGGTATCTACACTGATTGTGTTAACCAATAACTATTAACGGTGGAATTTATCTGGTTTGTCCGCTAGGGCCCTTCGAACTACTGCAGACAATCTAATTACTCTGTGGAGATTAATGAAAATTGCAATAGTTGCACAAACTTTCTCACTTTCACTTGTTTCCCCCAAAAAACATTAATAAAAAAAAAAAAAAAATCACCTTACCACATTTAAATAAATCAAACTGGTGTAACGAATTGCAAATAAAATAACAGCGGGAAGCAGTTTCCTTGCTGACATGATGGAAGCGAATTTCTAACAGTATTTTTTACCTTACCTTTTTTCGAAACTTTAATATTACCTTCATAATCAGCATTCAAATCTGCATATACTAGCATTTTAAACTTTCAGATTGCATTTAAAATACGATAACGTGTCCTGACTGTTGGAAAATTAAATTTCTTAAATTCTATGCTAATTTATGCCAATTTCAACGCTGATTATGATGGGGAAATCAGATTTTCAAAAATATTTAAGAAGAAAAGTTATGATTTTTTAATGTTAAAAATTGCCGCCATTTTGAAACGGTTGAACGTATTTTATTTGCTGAAAAAACTTGTGCAAGCTGATTTTTTACCAATTTTGAGTTCATCAAGGTGTGGTGACTGGGTTTTTCCAGATGATAAAATGATAATAAAATAGATCATTTTCCGATGCAAATTCAATCATCAATTTGCGGTTAGATAAATCGCAACCAGATACTTGTCAAGGATTATTTCTATTTACTCTCGATTTTCTGATCTACAGTATTCCAAAATTGATTCAGTGACTTTAGTTAGGTAGTGTGTAAATAACCAAAATCTGACAGATTTTTAACATGTATCATGTTTCAGGGCTGAAATTGATGTTAGATTTGACGGGACGCGTGACGCGAAGAACAAGTTTATATTGATATATAACAGTGTATTTTGCGCGTCGCAGTCTCATATTAAATTACTTATAATCAAAAATTACTGTTTCCGACCGGGGACTAGGCTCACGTGATAACCACTACACTAGGGAAATGACGAAGAAATTTAAGTATACAAAATGAATCGTGAATTTTTTTTTAGTTATATTAAGAGATCAGTTGTTTTATGTTAATTCGTAAAGATTAGCTGACAGGCTATAATAAGTTTCAGGTATGTTGTTAAAAACTAGCTGTGTTCATTTGTCGTGTTTTCGAACAAATTATCGTAATTAAAATTTAATATATGGAAGAGGAAACATGATACATGATTTTTATTTTTAGTTCAATAACAGGAATGTTTAAAGGCCATAACAATCAATACGACAGTTGATCAGAGTTTTGTAAAAATCCTATTTTTAACAGATTTTCTCAACAAAGAAGGAGCTTCAGATATGGGCAAATCAGACTGTTACCAAAATCGATCAGTTCATTTCATATCAGCACCCTTTCTTCAAATACCCTTGCACCCTTTATTTTCAAATACCATTGAAAATTTGAAAATGACAGTTGTCAGGGTTCATTTCTGTATTTCCGATGTATTTTGTAAATGTAAATGTTTGTTTATGCAGATCTTATGTTGAATATGATGGTGAAATCACACACTACAAAAAAGTGGAACAATAAAAAATTATCGTTGAAAACTATATTTATCATTTTGTATTTTGTATTATTTTAGGCTATGTTAAATTTACATAAATGTTTCTATTCTCGGTAAAACTCAATTTTACTAGTTCTCCTTCTTGCCCAGTAAAGAGATATTCACGTCTCCACGTTTAGGAAACACTAACCCAATCTCACCTGTTACCAGGCATTGTGAAAGGAACCATAGATAAACTAACCATAAAAAAACTCTCACGAATACGTTTTTAAAGGTTAACTAAAAGTCACTAAGGCACTGGGTCGCCGTGCCTTGATTGAGATGACAAGTCAAATAAAACGTTCTACCCAAACAGGCTGTGCGTGATTTACG
This sequence comes from Callitettix versicolor, assembly GCA_022606455.1. NCBI lineage: Eukaryota > Metazoa > Arthropoda > Insecta > Hemiptera > Cercopidae > Callitettix > Callitettix versicolor. The sequence continues at coordinate 56,107,331 of CM040185.1, forward strand.
ACCGCTGACAATTGAATTTTTCAAGGTAATAATGAATTCTTCCGCGTCCTGTTTCCACACCAGACAGCGGCAAGTGATTGAATCGTTTCCCATAGCGTCCGTCAAAGTGTCCTTAAGTGTGTCGCTTCCAAGAAATACAGCTGTAAACCGTTCCTTAATTACCGAAACAGTATAAAAACACGTGTGGAACTCTGGGAGTTACCGGCAGAAGCGAAGTTTTTGTTAATGATATAACTACTTTGCTGGTTTATCAGTAGTTTGAAGATATATTTACAAATATCTTCATTTGTTTAAATTAATAAATACGAGAACCTATTAGGCCTATTTACGAGCAGTTATAGTAAAAGATCAGTTTTTTTAATATTAATTCGTAACGATCAGCTGATTTCATTGAACCGCTGATAGGCTATAATAAGTTTCATGTTATGTTATTAAAAACTAACAATATTAACAACAATTATTATAAACGTCTATACTAATTTGGAATTTATGATAAACGGTTACAACGTGCAGGTGTTCTTCAACTAAGGGAAAAATACCGAAACCAAAGAACGCAAATGTGTTAGTGTATGTAATAAGCTCAGCCCGGTTGCAATTATTTTGAAAATATCTGTTTTGTATGTAACTTTACAGTTTCCAGTGAAGCAGTTTTTGTAGAATCATAGAACATATTTCTTGAAATACTTTCAATTATCAATTTTTTCGCCCCATAGTTTTGGAACCGCTGTATCAGTGTATCCAACAAACAAGCGGTAATATCATTTTCCACATTAAAACATACAAACTGATGTCAACAATGAACTTTCATTTTCAGCCGAACAGGTGTTGTTCAAGGTCAATAACCTCAACTTTCACATCTCGTATTCGAGCGTTGGCAACATTGCTTTTTACACTTCTCTCAGTCCCGTTTTACTTTCTCAAATATTGGATATAAATGGAAGAAAGTAGTTATGGCAGGTAATTACTTGTAGTCTGTCCATTGATATATACAGGGTGTAACGGAGTTCGCGTTTGGGTAAACAACTTTGACAGCCGGTTTCTAGGACATTTATTTAATGCTCTGGTAGTAAATTAACATAATGGCTAATTAAATTTTGCATTCTGTTTCTAGAAAATATTTAAACAAAGATTACCTTCTACAATTAACCTCTCATGAACTTTAAAGTAAGATTAATTGGAGGAAAAACAGCTGATTTCAAACATATGATCAACATATATTGTAATTTTTAAATTAGATTGACTGTTTACTTTTTCGTTTCCATAGTTACATTGTCACTGTTTATAAACTATTTAGAAAAAGTTGTAAGCCTAGCAGTAGTTAAAAAATAAACCATAAACAGCGCATTCTTTACTAAACCTAAACCTTATCTTGAATCGTAAATCGAAAAATAAATGAAATTATAGTTTTAGTGTTTAAACAACTCAATTCTGTTCATTCTTCATCTGAACTACTATTATAATAATATTTATGTTCGTATACTCATTGCAAATAAGATCTAAAATCGATTTATAGGTTATGTTAGATTAATAATTATTATTCTACAATTAAAATATTTAACTGGCCGTTATTGGGGTATTAAATTAATAACAGTTTAATCTTCAATTAGCAGTTGTTCTAGAAAATGAAATTGATGGTTTAATTAAAAATTAAGTTTAATATGTTTTGAATAAGTTAATGAGTGTTACTTATAATGAGTGTTACTTATAATGAGTCTGGATAATATACTTAGAATACCTATTAAGTTCATAACGACGAACAAGGGCCTACCAATTGACTGATGAACAATTTAAAGACTAAAAACTTAATGGTTGAAGCATTTGATGGATGGTCGTTGTGAGGAATACAAAACCCGATGGCCACTTCCTGGTCTGCAATATCGATGAGGATATCACCTAAGCCTTTCATTGACTTAGAACCTCCATGTGAAGTATCTCATACTCTAGCACAAAAACATCAAATGGTTGTGAAAGAAAAGAAGTTCTTGTACAGTCAAAGATTACGATTAAAGATCCAATGGTCTTCAAACTATTTTGAAGCGCGGTACCCTTTAACGGTTGTATAATTTCCATTAAGAACCATTAAGAATCAATAATATAATATTAGATAATACTTGTGTTAATTTTAGAAATAAAATTAGTATAGGCCTAAAAGAAATGTTAAATAATCATAATAAATGTTCAATTATTATAAAAATACAAAAATAAACTACAAATTCAATGTTAAACGAAAACTAGATAAAATTAAATCAAACGAAATTAAACTACATGCTAATGTCTGGGGTTATCCTGTTTGCCCTTGCGTAATATATTTATATTCTCTTTATGAATATTGTTGAATTTTTAAACATAGTATAGTTACTGATTACATAGAGGTTGACATAATAAAGACATATATGGGCAGGTCCCACGGAACACTTGGCTATGGTCCGCGGAGCTCAGTTTGAATACCGCTGCCTTAGTCTAATCAGGCCAGATCTAAGGAAAGTGATTTTATTTCTAACTGATCACTGGGTTTACATAAAACGTGATTTCCCATAATTATGCATCTGAAAAAAGCTCATCTTTGGACAGGAAAGGATACAAATACCTACGCACTCTACGGAGTTGTGGATAAAAGAAGAATCAGGATGACATCATCCAAAGCGTATCACGGTTCTCTAAGAACTTGTGGTTGTATTGGGAGGGCTGACAGGTGCAAAATAAACCTTTTAGCTGAGTGGTAAACAGTCCTGGCTCTCTGGCTCTCCTAATTATGATGTAATTTAAGAGAAAAACGTTACTGCCAGAAAAACGTTTTGGAAGAATGGACGTGACTGAAAGACAGTCTATGTCTGACTGAAAGACAAATTAAAAATTAATATCTTGAGAAGGAAATACGCAGTTACAAAGCACCACTCTTTACCACCACCTAGAGAAATCAAGCAGACAGCTGGCGGGGGAGTTATAAGACGAGAATGTCTAAAGGAGTAGAAAACAATGTAAATTTTACATAAACACTCACTGGCACGATTTACTGACTGTTCTCAGTTACAGTTATTACAGCCAACCTAAGTGCAGTAAAACAGTGGTCATTGTAATAATCACTGGAACTATTCAGCCGGAACAGATACGTCAACATCGAACCAACCCAGGTGTAATTCACGTCAGATAAAGATTATAAAACGGAGTAATTTATGTCCGACTTCTGTTCAACTTGAGATTTGGATTAGAACGCCTTAAAGACGCTAGACAAGGTTCCAACTAAACGTCTGGACAATGGTTCTTCTAGAAACAGTTGCGTCTAAAGGTTGTGCACACTCGCTCATATATACAAAAAAATTGAACGACTTCTAAATAAGCCATCTGAAAGTGTGGGCGCTCATTTCACGTTCTTACTGTAAATTTACAATCCACGATCGAGTAGAAAAGACTTTAACTCAGTAGCTTCTCGTGGTACACATGCTATCCAGCAACACAAGCAGTTCGAGCTTCCTTTCACTTGATTTCTATTGAAATATCCACTTGGGAATGAAGATGACCGCGTTGCGAAAACGAAACCAGTTTCACCAGATGAAATAAATGCAATTCGAACTGGACTTTCTGCGAGAGAAACCCGGGAATTATCTCGTATTTGCTTTCTGAAATCCAGTCGGTCGGTGATTTATGGAGCCGGAACGATGTCAAATTTAATTAGTTGTGTGTGCACAGTACGCTTAACTCATGTAGTTTTATTGCTGGTACTTGGATCGTTCTCATTTCCTACCGGTTCTATTGCACTTCGCTGTCTTTAGAAACTGTTAAACTTTTAAATATGATTATTAAATCATATACACTGGCTTCTCTGAAGCGGTATAAGATCACTCGAACAGCTAATTTCACACTACAGCTATTGCTTAGGAATTGAGGTTATGTTTGTTGCCATTGTTATGAGCATGAATTGAAAAAAACAACAAATAAATCATTATTAATTACATTTTTTTTATTGTTAATACTGAAATACTTAGGCACTTCTTGGGAATACGAAATTATGTCAGTATTGAGACATGGGCTTGAGTTAATGTTTGGCGAACATTACACAAACACTGATGAACCGATTAAAATAAAAGAGGCACTAGCACACGCGCGCGCGCGCGCACACACACACACACACACACACACAGAAATACAGGCAGACAGACAGATAAATAATCACATAAGAACTTATATATATATATATATATATATATATATATATATATATATATATATATACTCTAGTATGTTATTCAGATGGTTCCAAGGCAAAGATAGGTATGATACTGATGGATATTGCCTAAGACCAAGGGTAAAGAAAGTTATTATCCTGGAACTATATGCAACAGAATTCCAAGCTGAAGTAATGGTCATTAATGACTGTGTTCGGGAGAATTTGAAATGATCCTTCAAGAAGGCTCGTATTTATATGCATACCGATAGTGATTCAGCATTCAAAGCACTTGCTACAATTCGGTCCAAACTGGTCTGGGATCGTCGGAAGAACCTCAACGGTCTATCCCTAAGAAATTTGGTAACTCTTCACTGAGTTCGAGGGCATAAAGGGGTTGAGGGTGATGAGGAGGCAGACCGACTGGCTGGACTGAGTGCATCTGAGTGTATCGGATCCGAGCTGGTTTTAGCGATCTCTCTGTTATTGGCCGGGTTTTCTATCAATAGTTGGATTAACAATCAATCCAGGCACGTTCAGGGGAGGTCATCGTGGATGACTTAGAGGGGTGGCAGAAATCTTGGGCAGAGCATATCTCAGGGAAATCACGGGACTCATTACAGGGCACTGTGGGCTGACAGTGCACATGAACGGGGTAGGTATGTACCACGGAGGAAACGTGTGCAGTAAAGAGAAGGAAACTGCAGGTTAAATAATGCATGATTGTAAGGATCTTGCTAGCAGGTTAAGGGTTTTTGGTTTCCAGAACCCTAGGGACCTCCAGGAGGGTGAGCTAGTTAGTGGAGATTGTTGGAACTTACTAAAGGCACCAATCTGCTAAACTAGTACTCAAGAGCTTTAGTGCACTATAGATCTGTGGGGATTGGTTGTATAATCCCTTTTAATTTATAATTTATTCTAATCTACATATATACTACTTCTTATAGAGAGTAACAAAGAACAATCATTTCATAAAAGTAAGAGCAAACAAGGTAAGGTGTGACCGTATAATTAACAATGGCATCACTTTAGCGTCAACTAAATACTTTTACAGCATTTCCACAACGTATTTCGTGCTCTAATTACCTGACCTCTTTGCCGTACGTCTGTTTTTCTTTTTCACCATTGCTGGCCGCCATATTGCTTAGTTCCATAGGTACTTGTTGTAGTACTTTCACAACCATCTGACTATATATCTCCAACCAATGAGTTCGCTATATTAAGGTACATTTACATTGGAAAATAGGCTATGTAAACGGTTATCACATGTTGTGCGAGCGCGCGCGCGTGTGTGTGTGCGCGCGTGCGTGTTTGCGCACTCTAGTACTCGTAATTTCGGTTTCAATTTGGCACGAAAACAACTGATTTTAGTTATAGCACAGAGAAGATCTTCAACCAGTAAAATTCGTTTTTAAATAAAGACGTTTTTATATCTAACAATTTACCGAAAATTTCTTTTTACTACAATAATCGGCGTTAAATTTTGCGTAAATTATCTCAGATTTAAAGAATGTCCAATTAATTTCTTTTTACTTTAAGTGACTTTAAAGTTATTTTAAATATTTTCGCTGTTTCAAGAACGTTTTTAACAACTCTTTACGTAAAGGATGTTTAAAGCTTTGTTGAATTTATTAACTGTTCAATGGTTAGCTAATATGGCCGTCCGACGAACAGCTGATCATTTACAGGTTATTTGTACAATTGCTTTGGAGGTTTTGTGTTTTCTTTACGTTCGTTTTTTTTACTGTTTCTAGTAGCAGGCCTACTGTTGCTTTTTTGTATTTTAAACAATAAAAATAATCAGAACCTATAAAAAAATTAAGTTGCATAAAAATTAATAATTATTTATAACTAAAGTTTGACAAAACTGATACTACAACACAATATGCATATCGATTGTAAAACATAACCTCTAAAATATATTTGCGTAGTATAGATCAGTTACTTTAACAAGTGTATAAGGGTCCTTTAAATTTTAACAGAGTTTCAAAGAACACAACATTTTTAACATAGATTAAAGCTTTAAAGCTCTGTTTTAAAGAGTGATTTTTGTAACAGTGATTGGGTGTTTCTGCAGCCCAATTCTATGTTTCATGAGGCTTTAAAATGAATTTTAAAATAAAGTTCTTTAAATAATTTACTGGACGTTTTTTGCAAATGGGCATTAGTTCAAAATTTTTAAATTTACGAAACATTCGAAATCGATGACTGTGATATTCGGAATCGGATTCAGCTGTGCAGAATTGTTCTGAGCATTCCGAAATCACCAAATTTTCAAGTGGTTTTTGATTCCGAATATTATTCCAAACATGAACTATCTGGCTTGCGTGTAATCGTTTCAACCACTCTAGTCAAAACCTTATAAAGTACTTATTATTGCCTACGTCTAAACTAAATTATAATATTCTTTTAACTTTTCAAGTAACTAAATATAAACTATTAATCACGTATTTAAAAATTTTAAATAAGCTACAATATCGAACTCGTTATCGAGTTTGAACCTTGCAGTCATTTCTAATGGAGAATGTGAATACTATGTCGATATCAATATGACCAAATAAAATAAATGGACTTGGAATGTTTGTTCCAAATTCTTTGCACCCGACCCCGTATCCGAATACGATATGAGTGAATGGAATCAGTAACCGGAACGTTGCGAGTAATTCGATATTCGTGATCAGCGAGTATTTTGTTCCGAATCCACGCATCACTAGTTTGAAATGTACTCCGAAAGATACCAACTCACAATGTAAGGTAAAACAATTACGAGTTAATATACTGCGACAGAATTTATTTTAAATGAATTTCCATTGGAACATGAGCTATTGGACTGGACTGATGGTTCTGGAACATTAAAATGAGCGCCAGTCTTGACCTATAGATTGTAGGGTAGTTAGAAAGTTATACATTATAAGTATAAATTAGCTTCAATCACGTCAACAGGGCAGCTAAGTTCAAACATTCGCTTAACAATGTGTTCGATTATCTGACAGTTATTAAGTTTTTTACATTTACTACTTTCATAACGAGACTTTTAATTGTTTTATCAAATATTGTCTTTTTTATGTTAACAGATGAAGAAACAGTTGAGGATATTCTTCCTCGTCGGGTGCATAACCATGGTCTTCAGCGAGGGTGACAAACCGCAATACACAAGGACAGCCCTCCACGTTGCTCGAAGCTTAGATCCTGAATCTACTGAAACCATGACAGTGCGTACAAGGACAGGCGATGTGGCGACGTTGATTGTGAAAAAACGTAACGGTAGACAGAGGACGGGAAACCCGGAAGAAGGTGATACATCCTTAAGGAGTATTCGTGTCCCGTCTCCTGTTTATGTTACTTCAGCGCCCTTCCTGACAAAAGACGAGAAACTAGATTCAAAGCAACAATATTCTAATCGTGATTCTAAATACGATATTCGTGTACCAGAGCCTATATATATCACTTCGTCCGTGGTACAGACAAAGAGTAAAAAGGAAGAAGAATTAAAACATGACGCGAAACCAAACATCCGCGTGCCTGATCCAGTGTACATCAGATCTTCACTGCTAGAGACCAAAGACGAGAAAGATATTAAAAAAATAGAAGCCGACACGGCGAACAGAAGCTCGCGGACAAATTACAACCTTCCAGAGCCTGTGTACGTCAGATCCGACCCCGTAGCGGTCAAGGGGAAACAAAATGATATTTTCAAACGCAGTAGAAATTTAATGAAAATCGATTCAGACGGAATACCAGTTGTGACCGGGGTAAGGATGCCCGACGACGAAAGTGATAAGCACGTATGGAGGAATGCTAGAGTTATCAATAATATTTTGGTTCCTTCACAGAAAACCGCATCGAAACAGAATTACGACTCGCAGGCGCTTGCTAGTGAGAAGAAAAAGATTTTCACCCAGTCAGGATTGACTAAATTAGAGCCGGTCAAACAGAACCACAATGGATGGAAGAAGGTGGAAAAAGACAGTTTTTACCCGACTGAGGTAGTCACAGTGAGCGCGCCTACCGTACAGGAATGGCATTCGGTTCAGTATCCACAGGAATATGTTAAGATTATCGATGAACCAGTTCATATTTCCGAAGAGGACAGAATCTTACGCGATAGGATATTGGATTACATTAAAAGCGTGAACAGTCAGGAAGCGGTGAACCGGCATTTCAGCCGCAACACCCGCATGTTGCAAGACCAACCGCGGATGGAAGCGAGAGTGCTGCACAATCCCGGAAACACGGTGTATCCGACGTCTTTACTGTACTCACCGCCAAGCGCGCAACCGTCCAGAGTGTCCTTCGAAGAAGGCGTGCGAACACCGGTACTGCAGTACGCCCATCCTGAACTAGGCGTCCAACCTGCGAACGTAGCCGAAGAAGAAACAGAAAACGATAAAGCCGACGGCAGGCGAGAACAAGCGTTGGCGTATTTTTCACACGACATTTACGCCGACAGAAGTCCATACGCTTTCGAACCAGGCTTGGAAGAGGAAGCTAGAGTCGATATTAACGGCAACAATAAGAGGTCGAACAGCGAAACTATTTCTCAGAGGCCGAAGAAGACTTTGTCTTATTTCTATCCTGATCAGGCTGTAACAGATTCATATGCGAGTAAGTACAACGGGAAATACAGTTACGGGAGTAATTACGGGTACAAAGGCGCGTACCAAACGACGATGGTTAGACCGTTTTGGGAAAGACTTAGCGATACTATCAGAGAACACGTGCAGACCGGAATGGAAAGGGTGCAAGAGATGACCAGGCCTGTCATGGATCCTCTGGTAGAAGCTTCTCAGAAGATATCGCACAACTTAGGTTTGGGTACAGGAAACAGAGAGTTTTCAACGATAAAAGAAAAATTCGGAGTTGCTGGATCACCATCGGTGTTACTTCCTGCTCTAGGATTGGTCGCTGGTGGAGCTGCCTTGGGTCTCGGGGCTGTGGCTGTAGGAAGGTATGTAAACTTCTAAGTATTTATTAAAATAAAGTGTTAGTTTTATTTTTGCACTGTACTAAAATAAAACACTGTTTTTTTATTGTTTTCTAAAGTGTTTTTTCATTGGAGAAACCTATTGGAGCGGCCATTATAGTAAGACCCAGCCCTGGATCCTTCAAATAAGCGCCGATCGTCGCTTCTAGTTTTCTTTTTGAGCGGTCGTTATCGATGGAATACATGTGTTTTAGCACTTTCAAACGACACACAAATCTATTTCCTTAATAGGTTTGTAAGACAAGTTCGTCAGACAGCACAATTCGTTTAACACTTTCAAAATGGCGAATATTTCAAACTTTTTATTCTTAAATTTTTGAAGGTCTTATTTCACTGTCGTAAATTCTTTGAAATCATTAAATCTAATTAGACGGCGTTCAGGCTTTCATTTTTCGTATTTTCAATGTAAGTTTACACAGCTAATGTATGCAGACTTTAATGCTGATTGTGATGGTGAAACTAATTTTTTCTTTAATTACATTGGAAACGTTTTTGAGAATCTGATTTCACTATCGTATTCAGCGTTAAAGTTGCACAAATTACTCTATTTAAATCTATTAAAAGTAAATTTTTTTGAAGTATTTGTTTTTCCATGTAATTTAAAATTCTAATTTATTAAAAAATGCAGATTTTAATGGTAACAATGAGAGTGAAATACAAATTTCAAAACGAGTAGGAAAAAAAGTAAATTTTTTTGGAAATTCGCTTCAATGACGTCAGCGAGACAGTTGCGTGTCGCGGTTATTTTGAAATTTGTCCTAAACTGACATTATTAGAGAAAAGCTTTAGAAATAAGTGTAAATCTCGGCACGCAGCTGCCTCGCTGACGTGATAGAAACGAATTTCCAAAAGAAATTTACTTTACCTTATCCGTTTTGAAATTCATTATCAGCATTAAGATCTGTATATAGGCCTATTGTCATTTTAAAATTGTATTAAAACACGAAAATTAAACTCTGATCGCCGTTCAATTAAATTTCTTACTTTTAACTGATTTTCATACAGGCTTTAAAGCTGATCACGATGGTCAAAACGGATTTTCAAAAAACATTTAGACAAAAAAAGTTAAAATTTTTTAAAGATTTGAAATGGGCGCCATTTTGAAACTATTGAACTAATTTGGCTGCTTAATTAATTTTTTCAAGCTAATACTATAATCGATTTTTGTGCGAAGTTTTAATCAAATTGCTAACATTACTAAAACACAACACACGCGCGCACGCACACACACATAAACGGCTTCTCAATAAGTTATCTATATTTCGGGATCGGTACTCACTTAAAGATCCTGGGTTTGGGTATTACCATGATGGCTATTCCAATAGCTAATTTCTCCAACGGAAATACGCTTGTAATAAAATACTGTTGTATGGCAACTGAACAGCTGTGTGCTCCTGTAATGCAGCATGGCATGGCCTATCTAATCTCGTTTCTTTCGTAAAGCAAGGATTCAGGTCAAAGTTCGACTCGGCACAGATGTAACGTAAAAAGAAAGACAGAGACCACCGGCGTGGAGTGGAAAGCACCTCAGGAGCATCTTTCGGTTAAAACTCAGCTTTCTCGAATCGTAAAGTGACATAACGCGCCTAGACGATAGACAGACCCTAAATACAGGTAGTACTAAAACCAGTTCTCAGCTGTTGTGAGGACTTTATGACAATTAGGATCCGTCATAGCCTACAGTCTAACAAATAATAGCCTACTTTCTTGACTGTGACTGAAAATATTCGCGGTATGCTGTTGTAGCGTTTGTTGAATCGAAGTAAATTTCCACGTATGCGCAATCAGAAATTTAGGTTCAATTTGATTAAAACTTAAATAAACATAGATTGGGTAGTTCCTTCAACCAATAAATCCGTTATACAATTATGGCAAATTAAAATCTTTTAAGATCATGATTTTCAACATGTTTTAGTGCTTGTTTTGATGTAGGATTTTGCGCCTTGCGTGATGCGAGAAACATGTATATGGATATATAATGGTAGGCCTATATATTGCGCGTCGCTAGTCTCATATTAAATTAATTATAATTAAAAATTACCTGTTTTCCTCCCGAGATAAAACTAAGGATCTTGCGCGTTTGAGGCTCGTGATAACCACTACTCTACGGAAGTAACGAATAAGGTTGACCCACTTAAGTTTATGAAATGAATCGTTAATGTAATTGTAGTAGTTATTTGCTTAATTATTTTTTCCAATTCCCAACAGATATCTAGACGTGGACATGCTGATGCGAAGCCGAGATTCCGATCTCACTTTCGACAACCTTTCTGCCGAACACAAGAGAGCCTTAGCTGCCGTCACTTCCACGGCCGAAGGAAACCCCACTCAAACGCCATCTAGGAGAAGACGATCGGTAGACAGACCGGAGGAAGTGATGGAGAAGATGATCCAGACTTTGGAAAGTAACCACGAAGACTCGGAAGCGGTGGTGGCTCCGGCGGGGGTGTGGTCCAACACGCCTTGTGCGAAGAAAGTCTTCTGTCAGGTCATGGCGGAACAACCGGACGAAGCGGTTATGCTTATGGAGAAGAAAATGGCTACCTACTTGCACATGTAAGTGTATTAACTTCATTTAGAGACGTCAAATAACAAAACAAATAAACAACATCAGTTTTAGGAAATTTCCATATGAAAATAAGTTATTGGAGCGGCCATTATGGAAAAATCTTGATACAGAAGGTTGAAGTGATTGCCGATCTTCAATTCTAATTGAAGGGTTGTTAAAAATTTTATGCGTGAAGTGTTTTAGCGATCATTTAACGCCTGGTGGCCACCAAATGCGGAGCTGACTACGTATTCAAAACCAAATCTATGGGTTTTAATGCAAACGCGGCCATTGAAAGCGAAGAGGAACAATGTAACGCCGCTCAGCTCGGTTCCGCTTTCAGTGGCGGCGCTTCCATTAAAAACAAGTACGTTGTGAATACGTAGTCCGCTCCAGCCTAAAAATTAAGCTCCGATTTCATTTAAACTGGTCACAAACACGAAATTGTGGTAATAGCTTGGACATGTTCGATAGCCAGCAAAATTCATTCAACTGTTTCTAAATTGCGGGTGTTTACGATTTTTTTACCTAAAAAGCTTTTCGAAACGCTTAATTCATCGCCGTAACAAAGCGTTAAAATCTGCATACAAAAGCATTTTAATTTTTCAGATTTTATTCAAAATTGAATAGGTTAGGTTAGGGTAAACGAAAAACAGAAAGAGAAAGTGAAATTTCCGTTAATGAGATATTGTTTTTTAGAAATTCGCTTCCATCATGTCAGCGAGACAGGTGGGCGCAGTACATATTTGGAATTTCAACCGCTAGTATGTGGTTTCAGTCGTTTTCTGACAAATTTATTAATAGATTTGACCCAAACTGCCCTAGTTAAGTAAATGAGATCAGTGTAAAACATCCTTCGAACATAGAAGAAAAACACGCAAAAAACCCGAAGATATATCGCTAAAAACATTTCGGAATGGATCCGAGTTTCTCGCGATTTACAAGGCCGCGGTATTCGTTTACACGGTCATTAAAATTTGATCCGGTCCGGACGGAATTTTCATGAGCGGTGTAAATTCACTGGACAAGGGGGCGGCCGCCGCGGAACGCCCGAAACGGATTAATTGGCCGTCAAAGGTTTTGGCGACATTGAACGACCTTGGAATCCGGTCCTCGGTTTCTTGTCGCCAATATTCGATTCCCTCAGTTACGGATGTGTACTCGCCATAACAAGGCCAGTTTGAAGACCGGACGTCCAGTGAAAGCCGGAGAGAAAACAATCAGACATGTTTCGGAAATGTGCTCGCCTGCAATGCAGTGTGGACAGTTTCGAAAATTTTTATGTTTCAGTGACATTAATAGTTAATTTCACTTACCTTTGCAATGAGAGCGATTATGATATGTCGAACACGTTATAAGGGGTTATTAATATTATATATATATATATATATATATATATATATATATATATATATATATGTGTGTGTGTGTGTGTATGTATGTATATAAACGTAAACATTTTAGCCAAAAAATCACGTAATTGTTAGATTCCTATTTAACAATTCCTAATATTATTTACAATGCCACTCATTGTGAAACACAAGTTGTACTAAAGAAAACAAACATGATTTTTCTTCTTTTCCCTCTTCTTAATATTCCTAACCATAATTTGTTACATATAGCCGCAGTTACCCTTACTGTTAACGCTGACCTCTCGTCCTCATTAGTCTAAGCGAGTCCAGTTAAGCGTCACAACTGCTCTTCAATCACGAATTGATCAATTTTAGAGTCGAGAAAGATCTTTCTACTGTTGCAGTTAACACAGTAAGACACGAGGGAATCATCATAAAATACCTAATTTATTAAACCGTTCTCACCCTCAGTATAAGCGTTACAAAGTGCATAAACGTACTTATTCCATGTACATAAAATTTGAGATTGGGATAATATGACGGATTTCGGACCCCTCAGAATCCTCCTTGACTTTTTTCCCCGAAACTATAATACTTCCATTTTAAAGAAGTAAAATAGGATCTTTTACATTTTTTATTTTGTTTCTTTTGTCTCTCAGGAGGGGCGACCACTCCTTCGCCTTTTAATCCGCCCTTGATATACTGTGTCCCTCGAAGAGGTTTTCGCATTTTTTCCTCCATTATTTTCTCATTTCTCCATTGATCATTTTGAAACTATACATACTTTTTAAAGAAGGTACCATAAGGGAACACGTGTACACCCATGGTTTCAACAACCAATGATGGCAATTTGAAACGTGTTACCGAAACATTACTAGGGATAACTCAGGAGTTATTTTCAAAAGCGTAAGATTCATTTGTTCGGAGTTGTTATCAGTGTGTAGCTGTGGTTTAGGTCTGATTAGTAAAATGTTCATTGCTATTTAGTTTTCTTTTAATTAGTTTGTATCTAATTAGATTTAAAAAAATAATATTTAAATAAATTAACAAATTCAATTCTATACTTTATTTAAACTTTATTTTCGCCGCCATTTTGTTTCTACAAACATCAGTCAGATGCAATTCTCATCTGGACATTGGTGCCTTCTTTAAAAAGTACGTATAGTTTCAAAATGATCAATAAAGGGGCGAGGATCAAATATGTAAACCTCATCGTGGGACACGCTGTATATATAAAACAACAAAACCTGCTTTGTTAATCATCAAAATACGTTCATACTTTTATAAAATGGTAGGCATACAAATATTTAAAATCTACAGGTATCATCACTCATTACTTTAGATTTGAAAATGCTTTAAAAAACTTACCATCCATCATGGTAAGTCCACGTTTTTGAATTCGTATTTTAGAGCATTTTTTTCAACTTTTGTTTTCGAGGAGTCAAATATATAAATATATATATATATATATATATATATATATATATATATATATATATATGCCGCCTCGGTGGCCTAGTGGATAGCGTACTAGGTTTTCACCCCGAGGACCCGGGTTCGATTCCCGGCGAGGGCTTGGCATTTTCATACGCTATAAATCATCCCATCGTCTGCATTAGCCCAAGTGTGCACAATAGTCGGACGTTAAAAAAAAAAAAAAAAAAAAAAAAAAAAAAAAAAAAAAAAAAATATATATATATATATATATATATATATATGTGTGTGTGTGTGTGTGTGTGTGTGTGTGTGTGTGTGTGTGTGTGTGTGTGTGTGTGTGTGTGTCTTAGCAGTCTTACGTTCGCAATTTACTTCAGACCCTTCAACCGTATCAGAATGGTGAAATTGTTTTAAAAAAATCACACCTTTCAATGCAACGTTGTTTTTTTTAAAAACCCTATTTACCAACGCTGATTTACAGATCAGATTTTCAAAAGAGTTTAAAATTGAAAAACCGCGTGCTATACAGCTGCGTGCAGCGTAAGAGGCTTCGCAGGTCGTGATACAGGAACGCTGGGACAGCATTTATTCGAAAAGACTGATTTGCATGTCTTCACTGCGTTCAAACTGACCGCCGATACTATTCAACAATGGCGGGCTTTCAATCTGATTGATCGAAGAATCGAAGAATGCAGGAAGACGTCACATCCGGTGACCTACTTCCGCTCGGCTGTTACTTTCTCTCGCACTCATTCATTTTACTTTTTTCACCAACTTCCAGTAGTACGGGTGTTGCGGAATTTTCATACATTAACCTATAACGTATGATTCGTATTTTCTGTCCGCGATTTGGTTCATTGCACTACAGATTTTGTCGATATATCGATACGAAATTTGACGGAACGTACATTCTCAATACGAGACATCTTTTCGAGATATTTAGCGTCAGGAATTTTTTAAACGATGCAAAAACACACAGACTCTCTCACATTCAGTTGTTCTCTCGAAAACGTCCTGTTGATTCATTAGATTCAATCAAAACACAAAATTCAAACCGAATTTTGGAAAAAATAAGATTTACAAAGACATTAAATAGAAGAAACAACAGACATCTGTCGGGGTTTATTTTAGGGGTTTTCCAATTCACTCCTGAACCTTAAATGTATTTTGTTTTAAATTCAACTTGAATGAATTATAACGATTCATTTATGTTTAAAGTTTTAGTAAAATCTAATGAACCGATTTTGAGAAAATATGGCTTTTTAAAATTTTTCGATAACGAAGCAAGATTTTAGGATTTTAGGATCGCTGATCGAAATTCTGTGAAAAGATTCGACTATTGTTTGATCACGTGATTCACTTAAACGATTTTTTCATAGAAAATAAATCATTGCTAGTCATCGACATATGGTTGTCGAATTCAAATCTTTTGTGTGATGTAAGTCTATTAAACGTTTTAACCCAATGAGAGATTTGATTAATTTTGTTTAATCTTTTATGATTCACTTGAACGATTCTTTCATAGAACGCAAATCTGTATGACTCCAAATCTCATGTAGACCTTTTATTCAACAAAAGATTCGATTAATTTAACGCAATGATACAAGATTCACTCACTTGTCGAACGATTCATTCATCTCAGCCAGCCAGCATGACTCCAGATCTCACCAGATAACGCACGCCACGAATGTAGGTTACGATGTTACAAACTAAATTCCAAAGTCCAAAAAGCAATAAACAACCTGCAGCCCGTGCCCTGTGCCCCGTGGGCTGTGGTTTAGTAGTTTGTTTCTTTAATGGGCGGCGCTCAAAGGCTTCACTTTCTCTCGGCCACTCCTTCGTGCCATTGTTGAGTGCTGCGGTGGTCTTAGCGGTCCTGATCCTGCAACCAGACTACCGGGAGACGTACTCGTACACACACACACACATGGTTGCGCGCAAAACATACTCCTCAATATATACGCAACTAACACGCATACGTTGGTTTCAGTATAAGTACTTTACAAAATTATGCGCAAACTTTCACAAATTTTGACAAAATAATGATACTGTGTGTGTGTGTGTGTGTGTGTGTGTGTGTGTGTGTGTGTGTGTGTGTGTGTGTGTGTGTATGTATGTATTTATGTTGCGCACGAGTGTGTGCGTGTGCGTGCGTTCGTGTACGATTGTGTTTGTAAGTGTGTGCATGTGTATGTGTGTGCATCCGTGTGTGTGCATGTGCATGTATGTTTTAGTACTCAAGTTCAAACTTGTTA
The DNA here is from genome assembly GCA_022606455.1 of Callitettix versicolor. Classification (NCBI taxonomy): domain Eukaryota; kingdom Metazoa; phylum Arthropoda; class Insecta; order Hemiptera; family Cercopidae; genus Callitettix; species Callitettix versicolor. The sequence continues at coordinate 56,124,069 of CM040185.1, forward strand.
AAACATCAATTCTGGTAATAGCTTTGATAAGTTACGTGCTGGCACAATCCGTTAAACAATTTCAAATATGGCGGCCGTTCGAAAACGCTTCGAAGGCACGCTTTTCCATATCTGACTTTACCGTGTAATCCGCGTTAAAATCTTCGTGCACAAGCATTTTAAATACTTTCAATATAACAGAATAATTTGAAAAACCAGTGCTTGTAGATTTTGCAGCGTCAATTACGAATGTGTTAGCAGATTTTCAAGAAAGAAGTTATGTATTTTACGTGAAAAATATTTGTATAGTCGTACAATTTTAGAGATTCGAGTCAGCGAGACAGCTGCGTGCTGCGATAAACTAAACGAACTTGTTTACTTCTATTGGCCATAAATCCATCAGACATGGAAGTCGATACAATTTCCGAAATGCCTCATCACTCGCAGTAGTTACAGAAAGTAATTTTGTTCGCTTTCACCCAATCGTATTTACGTCCGGCTTCATTTTCCTTAAAATTTATAATCAGTGTTTAAATATTCTATACCCAAATGATATACTAACTCAAATATTGATTTTTTTTCTTAGTGGTTATTGTGTTTGGTAGCTCCTGACAGAGAGATAAAAAGATACATTGTTTACCTAAACCTCTTGGATTCTAGTTCAGTACCATCAACGAGTTTAGTAGCCCACTAATTAACTACTGGTACTCTTAAGGATCCTGGAAGCCAAACAATCTTTGCTTCCTGCTTGAATTTACAGTTTTCATAGCCTACGCACAGTTTCTCAGTGGCATAATAGGCTATATTTCTCACCCAAAGGTTTTATCCTTGGGAGGTCTTCGGAACTTCCTTTCAGAAAATTAGCCCAGCATGCCCAGAGCCTTCTGTAATCCATTGCTTGTAAGTTATATACATAATGCAACCCTAGTTCCCTCAACCTCACTCCCCAGATTCACTTCTACCAGTGCTTCAGTACTTTGTGGGCTTTCACGGTTTTTTTCCAGCTGTAATAATCCTTCAAGTAGATATGAAAATTAAGTATAAAATAAACAATTTATGATTTTTTTTTAAGGTGGCCGCTATTTTGAAACTGTTAATCTGATTTTGCTGGGTAATAAAGGTGTTACTAAAGTAGATTTTTTCTGTAAATTTTGAATTAAATTGGATGGCTATTAACTATATTAAATTAAATTAATTAAATTTTAACAAAATTTGATCAAAATATTTGTATATGATTTTAATAAAATCCGATTTTAACAGTTACAGTCACTAAAAAAAATTTTACGCCAAATTTAAACAAAATCTTTCAGTTAGTTTAGTATCCAGTGATGTTAAAGAAAAAAAACAGACGGCCAAACATCCATTTGAAAACCTCTTTACTAGACTATGAAGACTTGAATTTTAATATTACAATCAGAGTCACAAAATATTTTTTTTTACTTTCACAGTAATACATATTTACTTCTGTTATTAAGAAAACAATACTTAATTAAATAATTTTTATTCACAGGATACATCCAAGTATGACAGATAATATCGGTTATCACCTGGACGACGTCATGTCGGCAGTGAAAAGGAGAGATTGTTCCGCCTTTCAGTGCACGACGGTGGCAGCTTCTAGAAGTGCAAATGTCCAGCACCTCCCGATGCCAAGATAGACGACAGAAACAAGTGTTGCCAACATAACTTTGGCCAACTGGATGTTTTGTATTATATAATGTACATATTACCAAATGTTACATATTTTTCTCTTAGTCAAACATAGTTTGTATTCGATTTTTAACAATTGTAAAACTTGTGTCCACGGAAAAATGATACGTAATGCTCAAATTAACAATTAGAGTACTGTGGCTCTTGACACGGTTGGTGACTTCAACGCTGGGGTAGAAACGATTTCCACTTTTTACACTATCTGCAGTAATAAGAAACGTTAATAAATTGGCCAGTAATGTACTAAATCCATATGAGATGAGAGCGTTGGAAAAAGTTACGTAATGTTCACATTTACAATTAGAGTACTATGGTTCTTGAGACGGTTGGTGACTTTAACGCTCGTGTAGGAACGATGTCCATTTTTAGACTAAGTTATTGCAGTAATAAGAAATGGTAAAAATAATTGGTAGATAATATGCGAAAACATAATAACGGAAGTGCGATAATTGATATTAAAAACAAATAGCCTATACTATTTTTTAACAACTGTAAATTTTTTTAAAGGAAAAATTGTTACGTATCGCTTAGATTTTTAATTAATTAGAGTACTATGCTTTGTGTGATAGTTTCTGACTTTATCGCTCAGGTGAAAAAGATGTCCACCTTTTACACTTACCTGCAGAAATAATAAACACGTTTTAAAAAAATGTAACAATAATGTGCTGAAATTGTATAATTGGATTACGTAGATTAATTAATGTTATAAACAAATATATTGTTTTTTAACAACTGTAAAAGTTTTATCTACGGAAATAATGGATACGCAATGTTCAAATTTACAGTTAAAGTAGGCCTACTGTGTCGTTGGTGATTTTAACGTTCGGGTAGAAACGATATCTGAACTTTTACACTACCTGTATAATAATAGTATACAATTTAAAATACCATTAAGCTGGTTTTAAAGGTGAATTGATATTTTCAAACAAGTGTACGATAAAAACAACTATCAGCTTATGTGATATGATATTGTTAGTAGAAATTCGTTTCAATCACACCAGCGAGACAGCTGCGTGCCGCGATTACATTAAGATTTGCGCTTGAATTATTACAAAATTGTCCTATTTTATATCATTCCGACTTACCGTTTATACGCTAGTAATTAAATACTAAATTACACGCTTCAACTGGTAATTTTCTACAAGTAACGACCTAATGTTATTTTCAATCTCCTCTCAGGCAATCTGGTCACATGACGAGTTAGAACGGTACTATATTTATAACTGTCCTGTGTCCTTCTTCAGTGCTGCAACAGTTGCTACAGGACTAGGACAGAGCACGTAGCACGTAGTTAAGGTTAGGCCCATGAAAGTAAAATCCTTGACGTGAGGGAAAGTAAGGCACGACATCCGTGACGTCATTTCGTGCAACGCGTTCTTGCGGCAAACTTTGTAACTACAGTCATCTGTTACCTTTACACAGTGCAGTTTATAATTACTGAAATGACGCTAGAAAATAATTACAATAATTTTAGAAGAAAACGCTCGACTGTCCTTGTGTTGGTACGGTGTTTAGGAAATCCAAACGGCAATGGGCCAACGGGTCATACAGAGGTTATTATAAATACGCGTTGGACTCGTTAAATTATACGCAGAAAAGTAATTTGTTTAATCAAAAACGGGTTGGCAGTGTTGGAGTTTTTTTACAACATCAGTCGTGTAAAGTAGTCCAGGCCCTTTATTGAAATTAAAGAAAACAGATTTCTTAACTCTTGGGTCACTCGGATCAGATAACTAAATGTGCTCTGATATATGACCCGTTTAAATCTCAGAACAATCGAAAAGCAGTTAATTTGTACCGTAAAGTATTTGTAGTTTCACTGCACAAAAATCAGCTGATCCATTCTTGTTAATATGCATTGACCATATTGACATTTAACATGTATCATGTTTTAGGGCTGGTTTTGATGTTGGATTTTGCGGAACGCGTGATGGAGGAACGTGTTTATATTGATATATAACAGTATATTTTGCGCGTTGCAAGTCCCGCATTAAAATTAAATGTAATTAAAAATGACTGTGTTTCCGCCCGGGATCGAATCGGGGACCTTGTTTATGTGAGGCGCAAGAGATAACCGCTATGCTACGGGAACTACGAAGAAATTTGACTGTTTTAAGTATATGAAATTTATCATTAATTTAATTTTAGTAGTTGTATTAAAATATCAGCTGTTTTATATTAATTAGAAAAGATCAGCTGATTTCATTGAACAGTTAATTTTATATAACAACTTCAAGGTTATGTTGTTAAAATCTAGATATGTTAATTTATCGTTTTTTCGAACAAATTACCGTAATTAATTTCTTTTAAAAGGAAGAGAAAGCATGATACATGATTTTTGTTTTTAGTTCAGTAAGAGATTTTTTTCTGTTTTTTGTTTAGGTAAGATAACTTGGGTACTGTACGGCCTACTAGTTCCAAATAATTTTTAAACTCAGAAGTCAAAAATAAAATTATATACTACAGCGTGGATTGTATTAAATTTCCCATACGTACACTTTAGATACGGGAGTCAGGATTTTTTGCAATTCCTGTCGTCAAATCTAAGTAACAATTGCTCAATTATCGCATTGATTATTGCAATACAGCTTGCGTGCACTCTATTGGTCTGCTTCAGGTGCTATCGTATCGATAGATGGTATTCAAGACGATTTAAAATAACCTTAAAGTTTTTCATTGACATTAATATTGCATAATACCATAGCGAAGAACGGGTATTCAGCTAGTAACCTGATAAAAAGTAAAGTAGTAACTTTATACAAGTGTTCCTAGATTACCAGAAACTCTTCTAGTTGTAAAATTATCAACAATATTAGGTTAGGTAATTTCAAATTATTCATAATTATATGAATAGTTGTTATAAATTCAAAAGACCTTCTTTACTGTTCGCACAAGGTTAACGCAGATCTAGTAACTCTGTACTCCTCATGTAGATAAAATTTTAAAGGGCGTAACCCTTAAAAAAATTTTTTTTAATTTTTCATTTTAAAAACGTAGATTTTATTTTATTAGACAATGTTACTAACAATGTTTCAACAACGTCTACATGTCGTTGAACATTGTTTCAACAATGTTCAATGTCTACAACGTTCTACATGTGTCACATTTTAAAACACGAAATTTATTTGTTCAAAGATTTTTTTACAGTTTAAATATTCTAACAATACGAATCAAAACCAGTTTACACATTTGTTAGATATTTATGTAAATAATAAATGTTTTAACATACAATATTAACTTTTAAAACTAACTTTCACAATATTCTCACTTTATTAAAGCTCAAACTAAAGTACTGTATTTAGCTGTTAAACTATATAGTGTACTTGTGTTTAGCGCTTGTGTACCATGTTTTCAATTATTGTTAAGTTTTCACTATGTAATATATTGTTGAATTAAAAGTATTATATTTTTTAATGTTGGTATTACTGTCACCTGTTTGTTGTCCGAACAAAGTGAAACTGCATCACGACTTTCTAACTTAGGTGCTTTTCTGCCGTATGGGTTTTTTTTTTTTTTTTGGTGTTTAACGTCCGACTATTGTGCACACTTGGGCTAATGCAGACGATCCTCTGCCGTATGAGAATTTCTCTAAGCGTATTTGAAAAAGTATTTTTTTCTTAAACTTTTTTAGATAATTTCTGATTTCACCGTAATAATCAGCATTAAAATCTGCATACATTAGCTATTTTACACTTTAAAATTACAGTGAAACTACGCAAGTGAATTCTGGATCGTCGTCAAATTAAATTTATTAATTTCAACGGATTTTGAAAATTCAACATCCCAATTTATGCAGTTTTCAATGCTGTTTGCGGTGGTGAAGTGGGATTTTCAAAAATAAATTTAAAGAAATTTTTAAAAAAATTTTTAGAGTCGAAATTGCCGCCATTTTGAAAGAGTTGAACGAATACTACTGGCTAACGAACTAGTCTAAACTATTGCCAACATTGATTTTCGTGTCCAGTTTGAATCGAAGCGGACGGAAATCGCGAATGTGAGCGTGCTTAAACACACACAGACACGCACGCGAGCACACACACACACACACGCACGCACACACAGAGCGAGAGAGGAGAGAGTGTATATAATTTTATAAATTATAGATATATAAAATTTATTTTTAAACCTTATATCTTGTGAAAAATTATAGAAAAGTGTTTTTGTAGTATTTGATCAAAATTATTGTTTTGGGTTACATTGAAAATACAAAAATAAACCCTGATCATCCGCGCCGTTAAATTCATTGTCGTAATTTTATCAGTTTTCATACATATGATTATTTCATATTATATTTGCTATAATATTTCGTATAATACTATTTCGTATAATACTTTTTCGTACAATACTATTTCGTGTAATACTGTTTCTCATAATACTATTACTTATAATACTATTCCGTATAATAATATTTCGTATAATACTATTTCGTATTATACTATTTCTTATAATATTATTTCGTATAATACTATGTATTATAATGTTTGCAACGGTGAATACAAAAGTATATAAGAGCGAATAATATTTCCAACACACAATAAAGGAAAACAAAACTATTTTAGAGATTGCAAAAAAATCCAAAAAACATTTTTTATAATTTTGTCCAAGATATAAGGGCTAAAAATAAATTAAAATTCATTTTCATCTACAAGTTTAGGCACACACATGGTGATAACGGTAAAGTGTTTTCGTGAAAAAGACCTTTGGCGATGATGAAAGTATTAAATAACTTTTACAATGTTTGTTTGACATTTTACGTATAGAATACGCATAGAAAACTTTAACGATCTCTTAAAACGTCTAGAGCTTATGATTGGTATACATTTTATGATCTTGGTTACTTAACGTGATGGCTCATTTTCGAATGGAATTCGTTAATTGCTGAAACGTTTTTCAGCAAAGCTGTTGGGCAGTAGCCGATAAACAGATATTTTAGAGCTTATAGTAACGAACCACAGGTTCTACTACGCACCTATGTCTCTACAGTAGAGCAGTCCACTGACAAGCTCGTTCAACTGGAGGTCCTCAGGTTCCTGAACGTCAGTACCTTTCGTCTCCTGCTGGTACAGTCATAGATTATATGACCGGCAGTTTCCTCATCCGCCTCGTACGGTTGGTACGGCTGTACCCTCGTACTACATTAAGGATTCGCATTGTTTTCCTGAATCGCCTTCCTTAGTTTCCTGTTGCCCTCTTAAGTCCACCTAGGTTCCCAGTTTTACCTACAGCTAATGATAGCTGGCCCTGTCAGGCACGTAAAAACACCTACTGACTGCCCCAGTCAAATAATACAAATTCGGATCCCAGTTTAGGCAAGGTCGTTGATCTCTTTCACCTCACGCTCTTTGTGTCCTGGTACCCAGTGATGGTTTTTTCAGAGACAAAGCAGTGATGTTCACCCAGAGTAGACTTTAGAGTTGAACCTTCAAGGGCTGGAATCGTTGCCTGACGAAATAAATATAAATTTGTCTTTTTTAAAAACTTGCTTAAAGTTCTTCCCAAAACAATAATTAATAGCAGTTTTCTCTGCTTGGAATGCAGTGGCGATTCATCCCTGGTCTCATACCACATACCCTCCTATGTTTTGTAGCCATATTCTGCAAAATTTTCCACTCAATTCTTCTTCCCGTGAACCATTTTGACTCTGTTGATAACGATTTCGCGGTAACCATCACATCAATCCGCATCAACAGAGTCTGACTCTGATATTTTCTGTTATTCCGGGGTGCCATAAAATTGAGGATATTCATGCTCCACTTCGTTGCAGCGGATACAGTTTTAATTATTTATTTCCACCCAACAGCTGATTATACTTAACAGCTGATTCTTCGTTGTGACATTGTTATCGGATTTAAACATGAAACAATTAAACAGAAAATTACGACATTATTCAGTAAATGTAAATTTTCCGCCACAAGCGTGACGAGCGGAACCGACTCCGACTGCTGTGCGGATTAGCTCCTAAGTCTCAGGCGAACCGATTTTAATCAAAACATTAAGTTAGTGTTAAATAAGGCAGGAAATGATTTTGTAAAGTTTAAACAGGAACAATTGGAGCGTGTTAGGAAAAAGATTCTGTTTAACCCAGATTACTAGACCAATTAGCTGCAAGATCACGTGATCACGTGACGCGATGAATGCAGTGAATTCATTAACCGCTCTGAAAATTCATCTGGACTTACGTAAGCAAGACGGTGTCGCCGTGCGTGAAGGAATCACTAGGTTCTTTAGTCTAAGTACAAGTAGGCACGCAGCTGTCTCGCAGATGTAATGGGAGAACATTTTAATCTTTTTTTTATTACATTTTTTGAAAATATGATTTCTTCATCATAATCAGAAATTAACATTTTAAACTTTAAAATTAAATTAATAATCGAAGTTCGATTGCTAATTTACACAGTCGATGAAAAAACATATTTTTAAAATTAATTTGATTTTTAAACGTTTAGATTTTTTAAAGATTTTGAATGACTGCCATTTTGAAACTTTTGAACTAATTTGCCGTGCAACAAATTTGTCCAAGTTTTAACCAAACTATTTTTTCGTGCTAAATGTAATCGAACCAAAATTGCGATCGCTTGTGTGTTATCATTTATATTCGAAAATTATAAGCTATTCTTAAAACGACCAGCGCTGTTTCAAGGTTCCTGGTCTGGATTGTACTATGATGGCCGTTCTATAGCTAATTTTCCGATTGAAATTCGCTGTTATACGCGATTTTTCTCATATTTTAAACTCTTCTCCAAAAAAACCCGCATTAAGTGGTATCGTCAATAAATCCAAAATCACCTAAATTTCAGAAAATCGGTTCATCGTACATAAATTTCTTTCATTATGAATATTTCTAATTCCATTCAGGTACAAAAAAAATTAGAGTTAACACATGAAAGACGATAACAGTTCGGAATTTACGCGGAAAACTTACAACCCGACAGCGGTCATGGTTTTGCTTTTGATTCGTTCGATTTACTACCAAACCGTGAAAGAACCCATTCCAGATTTGGTAGCGTGACTTGAGTTCAGAAAAATCTGAACTGTTTTACGAAATAAGGACGAATTTCGGTTTTGAGATAACTGTGGAACTAGATTATCTGTATGTTTAGAAATTTTTATGTCAATAAGATTAATGAACCACTACTCTAACCTATGACCTTGAGGTGCGCAATTCAGACACGCAACACACCTGTTTTTTCTTAACATCAATTACCTTGCCATCTCTTAAGCAAAATACAAACTACGCTGAAGTAAAATTTGTTCAAAATCATTTGGGATAATTTTGATGGAATATTGGGTTTTGAAGTGAAATCTTGGGTTTTGCCTTTTTTGTGTTAGATTCACCACCTAAGACAGTGTCAGTTAGGTCATTGAGTATATTTTAAAAAAATAATAAAGATATCGTTTTAACGATCTAAAACACATTACCTACTTTCGCATGGTAGTAATTTTGAGGTTATATGAATCACTTTTATTTTCGATTTTTGTCATATTTCCCGTGCTTTCTGCGCTTTTATATTTTGAATTATTTCTTTGCACATGTAATTAATAAAGCATTTTACTGAAAAAATTACAGAAAAATCGAAAACAACCAACACTGCATATTTACTATCCGAAACTAAACTATTATGCGGTTTATTTTCCAATCCGTGAACAAGACCGTTGTCCAGGTAGACCGTTAGCCGGGGTATCACTAAAATTACTGCACGCAGGTGTTTCTAGTTTTTATTGGTAACTTCTGAACGTGATATTTTGAGTAAATGATTGAATATGAAAGTGTTTTCGTAATGTTTTCACTGTTATTTTCTTTTTAATTGTTTCCTCTCGGTGCCAAAATCTGTTGCCCAATCAAGGAACCCGTATGTTATGGCGATCCTGCATAATCACCGTCGTTATTTTCCGATTTTTAGAATTACATAATGCTTACTTATGTAGTCAATAAATACCGAACACCAACGAAAATATTGAAGTATTTGGGCGTAACTTGTACACACATACATATCTGGTAAGTCTTATTTAACATTAAAACATTACAATAGTTTATTAGGAAGTTGTAATGATATCATTTTATGATAACTTATCGCTTTCATAATATTTTCAAATCAATATTGTTAACTTGGTTTTAAAAAATGTTGTATTTAGCTTAAAACTGTTCGGCGGAGGCAGTTGGAGTGAGCAGCTGATGGATTTAGCGATCCTACCGTACTGTTACTCACTCATCTACTCGACACACACACACACACATTCCTAAACATAGGTTAAACTAGTAGTTCAAAAGAACAGTAGACCTCGCAGTATATTCTTATAAATTAACATACAGAGCGTTCCACGATAGCGTTTGTATTTTTCCCGCCAATTTAACCGGTAACCGTAATATTTATAGGAAAATGTTACTGGTGGAAATTGTGTGCTTTTTCTCCAAGAAGCGGTCAAAATTATGGTAGGTTTTGCCGTTCGTCCATTACTACAGGAAATAACCTCAATATTTCTGTATTTCTGTTCCTAGATATTTTAAGAAATTTTGATAACATAACCTCACACTTTTTGTAAACCGTAAATGTGTATTGTTGAAGTAAATACTACTGTAGGAATTATTTTACGAGTACAAAATGTATATTTCCAATTTGACAAGTCTAGTGCGTAAACGTTTTTCTCCCGTTTAAAAAAGTGCCACTTTGCTTCATAGTTGCAGAAATAACTATTTTTTAGAGAATTGAAATATGTTCTGAAATATTGATAAACCAGACCTACATGACAAAATCGATTGATTATTTTAGTCTCTATCAATATGCACATACGTATAATTAAAAGAAGAATGTCAACTGTTCCACAGTTTTGAGAGTGTTTTTCCTGATACTTTTTCTCGTATTTTGAAATTTTAAAATGCTAATTTATGCACGTTTTACAAAGGAAAAAACCAAATTTTCAGACAAAGTGTGGAAAGAAAGAAGCGCATTCCATACCATTGCTCTGCTTCGGAACCATTAAACTTGACCTCCAGACTAACAACCCTTGTTGTTTAAGGGTGAGTTTTAAAGGATAATTTTTTCTGTTTATTTTTTGTGAACGACAATTTCAGGCAGGTAGACGACGTGTACCTGCGAACTCTTCACATGGCAGCCAAACATACCATTTAGGCTGTCCTAACCGACGAGAGAAATCGAAGGTAGCTCCTCAGCTTTACAGAGAGAAAGTAAAAAAAACAATTTAAATAATAACTGCACGCAGCTGTCTCGCTGATCTTATACAACAACGAATTACCTATTTATTTAATTAACAAATTTTAAACTACCAAATTGTGCTAAAAATACGAAAGTGAATCCTGTCCGCCATCAAAAAATTCTTAATATTAACGGATTTCAAAAATTCAAAGTGCTAATTTATGCAGCTTTTAACGCTGATTACGATGGTGGAATCGGTTTTTAAAAAAAATTAAGGCAAAACGTTATTAATTTTTAAAGATTTTAAATTGCTGCCATTTTGAAACTGTTGAACGAATTTCGCTTGTTAACGAACCTGTCCAAGCTAATTGCCATAATCGATTTGTATTCCCAGTTTGAATAAAATCGGACCAAAATTGCGAACGTAGTAAAACAAACAAACAAAACACACACACACACACACGCACGCACTTTTTAACGACCCCCTCGAAAGTGATCTCGAGGTCAGGATCTGTGTTCTGTGGCTAGGTCTTTTCAATAGCTCATTTTCTACGAAAATTCTCTAAAAACACTGTTTATAAATTCAAAATTCTTCGCCTTGTGTAAAACAGTAAGTCCATTATTATCTCTTTACATTATCGCTCACATTCCAAGCTCAATAACGTAAACATAATTGTTACAAAAACAAAAACAATCGCGCATTGTTGTGTTGCAGCGGGCTCACCAGCGCGATGCTTCCTTATTTCTCTGCTTTTATTGTTTGCGCTCATTGTTACAACATTGCGTGTTTCTGGTGGCTGAGAAAGTTATTGCCATTATCAAGGCTTGAGATAACACAATGGAATGCGTACAAAGTAGGGATGGAACCGCCCCATGTCGCCAGGTATAAAATATAACCGAGCCTAGCCTCGTTTTTATTTGCCGGTGTTTTGTGTAGTGCTGATCAAGGTAGCCGTGAATTAGGTAAGTTCTTTTTAAAAATTAGCCTAGTTGTACAAATTGTTAAAAACAGTACGGTATTGATTAATAATGACAAATATTTTTATATTGAACCTGATGTAGGTTTTTTTTGATTTAATGTTCTTTATGGCTACATACAGATTAGTATGGGTCGTTACAAAGTACACAAGAATTACAAAAAAATGTCCAAGTCAATAGCTTTAAGACTTGTAATTTCGAAACCCCTAATATTCATTCAAGTTACTGTAAAACAATTCAAAAAGTGTAATAGTCTGACAATAGTGTTTCTAGGTATTTTGTTTGGGGGGGGGGGTTGTATGGTTCACGAAACATTTCAGCAAAATCGTAAATATTTAGAGTTTATTTCTCGTTGTAATGAATTAATTTGATAGAAATTTTCAATGTGTATTCAGATTTATAAATGTCTGCGATCTGACGAGTAACAGTGAACTAACTACTATAATTGCTAAATACAGAACTTTCATCAATGTTGATTTATGCAAATGATTAAGAGATCAACCAGTTTCTGTCTTCAATTTAGTTACTATTTTAACCATATATGTAGAAATAAATTTTATGGAACAATAAAAGTAACTTCTTAATATATAAAAGAAGTCCTGACTGACTCAATCAATGGAGAGCCAAAACTATTTTAGCTAGCGACTTGAAATTTTGAGGGTAGACCCTATATTTATGTTACCATATAAGTGTACTCTAAGAAAGGATTTTACAAACATTTGATTTTAACGCCATTAAACTACTTACCCAGTCCAACTTTAATAATCAACGTACAGCCGAGACTATTATAGCCAGAGACTTGAAATTTTCAGGGTACCTTCTTACAACAATGTTGAGGTGCACCAAGAAAAGATTTTGCAAAAATTTTATTTTAACGTCATTATGTAGATAAAAATTTTATGAAGCAATAAAAATATACTATTGTAAAGGAAATATTTATAAAAAATAGCAAAAAAATATATAACTAAAATAAGTATTATTATTATTACCACACAATGTACAGACAAAATTCAAACCACAATATATTAGTAATAAAGGATTTGTTTGATGATTTTCAATTATTCTTAATTTGTGTGTGTGTGTGTGTGTGTGTGTGTGTGTGTGTGTGTGTGTGTCAATATGTTGAAAACTTTGACCCTTAGATTTGTTTGTCATGGCAAATGCCAGGCTATTAGAACTTAAGTAATATGCTGCAACTTAAATAATTGTAAGATTATAATCATCAGCCATCAGCTGTGTCATAAACACAATAACTAAGGTGAAAGAGAAATTTGCATGTCTGTGTTGTTGCAGTTTATATCATATGTTTATTACTTCTCGAGATAAATTGAAATTTGTAAGCAATAATGACAGCTTTTATACATGTATGTTTACTCTTCAATGTATTACAGTTTTGATAGAATTTTTTTGAATGAGATATTGTTTGATGTGGCGTGTTGTAAAACATGTTTTAAGCCTTAATATGTCGTTATTTTTCTATTAGTTCTTGAGATGTATATGAGAGTTTTCATTTTATAAACTCAACACTCAGTAAAACTTGACACAGACGCATGAAACAATGAGTCGCTATTGAACATATGATGAAAGGCTTTTGAAACATAAAAACCTCCCAAAAAAAGCACTTTTGCTATTTTACACCCCCCCAAAAGAACTTTGATGTTAAACAGCTTAAAGACGGAGAAATAAAAGTGATGCTTCTTTCACCAAACGTTACTTCACATTGCCAACTGATGAATCAGGGTGTTTTCGATTCTTCAAAGAGAAGATATTCATGAAAAATGCTGTTGTATCTAATTTAGCAATTGATGAGGGAACATAATTTAAAAGTTGAAAAAAATGATTTATTGCATGTTGTGGGATGGATTTTAGAATCATGGGATCAAGTACTGCACCTTGGTTTGTTTTTGGAGAAAGCTTCTCAACCATACAGGGAACGACTTCTCAGAGATGGAGGAGGATGCAGAGGGCATCAGTCTGTTGCCTATAATACAAGCAAGAATTTATAATCGTAGCACTTGCCTATAATCATAGCAAGAATTCCAGGCTGTGAAGTCATATGTCATACTGACAATGAAGAATAGATACAGTGAGATGAATCCAGCAAGCCTCTTGGAGATGGTGAGATTACCGAAATGATAGAAGATAAAAATGAAGAGAAGGTATTAGAGGACAAGGAGTTTAAAGACGATGATAAAATGCATCTCCAAAGGTCTGTTTGATATCTATGCTGATTTTATAATGAAACAGTGAGGCGCAGAATTCAGTGTAAGAAACAGTCAGTAAACATCAACTTTGCTTTTAGAGAGCACTGTTTGCAATATTGTATGATAGTGTACACATACTTTTTAGAACTATAAGTTTTAATTTTATAACCTAAAATTACATGTACACCAAATATAATTTATAGCACAGAGATTTTATTGTGAATTACTGCCTTCATTCCGTAAAACTTGACACCCTCTCAGTCCATATTAGGTTGAGTTTCTGAAGCTGTACTGTATACAAAAAAATAGCAGGTGGAGAATCAAACCACAGACCTTCAATTTGTGAAACCAGTTCCTTAATTAATGACAACACCAATACAAAATCAGTCATTATTTCTTAAAACTTAAATAATGACAGTAAACTCAATCTTAAATATATATTTAAACTTAAGTAACAAATAAAATGTCATCAAGGCATGAGCCCAGTAGATACTCAAATAAAATTATCATGCGCCATTCCAGTTCATGTTGGTGCTTTGTGTATTATTTATAGAAACTTTTCAGTTACAATATCCGTATTGTTATTAGTGATGTAAACATTTTATTTCCGATATGAGTACCTACTATATATTATTTTTAAATCATAGTAAATACATAATGATTATATTTAAAAGTATTTAACCTGTTTATTTTTGTATTTTTTCCAATCTGAATCTGTATCAGTTCCAATTGGTTATTAGTAAGGTAAGGTTTTACTATATTCACAAAAATTTCAAAAACAGACTCTTCCATACCATTTACAATTTTCTAGAGATACTTTACCGGAAATATTTTGTTTCCAATAAAAGTACTGGCACAAAATAATACTGATGATGATGATGAGAGTAATAACAATAATAAAGTTTTTTTTTTCCGGCGAAAAACTGTTCAGGTTATCATCGTCGTTACAATAATAAAGTACCTTTACAGGCTATATCATACAAAATGTTTCACAGGACAGTTAACTAATTGTTTCTTCAAATGTTGTGGGATTTAGTTACCGCTGGCACCATGATCAGAGGATCTATTGTGCTAAGTTGCATTAGATTCTAGTTAAGTTGGTTAATATCCTCAATTTTAGCAGTCCACTGACTGGCTTATTTCTCTTAAGGTTTTCAGGATCCTGGATGCTAAACACAATTTGCCTCTTACTGGTATTTTCTTGCAGTTAGAGTTAGGTTAGCTTATGCTATACATTCTTTGGGTACACTGATCTATCTTGGCTTG
Source organism: Callitettix versicolor (assembly GCA_022606455.1). NCBI lineage: Eukaryota > Metazoa > Arthropoda > Insecta > Hemiptera > Cercopidae > Callitettix > Callitettix versicolor. The sequence continues at coordinate 56,139,358 of CM040185.1, forward strand.
TATGAAGGTATCTAAACCAAGAATAGATAGATGCAGAAAAGTGAAATTCAGCTTGGGCATTTTAAGATCGTCAAACCTGTACTCAAAATAAATAAGCTTCTAAGCGCTTACTGGATAGTTGGTCATTAAATGAACTCCCTGAGTTATACTTGAATTCAATGCATATTTTAAACTCTCCATGTGCATGGAAAAATTTACCCTTTTTGCAGACATAATGGTAAAAGTATTCTTTATTTAAGTTTTATAAAATTTTACAGAGTACTGTAGGCCTACCAACATGTCTCTTCATTTCCAAATACTGCTTGCTTATGTGATAGCCTCTATTGCTATGGCAATGTCAGAAGACAGTGCAGGTACTGCATCAGTAGAAGGGCGTTCACTGGGTTCAGGATTAGCCAGGTCTATGCTGGCCGATATTGCTAAGGAACTTATTGCAAGATCCGGCTCAAATAGCCAGGTAAAATCGAACGGATAACACTACATGATTACCTAAACTGTGTGAGTGAGTGAGTGAGAGAGAGAGAGAGAGAGAGAGAGAGAGAGAGAGAGAGAGAGAGAGAGAGAGAGAGAGAGAGAGAGAGAGAGAGAGAGAGAGAGAGAGAGAGAGAGAGAGAGAGAGAGAGAGAGAGAGAGAGAGAGAGAGAGCATTTATATCTATAGAAACTAGCATTTTAAACTAAAATGAGAATATGAAAATAAACCCTGACTGCCATCAAATTTATGTTTGCATTCATGCAGATTTTTATTTAACAGTGATGCAGCTTTTGAATCAAACTTGATTAATTATATTTATAATTATATATAAATGTGGATTATCTCTCATTTCAAGATACTAAGTCCAGATACCATGATGGCCACTTTAATAGTTCATTTTCTAGTCAAAATATATAAATTTTGCATGTGCGACATAATATTTAACAATCTTTATAAAAAGTGACAACCATTTGTGATTACAAGTAGAGTTCTTTTACATTGTTAATAAAAAGACTTGTCAACGAGGCACTAATTTAATTTATGGTTTCACTAATTAGATGCAATTCAAAGAGGTTAAACTCTTAAACAGACAAGCAATAGACATTGATAATCAACAGAATATACTGTTTATCAAAAATAATTTATTATGATAATTTTATTCTTGTTCTAATTCTCAAATATTCAATTTTCAGGTATTAAGTTTGAACCTGACAAACTTGATAATCCTTTTGATTCTGAAAGGCTTATTATTGGGTGCCGCAATGTTGGGAACAGGAGCATATAAAGCTCGTAATTCAGAAGACGATACTGTTGATTACATGCCACGGCTGCAACCAATAGTAACGGAATCAGAGCTATTGTTGCTTATCACATACTTGATGGGAGAGACAAACAGTAAATATGATTGCTTGAAGAAGGTCGCCTGTCAAGAGCCACAGAAAACGAGGGAATACGTTGCGGCAGGGAAGATGCTCATTAAAGGAGCCAAAATTTTTAATAAGTAAGTTGGAAAAAACTAGTTTTAGACTAAACAATGTTGAAACATTATTATTTCAATAATAACTTTTACTGGGAACATAAACATTAATATATTTATAAACAAACAACAGTCCACCTGACACATAAACCCTTCTAGCATTTTAATAGTAAATATTATGTGTCTTGTCAGTTTTGTCAAGCACTGAAGCCAGGGCAAACAGTGGTTTCAAACATACTTTTATTTTAAAAACAATTGTGGAATGCAGTTGTTACACTGACGTGATAGAAGAGAATACCAAAAGTATTGTTTTTCATTTCCTCTTTTTGAAATTCTGATTTCACCATTAGTATTAAAATCTGCGTATATTAGCACTTTATATATAAACCCTGACCGCCATCAAACCATTTATTAATTTGAAAGGATTTTTAAATTCCAAAATGCTAATTTAGATAGTTTTTAACAATGAATACGATGGTGAAATCATGTTTTCAAAAGTATTGAAGACAAAAAAGTTATGAATTTTTAAAGATTTGAGATGGCCACCATTTTGAAACTCTTAAATGAATGTTGGTGGTTAACAAACTTGTCTAAGCTATTACCACAATCAATTTTTACACCATGTTTGAATCAAATTGGACTTAAATTGCAAACCTGAATGCATTATAGTCAGATAGATATAATCTAGAGAAGGATTGGTGCTTTTTTTAAAGGTTATTAGCCTGGGTCTTACCATGATGGATGCTCTAATAGCTCATTTTTCTAATATAAATTCACTAATAAAAAAGTAAAAACGAAGAAATTACAAACTAAATTTTCCCTAAGAATATTTTGTATTGAATGAAAGGGGATAGATTATCGCTTATGATTAGGCTATGTTTTATGACTTACAGAAACTTTTTACACTGACACAACACAAGAAGTTAGCAAGTGTGTCTTAATTTTGTTACTAATAAATGGGAAAAACACTTCACAAATTTGTATTCAAATATTCCCCCTCTCCCAGTTCAGAAACTATGTTATAATTGCGCCAAAACTTTCTACATACAACATTTAATAAGAAAGTTAAACACGTTTTATATCAACTGCATGATATTTTATTACATTTTTTTTTTTGTTATTTTAAGGCGAAAAGCACATTGAGGCTATTATCGCCTCCCTAAGTGTAAATGTGAGTGGTATAAGTATAGTGTTATAATTGTGTGTGTGTTAAGACTCGGGTACCGCTAGGGACGTTTAAATCCTCTCAATAGACGCAGCTAGTCTGCACCCCCTGCAGGGATATTTTATTACAATACAGTACAGTTGAATGTATAAACTTCTCCAGCAGCCTTATACTAGTCAAGCACAAAACATTGGTCTATGATCAATCTGATAAGCAGTGAACATAAATGTTTTTGAAAATTTATAATTTCACTCAAGCGCACTGCCTTCTCTCCTCAACAACCACAAGAAAGGACATGCACACAACTATAAGTGATTTGTTTTCTCTCTTCACACTATTGATTTAGCTGTTTCAGTGTACCAATTCTATTAATTATTACGTTTATTTCAGGATCGTCCCATTCAATCCAAAATATGAGACCCTAGTGGCAGAGTTACAAGAAGCGGTGCAGTACGGCGCCGAAGGTGGTGTATGTGACCATCAGTATTCTTGTAGCAGCAGACAAAACCATGTGTAACAATTTCCCAGTGCCACTTTCTTTATTTATTTTGTGTTATTAAAATTTTCTCAACAAATAATAGTCGCCTGTCTCAAATTTGATGTAATGTTTTAGATTAAGTCACCTTATATTACAGCTGATACTTTTTTTTTGAATTTTTATTTATTGGTTTCGATGTGTACCATTATCTGACAATGGGCGATCTAGGGTTAAAATATCAGTACTTTATGGACGCTGTCATGCAATTTAAAAACGTACTAACATCTTTGAAATAGCCATGCATAAACAGTTCCATTATAATAAATTAACAATACATGAACATGTAAACATTCAAAATATTTAGTTGGCTAACTGGACCATGGCTAACTGGCCCCTTTCTGTTATGTTAAAAAACTTCGTGTACAATGAGTTTTTCAATAACAGCAGCTTACTGAAATCATTCTTGAAAATCATTAGCAGATTGTGCTAAACTTGGACTACCAGAATGTCTGATTTCGTATGAATGAAAATAGAACTCAACAATAACTTCCATTTTACTAGTAAAAACTTCAGCAAAAAATAAACACAAAATATGATGCAAACATAAACATTTCTAAGTTGGAAATTATTAATATAATCTTTTTATTTCTGCTAGGAATGTTATTATTTTGTTGAGTACTTCAATACACCTGTCCTAGCTTTATTATCCATTATCACAATATATTGCCGTATTATTCATCCAGATATTGATGCATTCTTTTAAATTGCTTAAACGCTCTACTATCCCTTTTCCACTACAGGTTTATCAACCACCTACGCGCTCATCATTGATCCATTCCACACTTTCTCTTAATGGTTATTTTCCCGTCTTATGGTAAAAAAACAAAAATAGGTAAATTTTTAAGTGAAAATAATGAAAAACATTAAAACAGCTGGTTGAGAATATAACAACAGTTCTTTGAATTGATGTAGTGTTTACTTTGGTGCATAAGGTACTATTGCTTTCATGTTTTCATGCAAAGTGTAAACTTTGATCGTTCTAAAAACAGGAAAGTTTCAAAGCACATTATTGTTTGAAAATGGGCGTAGCACATAAAATGATCAAAAACAATTTTTTACAAAATGATTTATGATATTAAAATGGAACATTACCAATTACAACTGAGTATTTTGAATTTCAAAAAATGTATTACTATCAAAATGTCCCATATAACGGGAAGTGAAAACCTTATTTACTGATAAGAAATAAGTATAATTCAACAAATGTATACAGATTAAATAAAAAAATATTATTTCTAATTATAAATAAATTTATAGGTAGTTCAATAAAAATAAATCACAGAGTCGTAGGGATGTCATGTTCTGTGTGTAGATGACCAATATTGTTAAATTTATTTAACCGAGCTAACCAAATCTTCCAATATGCTTCGCAGTGTTTTGGAGCAAGGAAGAAAGCATCGGCAGGTGAACCAGTGCTGTAGGCTACCACAACCAGGCCATGGTTTATCTGCAAACATATTATTTATTATGATAGTTATTACTCAAAATATATCTGGAGCTGGCTAGTCAATCATTTCTTAAGAATTATAATTATACAGTATTTTACTTTTTCACTACTTCAGATTAAGTATAGAAAGTATTATGATTTCAAAAATTGATCTTAAGATTTTGATGGATATTTCAGTTTAAGCTCTCCTAAATCCAAGTCTTCTTATACCTGTCTCTGTTCCTCTCTCTCTCTCTCTCTCTCTCTCTCTCTCTCTCTGTGTGTGTGTGTGTGTGTGTGTGTGTGTGTGTGTGTGTGTGTGTGTTTTGCTGGAGACAAACTAATTAACTTTTTTATAAAAATTTTGCGTATAAATAGTTTACCCTCATTTCATGATCATTTTTATGTTTTCATTTCTCATCAAAAAACTTTTTGTATTGGTTACTACCTCGCCAAAAATCTTACTTGAAAGCTATCAGGAAAAAATTGAAAAAATGGTTAATCATTGATAAAATTTTGGTCTTATTTGTACATTCACAACTAAAGTAAGCGGAACAAATTTGAAATAAAAGAAATGTATAGGTTAACAGTTAACAGAAAAAAAATACAGAAATAATCCTTAACTTAAGGCAATGTGCTTTATTTTTGGTTTTTTTAAAATCACCTTTTAACTGTAATTTTTTAACATTTCAAATTTGGTTCACTAACTTAATATGCCATGAGAATTTGAACTAAATATCTGGATTTTTTTAGCCAATAACATCAGGACCAGATTTTTGATTTTTTGATTTATAAACTTTTGAAAAAATTCTTATTAACCTTCTTTTTGAGACAGTATGCCAATTTTACATGTTTTCACCCATTCCTGGGGAGTTTATCAGCACATGTGTTTTGTTTGGGCATTTAAAGACTACACTTGATCAAAATGTCACCAAAAATCTATTAAAATTGAAAACATTTTTAGGATATAAGGAAATGACACCAATGAGCAAATGGTACCAATGATAAGAAATGGACGCACATAGACATCTAAATAATAACTACATTTTTGTACTCAAAGAACCTATAAAAAGAGGTATTAACACTCCAAGTTGATTTTTTTTACCCGAGTGAGAAAGTAAAAATCAAACATTTCTTGTTTCAATTAATTAACATAATAAATTTTACCTGAAATTTAAAATTACTGTCGTAATTTAAGGCACCAACATAAGCAGAGAGTTGAACAGGAGCATCATAAGTATCTTGTATCTGTGGCTTAGGTTTGTCCGACAACTTCCACTCTATGACCACCGGAGTTTCTCTAAAAGAAAAAAAAAATTGTTGAAAGAAATATTGTTGAAATTTATAAGGAAGGTTCAGCATTAAGAAACAAGAACAATTTATTTTGAGATACAAACACAGTAACGCTACGCAAAGGGATGTTTGATATTTATTATCAAATTATGTTGTAAAAAAAATTACAATTATACTACAACACAACAATATTTTTTTTAAACAAGATTAAAAAGTTCATTCTTTCAACACTGATTATTATTATTATTAGGAAGAGCTTCTAGGATCAAACAACCCAATGGTTTGGTGTCTCTCATATGCTAGGGCTGCTATAGACCAAAATCTTTTGTTGCACAAAACATCTTTGATTGTCAGTTGCCTTTTATCATTCAGCCTATTGCGAGCGATATTCACACAGTCACAGCCAAAAAGGATGTTCCAGTGTCTCTTCTTCTTTTCCACATGCCTTACAAAGAGGTGAATCCGCCAAGTTAAACCTGTACAGATATGCCTGGGTAACAATGTGTCCGGTTCTTGCACGAGCAGCAAAAGTTGCAACAGCTCTTGGTATTCCTAGAGAAAAGGTTATCTATTGGGAGTTGGCTGGATATTAAAGAGTGAGCGACCTGAGGTTCCATCTCTCCACTGCTCTGTCCAGATTGCTCTCTCTTCACTTTGGAGTCTTTGTGAAGTTTTTTTTTTCAACATTGAATAAATGCTGTTCTTAAACACAAATCTTCTTTGTATGAAATGGCACACAACTAGGCAACATGCACAAAATTAATATTATAACCATTCTGAGCTTGCCAGTGATCTTATAAAATAACACATTTAAATAAAATTAAAGAGCAAAACGACATTACCCATACAAATAAAAAAAGAAATATATAGAAATTAACAGGAAAAAAGAAATTATAATTAACAAAATAAAACACAAAACTAATAAACTATAAAAGAATCAACAGTAAGATTTAAATAATAACAATAAAACTGGTAAAATGTAACAAATTAATATATAAATAATAACAAACTTGAAACAATTGAAAAATTAATTTGTTGTGCTAGCCACCCATTCAAAATAGTAATGAAAAAAAACATGTGGTTGAACAAGTAGATTACGATCACTCCTGATAGCTAGTGATGTGAGTCATGTCCCATGACTAGTGAATGGTGTCTAATATGATAAGGTGTCGCATCACCATCATATAACAAAACAAAATTTTCAATTACCAAATAATCACCTCATTCTTCTTATCCCAGGATTCTAACTAATATAGCTTTGTGTCCAATGAAAGCATACCCTATCAGACCTCTAGCTCATATTACTACAATTCATTTATTGTAGACGAGTTGGCAAAACAATTGTCACCTGAGTTGGAAAGCTAACAACTTTGTCAACTGTAGGTTCATTATAGTTACACAACTTCAAAAGCAGCCAAAGTCAGTTGCGATTCAGCATATGGATGACAACCAGGGAAACATGGGCTTTGTAAAACCTTAGATCACTTTTTAAAATATTTTTTTTTATTATATCACTTAGATCCCTTCAATGAGGTATAAACAAGATTTCCAGCTGAAAATATATAGAGAATAGAGAGAACTACTTACTTAAATTTTGCAACACAGTCTATAACCCCTCGGTAGCAGAGTTGAGGGTGGGCGACATGAGATTCAACTGCCACTGTTGAATGAAGCAATGGCCAAACCCACTGGAGGCTGATCATGCTCGCCATAACTGCCTCGGTATTACTACTCACTGTTTCACCCATTAATTTTTTCCTAATAGTCTCATGAAATTCACTGCCTCGACTCAATTGTGCTGATACAAAAAAGAAAATTAATTTTAGTAGTTTTCTAAAAAAAAATTACAATCAAAGATTATTTTATCTCACCATTTACCAAACTGATGAATGGATGACATTTCCTTTTCTTATATTTCTTTTGCTTTGAATGACTGAAAGGAGTGGATAATCTACGGGATCGGAATGAAAGACCTAGAGGAACGGGATACTTTAAATAGGCTGTTTGATAAGTTTTAAATTAAATTTGTAAAGTTTGATACATCAGAGTCTAAACTGGCTAACCTAAACAAGTTATGATGAAAACAGATGGTAAATTAATAATGTAAAAATACAATCAATAAACAATTTTTATTATACAAAAATGCATTTTCTGTAATTACTATTCTGATTTCTAAAATATCTTAAACATTATTTCCCAACAGTAAATTATGATTTTGAAATACAGTTCTTTATTGTCAATTTTCTTACCTACAATACTGTGTTATTTTATCAGGAGTGAAGTTGATTGAAATGAAGGAATAAGAAATAAACATCAATTTAATTTAAGCCAAAACAACATTACATCTACAGTACACTAAAGAACGATGATGCGATTAGACTAGAACAACAATGAATGCCCATATTATGAAAAATGAAAGTTTGGTATCTATATCCTACCTTAACCCTACCTTCCTACAAGTATGTCAATGAAGCTAACGCAATAAAATAACTACACAATGCATTAACAATCAGTATAATGATATCCATGTTTAGTAAAGTTCAACAAAATAGCTAATATGGGTACTCCCTCATCATATCATTGTCTGTAAAAATTAATATATTTTTTATGACATGTATATTGGTTAAAACTGAACATAAAGGCTTAGTAATAGAGGTGGCTGAGAGACATTGGCCAGTCTGCTGCGTTTCTGAACCTGCATCTTAGGGTTGTAGGTTCAAGACTACTGAACAAATGTTAGTTATGTGCATGTCGGAAAATGAAACCCTACTTTGTATAGTTACATTGTGGAATTACGAGTAACAACAGGGTACTCTGCAAACTATTGAGAAACTTTCATTTATATCTTTAGATCTACCAGCTTGAGAAACTTTCATTTATATCTTTAGATCTACCAGCTTATTTAACATATAACTATCATTAAAAAAAATTAATTAGTAAATCCGCACTGTCAGGTGATTTATTAATTTTTGCAATTTTAGCATCAAAACACTTTATTGTGTCCAATATTAATAATTAGAAATATAAAAGTGCAGAAAATATGGTCTATTACAGAAAAATGAGAAATATAATCTAAAAACTAATATGATGTGAAAGTAGTATGATGATCAATACGATATAAACAGTAGTGAAGTCACAATATACATCCTTAAAAATTGTATAAAATCATAACTTATTATAAGAAATATTTTGTTTGGCAGGTGAATATCTTAACTTCAATAATAAAGTACATAATTAAAAAAAAATCATAAAAATCATTACTTTAGTACATCACCTGACAATGCAGAAATACCAATACATTTTGAGATTTTAATAGACATGCCTAAAACCTATTTTCAGATGTCCTACGTTAAAAAAAAACAAAACATGTTTTTAACTTGGACGTCTGTGAAAAAAATGTACTCTTGTTGTACTCTGTTGGAAATAAATTTATGGGTCACTATACCCATGATAAATCGAGATTGGGAGTTTTCAGAAAAACAAAATATCATCCTATTCAATATCGGTTCATCAGATTTTGCTCGATTGTTGATCACAAGCTACCTTATTAATGGAATAATATCAAAAATCAGTGTAGCAAATGTGAAATAAAAGACATTTACAGTTCTGGGGTATGTTAAATCAAAAACACGTATATAACTGTTGTTTTTTGTTCTTAAAAAAATTTTCATTGACGAGATATAATTCTACATACAGAACTAAAATTTGATTGATTTGAAAATCTGTAGCTTACAAACAAAATTGTTTTTGGAACTGAATGTGAAAAAGTTTATATAATGTTTTTGTCATGTAGGCTTATTAACTGCCAACTATCAAAATGATGTAAGTTTGCTGTTGAATCTATTTGCAAGACCTATTTGAATTGAGATATAACCTAATAAATTTAATTAGGCTACTGAACCTTTATAATGAGTTTGAAATCCTTCTTCGCCAAGTTCTGAGATCATCCTTGTCCTCCATCGCTTTAAAGCGGCCAATGAACTTTCTGACATAGTTGCACTAATTATTTTACTAACTGATGGTAAATTTGAAAATTTATTTTTGACTTCCGGATCATCATGTGATATCCTTTTAATTTCATCAACTGAAAAATCAAAATCCTTTTTTGAATTTTCTAAAGGAAACTCGGTTAAATTTGATAAATTAACAATTTGTGATGATTCAGGAATTTTTGATGGCTCTCCATCCTTGATATGTATTACTTCTTCAATTATATTTACTGGATCAATACTGTTTGATTTTGAAGAAGTATCTAAAGATGTTGGATTAACTTTTTCTACTTGAATTGTATTAGGCTTAGTGTCCAAAAGGATTTTTTGTTCATTACCAATTTTCTCTGCTAGATGCACTTGATCACTTTTTGAAACATTTTTTATTTGTTTTGAAACTCTTGTTTTTTTAGCTGTTATTTTTTTGGTACCATTGTCAACAGGATTCAAGTCAATTAAAGTTTCATTTGAACTTAGGTTTGCGCTTTGACTTATACACATTTTTTCATATACCTGTAACAATTTGTACAAATACTATAAGTCTGTATAAAATATATCTAAAAAAAAAAATTATTTAATATTAAATTAGGCTTATAGCATACAGTAATATGCAGGCTATTAAACATTAGAATTCCAAAGTTAAAATAATCTACAGTTACTTAAATACAGTCTCTGGAAATAACAATTTACAAAAACTGGAATTTTCAGAGTAAAATAACTAGAATATGTTATCTCTGGTCAAGCTAGAGTTTTATCAGTTGTAATTATAAACACATTATCTAACCTAACAAGTTTTCTAATTCTTGCAACAATTTACTAATTATTTCTTTTGTAAGGTATTAAGTTGGGACTAAGAAAAGAAAGATAACAACAGTAACTAAAGTAATATAATTTTGAATTCATTTACTGAAATGAAAGAACGAACATGTAGGCTTTGGCCTATGAAGCCCAATCTAAAAAAAATGTTTTTTCTAAGAAATTGTGGTATACATAGTGTTTAAATCTTACTTTAGGTTGGTAAATTTTAAAATTTACTAAACTGATGGTAAATTTGAAAATTTATTTTCATCTTGCGAATCATCAAATAAAACTTTATTCATTAAAAGATTATTTCTTTCCAAAAAAATGTATGTCTATTCATTTCTCCACACACCTTTTCCTTTAAAATTGTTTTTCTACGCTGTTTCTGAGTTTCAATCAAAGCTCCATATAGATATTTATTTTCTGTATTGAAAGTCTTTATTACATTTATTTTTGAATTATTACATTTTGTAGATTTACGTAGCACAATCAAAGCAGGTCGATGATAAACATTGTAAACAATACGAAGAATGCTTCTAAATGTAAACATAATAATTTTAGTAGTTATTTGGGAAAAATATCAGTTTGTTTTCTAATTAAAAAATAATATACTTTCAGTATTTATATAATGGAAAACATAACCTCAAGCTCTGAAAACAAAAAGAGTAGAGGGAAAACACTTTTTACACAACTTCACAGGTAAAGAAATTACAACCATAACCACAGATGAAATGAACCGTAGCGAACATAATTTATGAATTTTTTTATGAAAGTGTTACAGAATTTCCTTAGTTTTTGAAAACATTTCCTGGATACAAAAAACTTTATGGTTTTAATTTTATAAAATTTTTTGGTTATTTTTCTCGAAGTCTAAGTTCAGTTACACGTTACACATCAGTTAATTCAACTTCTAGAACCATAGAATTTATATTTGTTATGTACTGTGTAATATAATAAGTTACACGTGTGTGTGTGTGTGTGTGTGTGTGTGTGTGTGTGTGTGTGTGTGTGTGTGTGTGTGTGTGTGTGTGTGTACTGTATTTTAAGTTGGTTGTATAGCTTTCCAGTAAAAAGATAATTAAAATTGTTCAATATTATCCTCAGTGAGGTAGGAAGATATTTACGGTAATAGGGCTATTATAAAGCAGATAACTACAATTCTATTCACGAGGTCATAGAAAGTTACTAGTAGGTGTTTTAACGTATTCAACTTATTTACACAAACATATAATAGTTTTGCGAAAATTCCTCATAAGAAGGTGGATTACAATAATGTGCTGTAAAATACACAATATTTCTCTATTTGCAACACGACCAACATGTGTTAATGACAACTATTTTATTGCCTCGATTTCGAGTGTTGTCTGCTAACGATTCAAATTGTTTAAATCCCTATCTTTAAAGTTCCGCCATTTTCGTAACTTTCCATTCGTCATGTTTGGAATTTCGATATTTAAACAGTTCCCTTATTACACCAATGACCGATTTTACGTCAATTTTCGTTTCCGCCTCCCCTCCATTTCCTAATTCCGTGTACCATACACAATAAACAGAAATTTCTGAATGACTAATGTTTAAACGATAGTTTGCACTGTTTGCAGATGAAAAGTGCATTGAGTAGTGATAATGTATTTATGAGTCAGTGTTTATTGGGACTTGTAGTTAATTAAATTCGTTTGGTGTTCACATTTTTTGTGTGTTATTAGTTTTTATAACGGAATGTAAAAATTGTAATGGTTGTTACAGTTACTTAATTTTATATTTTGTTGACATATTTTTAATGTAGGTTTTATCAGTAATTGTGTTTTGGCCTTGAAACTTGTAACTAGCCTGTTAAATAAAATTAAACTTGTATTTTGCCAACTGTGTTTATTTAATTATTCATATAAAAATGCTTTAAGTTTTTCGTTATTATACAGGTATGTATGCATAAGTTAGCTATTTTATAGGTTATAACCTAAATTTCAAAATTTGTTTCAGGAAGTTCAGTATTGAATTAATAAGGTGGACCTAGTAGTAAATATGCAGTGTAGGTTGTTTTCAATTTTTCAGTAATTTTTTTTACTAAAATGCTGTATTAGTGCCTATATACCCAAAAATTGTTATCATAATTTTAAAAGCACAGAAAGAATGGAATTGACTTTCAAAAGTCTTAATTTTAATGATTTTTATTTGTTGCTTTTATTATGTGCTATATCACTTCGTTGAGAGATATTAATCTGCAGAAGATTAAATTTTACAATAAATTACAATTTTTAGCCATTTATTACTAACCTATATTGTAAAGCCTGATGATTACTTTATATGGATTTACTTGCAAGTTTATATTGCATGATAAATTTATTAAACTAGATTAATAGGCAGGTATAAGTCAGTAATTGTTGTACTGCTCATGCATGTTATCACTTTATAGTAAATCATTTATTATCTTGACAGTTCTTTTAGTAAAAACATTGTTAAAAAAATGGCTGTCTACTTGTGAACTTTGCGATTTGCCTCTTTTTGTTAGCATAAGTTTTAGGTTTAGGTTTAGTTTGACACACAATTCCAAGATTTGGCTTAAAAAAAATTACTTTTGTTGAATTGTGGTATTTGACCGAATTTTACTTTCAATACAAATATGGCAGTTATAAAAAAAGAATTCATCATTTTTATAAAGCAGGAGCAACAACTGATTTAAACACCCAACAGCTGAGTTGAGTTAAACACCCAAGAACCGAGTCGAGTTATGGAAACATACATTAGCATAGTCGAGTTTTATTTAGTTTATCAAGTTTTTTTTGAAGAAAATCATATTTTCATTGTTAATAACATGTATTCCCTTGAACATTGAGGAGCCGAGTCAAGTTAGGATAAACACAGCAGCCAAGGTAAGTTAGGTTATCAAGTTTGTTTTTTAAAAATTATTTTCTCCTCATTAATAATAACACACATGTAATTTATTATTTTTGCCATTAATAACACGTTATCCACTTCTGCACGGTATTCATTTTGAGGTTATGTTTGAAGTTATGTTACTTTTTATTTTTACTTTTTTGTAACTTTCAGTTGTTTCCACACTTTATATTTTGGGTTATTGATAATGGGCATATGATAAAGCGTTTTACTTCAAAAATTGTCAAAATTTACAGAACTCCCAAAAACTCAGTTTTACCAAAAATAAATGTGACCCACATAACCTCAAAAACACTTGCACACAAACGTGGATAACATGTTTTTGTTCGTTAAAACGATAAAAAACCCTTTATTGTTATAAAAAAATATTGAATGACCTATCTGACACGATTGTTGGATGAAGAATGTAATTGAAATGAATGTTAGGTGAAAAACCTATTTAATTAAAGAGATGCAATTTTAATAATGTCTTCACTATAACAGCGACAAAGTAATACATATTCAGTAATGACTATTAGAGTGTGATAAAGAGCATGAGCAATAAGTCGATGTTGTGATTGATAGCACTCATGAGTAGGCCCCTAACGTGTAGAAAATCTAGTATGTTTCATGCAAAATAAACCACAATGATGTCACAATATAGTTCTGTTAAAAACACCCTAAAATCATAAGTAATATTAAAGAAATTATTTCCTGCGGGTGAATATGTGTTAATTGGATTATAAGGTATGTAATAACAGCAAAATATATTCAAAAATCACTATTTGAAAAAAAAAACCTACACTGCATAAATATTGATCTAGTTTATAAATATTTAATATTATTATTCATGAAAAGGATGCATTTGAAATAATTGGGTAAATAATAGGTAAAATTGCAGGAGTTTTGATTATTTTAATTATGCTGTACAAGCTCACACTATCTTCCATCTGCAAGCTATTTTCATGCTCCTCAGTCAACTTTTGACTGGCGTAGTCTACAGGAACAACTGCTATCTTTCTAAAAGATAAAGTCTCACTAAACGTTTGGGCTTGAGTGGAGGTATTGCCACATCTTATGTGGTCTTGTCCTCTGAGTACTAGCAGAAGGAAGGGTAGTTGACTTCTATCTTCTCTTTTCTTTCTTCCTTCTGCTGAGACTGCCTGATAAATAGAACTAGCTGCTGATGAACTAGCTTGTCCCTTGGCGCTACTGGCAGACTTCCTTTTGAACCTGCTCCTGTTCCATCTCTTAGAGTCCCTTGCCTCACCATTAGCTGCAAGTCTAACCTTAATGGTTTGCTTCCTCTCAGCTTTGGTGAGTTTTTTAGCATCATACCCAATCCTGTTTAACTAATCATGTCATCAAGTTGGGCTATAAAGTTAGCATCTTGGGGGTTAAGCAAGTCTTCCTCCTCCATTGGAATGGGTAGAGGTGACCTCCTATGTCCAATCCTTGTCTCCTTGCTAGTTGAAGCTTTGGGCTCAGAGGCCCCATTGGACGTCTTAGTTGGATGAGAACTGGAAACACCAGCTAAGATCATAGGACTGACCTCGGCTGCTGCTTTCCCAGTCTCGCGATTACTTTGTTTCTGGTTTCTGCCTTTTCTCCATACAAAATTCCATGAAAAGCTAAGGAAAAGTAGGTCTGCCTGAACAGAGCCATGCTTTTATGGGTAAGGCTGAATACTCTGGTAGAGTATGTGGTATCCCAGGGGGCTTACCTGTTAAAGAAATGTCACCAGTGCTATTCATCTCTACATTTTCTTTTATTGGTTTCACCTGCTACATGTTATCGCTTCTTTCATCACTGTCTGTCAATTTGCATTGTATTTCCAATTGCCGTTGTATTTCACATTTAAGTTTCCTTTTAATTGTAAATATATACTTTTTTATTAATGAACTTTTAGGAATAATTAGAATATGTTATTTTTGTTGGGTTACTTTGTTTCATTGTTTATTATTATAAAACCCCGCAGGGTGTGCACACTAGCTGCACCTATTGAGAGGATTTAGATGTCCCTCGCAGTACACGAGTCTAACACACACTTACAACACTACAATTATGACTTTAACACTTACAACATTACACTTACATTTTGGGAGGCGATAATAGCCGCAATGTGCTTTTCACCCTAAAAAAAATATTCTAAAAATAATAAATGTATTTCAATATTTTTATACATATTTTTCAACTATGTATAGTTATTGGTAAACAGCTGATTGACAACAGGCCATTGTATCATAGTTAAAGATGTAACACTAACCTAGATTAACCAGTAAGATAGTAACCTGTCACTGGAAGTGCATTAGTACTACTGAGAGCACTAATGTATCAGTATGATAAAAGAAGGCTAATAGTATCTCAAGAAATGTACTTTACAAAAATATTCAACTTTCAAAACACTCTTTGACAATTGGTCAAAGGAGTTTCACATAATATGCAATGAAGTATTATAATCAACTTCCAACGGAACTTAAAAGTTTGGAAAAGTGCTAAAGTGTTGCGAAATGGACAAAATCAAAGATTTTAACATAATAGACTAAATGATATGCATATCTAATAATTGATATTATTTGTTTTTGTCTGTATTCTTTTTTTATATGTAATATAATTTGGTGAGGTTTGCTCCCTCCTGATTGTGTCCATGAATATATGTATATGCAGGACCAACCTACGGGCATTCTATGTAACAAAAATGTTTGTATGAAGGAAAAGTTGGCAATAAATAAATAAATTTTGGTTCATTGCTTTATTTATTTCTAGCAATAAAATTATTTATTTATAGTTATGCTGTGAAATCAACTATAATTATTAAATGTGTAATTTGCTATTTTATAATCAATATTAATTTCAGTTGTAATCTGCCTTTTTACAGTTTGGTTTATAATTATATATATATATATATATATATATATATATATATATATATATATATATATATATATAGTAATTATTAATTTTGAAGTGGGTTACTTTAATTATTTCCTTTTTAGTACTACATTTCTAATTCTGGACCTAATTAAAATGTCTTTTATTTAATGCATAAACAACATTATTTCAATGACATTTTACTATATTATTGGTTAACCTGTGCTAGTGTTACATCTTAAATTTAACTATGATACAATGGCCTGTTGTCAATCAACTGTTTACCGATATCTATACATAATTTAATTTTTAAATTGGTAGCCTAGATGTAATATATATAATATGTGTGCTATTATACTATGATAACATATTTTTCATATATATTATGACAATGCATGCACTGCTCCTTGGTATCTCGTTTATTTATCGAGTAGGTATTAGTCTAGATTAACATTACCATCATAATTTAGGTCTATTGTTAGTTTTTTCTGAATGTGGGTTGGGCCTTGTTTTTCACTATTTTACTTAGGAAGTTTTATTTTCAAATAAAACAATTGACAGATATCTTTGGCCATGTTGTTCTATACTGTTAACATAACTCTGTATAGTTGTTTAAGTTAATGTTACAGTGGTAAATTAACTTAAATAATAGAGGTATTTATTTTATAGAAAAGAAACAAAAGGACTATACAAAGTTAATATGCCTGGAGCAACGTTGGATAGTTATTTTTCTTTTGGGAAGAGAAAAGCGAAGAACTATGGTGCTTTGGACAATGTAAGTAATTTATTTGAAACTTGTTTAATAAATATTTTTCTATATAAGTTGGAACTCTAATTCAAATGCAATAATGATAGCCTACTAGTTGATTTTATAAGACTGTTCATTAAAAAAATGCATGAATAGTTTTTGGTAGTGGTGTTCAGTGTTGGTGTTTTGGTAGTGAGTAGTAATAGCAATTTTGAAATAAAAGAAATTTATAATTCATGATTGAGACCTGTCGAAAAAAAACTTCAGCAGTTTTCAAGAATGTTTTTCAATTTACCACTGGACTGTAAGTTCTCTTATTTACAGTTTGGTATATTAATTTTGATTATGAATAACTTATGGGTCTTATGAGTCTTTTTTATAGGTTTAAAAAAATAATAAAACATGTCTGTATTGTTTCAAATAAAATTTACAAGCAGTAACTTAAGTGGGAAGTATTTTTGAGCTAAATATACTATAAGTGGATAGGTCTAATAGTAGTGCAAACAGTCTAAAAGCAGACGGTTAATTAACCATCTGTCATATCACATTGATTGAAATTTCACTGTACTTATTTTAACATTTTTGTTTTAGAAGTCATCCTCCCTGAATAGTGAACATAAGGATCAGTATCCATTAGGAAGACAAGATAGGCGTGCAAAGACTGTCAGGGCTGGTACTTTAAATGTGTTAAGCGCTAAGTTTGAGGTAAGACTTAGAATGTCAGTAGTGTTTATGTTTTTGTTCTCATTTTCACTTTTTTCAGTCCACAACTTACTGCCAATAAGCTGAATTTTTAGGGATAGATGTATTGGTAACATTAGTAATTTGAATTGATATTACTAAATAAATATTAGACTTTTAGAATATTTTGTTTTAGAAGAGCATTTTTATATTTCAAACAAATTTTGAGTTTCTTCAGGTCACTGATGTGGGGAAAAAACTAAACCTATTTGCCAGATTTTTTGGTTTTAAAGTGTCCAAATGCTAGTCAAAATCAGCAACCCTTCCCTACATTGATTATACTGTACTTCTGAGGCAGTGAAAATTTGTAGGGATAAGATGTGAATCTCTTTGTTAGTATGGGTTTGGCAATCCTGAGGTGCCCTACCAGGATCTAGGTCTTCATATATTTGCTTGTGGGTTAGATCCCTTGATCCTAAGCCATGGTGGAACAGTTTACACCAAGGGCTGCATACCTAAGAGGGAGCTTAGTTTAAGTATACGGACTCTGGATACCAGGCGATCTCCAGGTTAGCTACAGTATTACCTATGGATGGGGGGCTCATTTGTGTGCTTTTTACTTCCCTTGTTATTTGTGGGATTTGATAATGACAACCCTGGGGGACTGACATGAACCTGTTGAATAAAAATAGTATTTAGGGCAGAAAATGGGGGTTGTATCTAACCTGAAGGAACCCACAAGCAGTGAATTGCAGAAGACTGGGGATTCTAGGCAGATGTAGCCAGTCTGCAGATCAGGAAGTGGACAGCCCCTACCTAAAATCATACAGATGTTCAAACGATTAGAGCTTGAAGATTGATACAGCTAAAGCTCTGGTAAGTTTGCTGTTTCTCTGAACTGCGCATTTCATGTTCCTGGATTTGACCGCAGTTACTGCTGTTCCTTTACCTTTACTGTTAATGCTGAGACCATATACTTATTAATCTAATGAGTGCCATTTGTTGATTATGCCATAGTTAATTTAGTTCACAGTGCTTTCACCATTTTACGATTTCAATATAATTGTATTATTTTTAGACAATTTTTCATATACAATTAATTGTTCTGAATTTTTTAAAATTGTGTTTGGTCCCTTATGTAGATTGGTAGTACATTGCTATGAATTTTTAATTAATTGTGTTGCAATTTTTATTTTTAAAATTGTATTTAGCCTTACTATTTCTATGTACATTGGCTGTATGCCATGAATTTTAAATAATTGTTTGTGAATTTTTCAGAGTTTAGATTACGACATCTGCGAAAATAGTTTGCTCTTAGATGAAGCAAAAAAATGTGGTTACTCGTTTCTCATAAAGAAAAACCTTGCTCGATGGTTCATCTTCTTACTGATCGGCATTTTCACAGCGTTCATTGGAATATTTATTGATATATCAATAGAAGTTTTATCGGATTTAAAATTTAGTGTATTAAAACAATGTATCCTTTATATGAAAATGCTATTGGTATAATTTTAGCTTATATAAAAACATATATTCATGCTGGCCAACTTACACATTTTATGTATTTAAAACTAATTGTATGACTTTACAGAAAGGTTTTATTTGTTTATATTTTTATTATTTATTATAGCATTAATGAAAATGTGAGCATATTATAATTGCCTTCAACCTTTTGACCAATTAATTCGATTATCTTTAAGAATTATAATCATATGCTATTAAATAGATACTAGATGGAGAAGTTTTATCGGATTTAAAATTTAGTGTATTAAAACAATGTATCCTTTATATGAAAATGCTATTGGTATAATTTTAGCTTATATAAAAACATATATTCATGCTGGACAACTTACATATTTTATGTATTTAAAACTAATTGTATGACTTTACAGAAAGGTTTTATTTGTTTATACTTTTATTATTTATTATAGCATTAATGAAAATGTGAGCATATTATAATTACCTTCAATCTTTTGACCAGTTAATTCGATTATCTTTAAGAATTATAACCATATGCTATTAAATAGATACTAGATGGATCAGTTGTCAATGAATATATATATATATATAATATTATCTTTTAATATAATAAACTAAAAAAGACATACTGCTTTTATCATGCACAGTTGTATGAAGGAAGTCCTTTCGGGCCAGTAACATGGATTAGCAAGAGTTGACTGTAGTTAAAATGTAGTTTTGAACTGTAAAATAACTACAAAAATAACAAATGATAAACAACATAAAAAATATTAAAATTTAATGAAATAATAAAATTAACAAAACTTACTAATTTTAGCTCAACCAAAGCACAATTCACTATTGTTATTCTTATTTGATTCAATTCAAAAGTTATATACAAATATTTTACTCTGATATTAAAATTTTCACACAAAAACAGTAACACAACACAATACAAGATTAATTAATTAATTTATTTATTTAGCATAAAATACATCTCATCATAGAGGAGATACATATTCCAGAAAGAGTGAAGAAAAACTCCACTGTGTTCAGGAGCTAAACTTACAAAACTAAAGAAGCTTTTCAATTCATTACCTGTTTAAGAGCTATATAGAAACTTACATTAACATACATCAATTTCATCTAAGTTAATAAAAAAAAAAAAAAAAATTCAACCATCACTGTGTTGTGAGTTATACAGTTTATGTCTTAACATACTCCAGAATCATTCTCTTTTTAGTTTTGTTAGAAACTGAAAGGTTTTTGTATTCATTAGGTAAACAAAGTATTTTACAGTAGTATATAAACTATTTCTTTTAAATGCTGCTTTTCCATGCTTAGGCAGTATATATCTTATTCCTCATGTTACCAGCTAAGATGCAATAGATAGAGCCTAAGCAACTGTAATGAAACATTGAACATTTAGTAATATATAGTTCTTCTATAATCAGAATCTTATTATTATTATTTAAGAGTCAATCATTAAATAAAACATTCGATTAATTAGTTTTCAATATAAGGATAATTTTAATATTGATCCTTTTATTCAATTCTATCCAAATTATACTAACATCTACATATAATTATTCAATATAGCAATGATAACATTTGATTTCTGTCCCTACCATTTAACCAGGGACCTAAAATAAATCTGTAATATTGATCGATCAATATTCGTTAAAGTTAATTTTGAAAATAAATTGCAATAAATGAAACAAACTAATTTAAAAAGAAATCAACACAATTCCTTTTGCTACTGATGGAAAATCTAGAAATGATACACTAACAACTAAACCTAAAAACTATTCATAAACTAACAAAATGTAGTTATTCTTATATGCTAAATCAAAATTCAAATTGTCCACAGGTCTTTTGAGTCTATCATACAGGTATCACAATAAAAATAATCTGAGTCTTTGAAATGTCTATTCATAATATTTATTATCCGAGGGGGGAAGAATTAACATTTGAGTCTATCACACAGGTATCACAATAAAATAATCCCAGAGTCTTTAAAATATTTAATAATCTTGGGTGGGGGGTTAACTGCTGGTCTCATTCAACCATATGAAAATATGGTTTTGTTCTTAAAGTTTTGGTTTAGTGGTATAATTTAGTGATCCTTGTCATAAGTGTTTATTTAATAAAATGAAATGTTTAGACTAGACCTGATACTATGACAGCATCAGTACTGTTTGTTTATGTTTCTTGGCTTGGGTTAGTGCAGTGTTTATATTCCAGTGTTCATAACCTATCTTGTTGTTTGAATTATGAATTGTTACAGAACCTTGTGTATCAGAACTTATTAAAACATCTGTACATTTTTAATTTGCCTTAAACCATTCTTCAGACATAGATGAATGTACTGCTGTAGGTGGTTGTCTTCACATCCCACATCTACTTTGGATTTGTATAAATGCTGGATCTGTATTAATTGGATCAATACTAGTCACATATGTTGAGGTGAGTTACAGCCAAAATATTCATTATTTATGCTCCCTATTTCTGCAGTGGGTTGATCCCTCTTACTGATTACCTGTGAGATACCCAAAAATTTATTTATTTTTATTAATAAATAATATTTTTTATGAAAAATCGTAAGAATCAACTCACTGCATTTATTTTATGTATATCCATTGTAAATTCATATAATTATTTCATGTTTTGTGTAATTTACAATATAAATGGCAGTCCGTGTTTGAGAACAAATGATGTTATAAGCTAGGGAAATCAGTGTATTTCCAAAAACGTTTGCTGAAGCTTACAACTAAAGTCTTCTATATTGTAAACATCAATATCTGCTACTTGTTACATTGGCAGCTGATGTTTTTTTCCCGATTAGTACAATGGTGGCAGAAGAAAGTGAAACACTTAGCGACACAGGGCCTGCTGTTAGAAAAAACCGCAAGTGATGGATTATTTTGGAAGAGCTTAACTTTCTGAAAATATTTTAGCTTTAGAAGTCTGAGAATATTTTTCTTTGTAAGTTATATTACAATGGTAAATAATCAATTATTGGTTATGGTTTACAATGATGATATTTTATCGTAATTTTTATGCATGTGTATTTTATTTTTTCTCCAAACTTTATAGCCTACTTGGTTTACTAATTTCTGTGATCTATTCGTGCTGTAGTTTATTCCAAATGTAAAATAAAGTTTTTATTTATGTAATTAGTAAATTTGTTTTCTTTATTTCACCTTTTAATCGATTTGCAGATTATTATCCAAGGTATCACCATTAATCCCCTAATAGATAATCAAGAGTCTGCTTTAATTATAATAAGTTTTTGTTCATAAAATTTTGCACTTTACAACTTTTTAAAGTCAAAGACTTAATTGAAATCACACAAATTTTAATAACTTATTAGAATAATTAAATATATATGGTTTTCTCTTTACTTTCAGCATCTAAAGTGAACAATTGGAAAATAAATAAATGAAACAAATTTTAATGGCCTGGCTCAAAATTAAGTGTTATGCGAGGAATAATTAGTGTTCTTGTATTATACAGGGTGTTTGAAAAAGAACTCCTCACTTTTATATGTAAATTTAATGGTGAAATTAATGAAAAATTATATCGAGTACATACAATGAAAGAAAATACCTTCAAGTTTATTTAAACGGAACAGAAACTGTTTATTTATTTTACAGAAACTTCAACGTGGGATTCATTTGTTGCCCTATACACATCGAAACGATATTCCACTTCTCGCCAGTTATTCACCAACATAGCAGGTCTCAACCGCCACGCTGATTCTTTCCTGTAAGTGGTTGCTGATGATCTTTTCAGCATACACAACATTTTGTACGTATCCCCAAAAGAAAAAGTCAAGTGCGGTTAATTCCGGACTTCTTTGTGGCCAAGAGATTGGTCTAGCCCTGCCTATTCATCTTCCTGAAAAACAAATGTCGAGCCGCGTGCACACAATTACTGTTCTAAGGTGGAGTGCCATCTTACTGGAAAAATAGAAGATCTTTTTCCACCTCAATACCTTTCATTTTGGGAAAGATATACTCTGTCAATATGTCACAATATTTACGTCCCCATCAATATGTTCCCATTAATTTTTGTTTCTACAGAAATGAAAGGACCAATCACTTGATCTTCCATCAAACTGCACCAAACATGTAAATTTTAGAGAGTCACGGTGATGTTGAATAACGACATGTAATGACTGTCACCCCCCCCCAAATTCTGCAGTTGTGGTGATTAACTGTTCCACTAACATAAAATGTTGCCTTAACAGAAAACAGAACATTTCAAAAAGTTATTTTCAATTCTTTGTAGGAACTTAACAGCAAACTGAAAACTTTTGTTTTTATCAGCAGGTTTAATTTCATATAACTGGAGCGCAAATTAAGTCTTTTACATACCACTTCGTCAAAGTATCTTTAGGCAGTCAACTTTATTTTACTGTCTTATCGGAACAACCAAAAGTATTACGGAAATGAGGTTCATTCATTCAGAGCCCTTCATGTACGAGTAAAGAGCTAAGGTACACTGGGAGGTCACCAGATATCTGCAGGGCTCCTTTTATATACCATTAGGCCAGTGTCATTCACTGTATCAACATGGGTCACTTTATTCTTTAAGATATCCAAGTTATATGGAGTAGTAAATGTGTGTGTGTCTTGAGTATGCGAGTGAAAGTAGTATGAGCTAGAGGTACAGTGGCATTACTAAGCCCCACTACTCACTTCAGCTGCCTCTGCCAGAATAAAAATGAATAACTGATGTATCCGTAATTGTATTTATTGCTTTAATATAAATAACTATTTTTTAAAAATATCAGTTTAGTTTCTTACTTATATTTTTGTCTATTTCATTTCTTGGTCATAAACTCTTTCTTTCATTTCTTGGTTTATTTCTCTCTAGATGATGTGTGAACTGAATACTTTAAAAATATTGTAGTAGATTGTGTTTTACCAATGACTTCTTAGGGTTCCGAACACATGAAACATGGATCTGTTCAATAGTTGCTTCAGAATTTCTTGGTCTACCTGTATACTTTGCTTTTAAAACACTACCAGTTTTCTTGAAAGACTTCAGATAATAACAGATAGTTTTTGTTGTAGATAGTTCATCACCATACTTGCGTCTAAAATTATGTTGTACTGTTATAACAGACTCAGTTCGCATAAACCAAATAACACTCTGTAGCCATTGCACTGCACGTGTGAACTGAGTCTGTCGTCATTCTCAAGGTCTTGCTGGCCTGCCAACTTCAGGAACTGAATTCCCAAATTTACACAAGCAAAATTTGGACAGTAGATGAATTAAATACCACAAACTAGAATAGTGTATGTCACTTTGTACAGATTCTAGGGTATATTAAAACTAGGGAGTTATATTTGAAACATCCTGTATATTAAGTTTAAATACATTTTCTAAAATGGTCAGTTTCCTGTCTAGCAACCATTTTGTGTTTTTAACAGAAAAATTAATATATAATTAATTAACAATTATTTTGCTTATTTGCTATTGGAACGATGGCTTTAGCCGTTTATGGTTCTACCTGCCTTTACTTGTAAGCTAAGAAACAGTATATATTTTGAAGTATGAGGCGTGTTTTTTTTAAGTAAATACCATTTTGAAATTGGTTGCTATTGCTGTTCTGTGTATGTAACCGTAATACTTGCATCTATTGCCTACCTACAAACACATTTGACCGTGTTTATGTTTGTGAATATTTAAAATGTATCGGTTAATTTAACATCTCACCGACTACGAATTACGCCCTGTGATTCATTTTCTTAATGTGGCAGATGTGGAAACGGCAGAAATTCATCAGTGGATTAGTAAAGTGTATAAAGAAAATACTATGAACGTTGGGGTGGTAAGAAAGGTGTTATAGCTTTTAAAGATGACTGTACATGAATGTTCATGGTGAAGAAAAACATGCACATATTTTTCATTACAAAAGTTGTTGATCTTCTGTCATTACTGAAAAGTTGATGCATAAAATTGACAAAAATTTTTTAAGTGAATAGACATTTATAAGTTTGTCTTTATTTAATAAGTTTCCTAAAATTTCAAGAAGTATTCTTTATGTAATTATGGTAGAACGCTTAAGTTATACTCATGCTGAGTACCAAGAATGTTGACTTAGGTGTATAAAATGAAACATTTAATGAGCGTTTCCTTGAGTGATATGCTGTTGTTGGTGAAGATTTTTTAAGCCAAAATTGAACAGGTGTTGAAATACGAGTGGCTTATACCGGAAATGAAATAACAATCCATGGTGTGGCGGCATTCAACATCATTGAAGAAATTGAAGTTAAAACAAACAATTGTAGGCTAGAAAATCATCTACAGCATAGGAAAAGGGATGCTGCTTATGGATTTTTGCCTTGTGGTGACACAATAAATTCTGTGATTTAAAATAAATTTTTCACCTAAATTGAATTGTAGGGACATTTATGTCCCCTATAGGTCCTTTTATATTTTTGTATAAAGGAGTTTTTGGTAAAATAAATAATAATAAAATAAATAGATTAATGAAAACTGTGCAGTCTAAAACAAAGTGCGTTGCATAAGGCAAGGGGATGTTTTGCCTTATGCTAATATCCATTGCTCATGCAGCAAATTGAATTCAAGGTCTCAGTGCATCATTTGGCTGGGAAAAACTTTATCATCTTACTTACAGTAGTGATCTTGCGCTCAGTGACTATGATTTTTTTGTGCATTTAAAGAAGCATCTGGATGGTTAGTACCATGATGGTGATGATGAGGTCAAAATAGCCTTGTTGCAGTTGTTATCAAATCAGGTGGCAGATTTCTACATGGATGGAATTAAAAAGCTGGTTTTACAATACAATAAGTACCTTAATATTGGAAAAAATTTGTTGAAAAATAGATTACGGTATAAGCTTTCATGTAAAATTATAATTATTAAAAAAAGGATACAAATGACTTTTAATTAGTTAAAAAAAAATAACTAAAAAAGAATATGTATGAACACGAAAAAAAAAGAAAATACAGTTCTAAGAGGGTCCGCTTGCCCTCATTTGCCGCAAGTCTTACCATCAGTTTTCCACTACGAGTTGTTTTGTTTCCTTCAGTCGATGCTTACTCGTGCTGGTTATTAGTGGACGTAACAGTAAAATAAATATCTTTATTCAGTGTGAGTGTCTTATTGTGTGCACTTATTAAGAGCAACGTAATGGCTACTAAACCTAAAAAAGTGACAGTAACAATTGAGCAAAAACACCAAGCCTTATTTCATAATGATGCTAGTGAATCATAAACATTGATTTTCATTGAACAAGATTTTTTTTTACCTATAAAACTTGTTTTTGATACATTTTATAGTTTATTTCTTTTAATCTGGACAGGCTCTGGTCCTGTCAAGTATGGATTAGCGAGACTATTATACTATGTTTTTTTTTAATTTCTAAACAATCCTTTAAAAAACATGCCTCATTATTTGCATGCTAATGAAAACAAAACTTCTATAAATTTCATTTCAAAATGATGGTCATTAAAAATTTCATTGTATATCTTGAGAAATTTTAATTTAAGAAAATATTCAGAATATTTTTTTTTTCAACATGTAACAAAAGTGTAGTGCTTTATTATTCACAATTTTTATAATATTAGTGGATAATGAAGTACTACTTGTTTGTTATATTTCATAAACGTCAATTGTTTGATCTTCCACATACAGTGGTTGCCGTTCATAACGTGCCTTTTTGCAGATAAAACAGTTCCATATTACAGTATTAACCACAGTATTTCAAATGAAAAAATATTTCTATGAATAAGCTTTGTTTCATAAGCTTGTTCATAAACTAAAACATGTTAGCTGCGTGCATATTAGAGTATATTTGTTTATCCCTACATCCTCTAATACTAATATGGAATAAACAGTAGAAGTGCTTTTCACGAGGCAATGGATGCAATCTGTCATGTTTACATGCTGTGTTATATAAGAGTGATTTTAGACTGTGTGTTTATATTGCAAGAATGGAAGAGAGCATGGCATCTTTTGTTATCAGATTCTTAGTGGTAATATTGCTTTTTAAAGGTATATTTTCCAAAGTTATTGCTTTGTCTGCAAAAATTTGATAATTTATTTATAACCTGTGAGTCATCATATGTTAATGTGAGGGACAAAAGAGATCTATGTTATGTTCGATTCCGCTGTATATTCAGGCACAGTATAACTGGCGATCACAGTATTTAAAGCCTCAAATTTCAAATGTTTCTATAATTTAAACAGTCAAACTAAAAACTGAAAAAGTTATTTTTTTGTGGAAAACAATTTCTTTGATGTTTTTTTTCAGTTTTTTTAGGTACTGTATTTTATGGATTATAAAATGCACCTTAATTTTTAAGCATTAAAAAAATCTTTTTAACATTTTTATTATTAGATTGCAAAGTGAGACTAAAATAAGAAACTAGCTACTATCAAAAATATTGTACTGTTACCGATAACAAATCACTTTCAATTCAAGTTCACTGGCACTGTAGACTACACTGACGCATCATAGGCTAGACATTGTTCTAGGTTTGAGATGGAGGGGAGGGAGGGAGGCAGTGTTAGCAAGCTTATGAATCCCCTCAACTCATGTTTGTCGCATCGCTGCACTGCTACTGTCAGTTGAATCCATTGTCTCCAGGTAGAAATGGATTTCCCACAGCATATATGGTCATTTTTAAGACTGGCGGGAATTGTAAATCAAACAAAGGACATTCTATTATTAGTTTTAAGTAGAAGACGCACCTGAATTTTGGAGGCAATCTTTCGAAAAAAGTGCATCTTATAGTCTGTCTGTAAAATATGGTAGCTTCATTGTTATATCTCCATCAATAAACCTATGAAATATGAGCTCTTAAAAACACACTAGCATTTTTTTATTGTTTTTGCACAACTAATAAATTTGCGCTGGGTAAGTAATTTACAAAGATAAGCACTTCAATGAATTTGAATTAGATCTGTGTGTGTGTGTTGCACTGTTATTGCACTTTCCTAAAACAGTTTTTTTCAAAATGTTTACAGCCAATAGCATTGGGAAGTGGTATACCGCAGGTGAAGTGCTATCTGAATGGAGTCAAAATGCCACGCATTGTGCGTATAAAAACACTTTTCGTCAAAACCATTGGAGTTATTTCTGCCGTTATTGGTGGCTTAGCTTGTGGCAAGGTGAGCATTTGTATTATATTAATTGATAGGACATGTTTGTTTGTAAGCCCTTAAAAAAAACTAAAGTCTCAATATTGCCTCTTACAAGTATAAAGAAGTATACAAACTGTATAAAGATATACGAAGTATACAAAAGTTTTATAGTATAGAAAAGTATTCGAAGTATATAAGAGCATGCAAATTATATGGAAAATATAAAATTATATATGAATTATACATTGTATACAAAGTATACAAATTTACAGAAGTATACAGAGTTCATATAAGTTCAATAAAATTTGCTTCGAATGTGATTATTCTCTATCCTCTAGTATCCAAACAATAAACCAGTTTTTAAATTGATTTCAGGTTTTGTCAAATTTTAGTAGTATGCATTGTAGTATTGATAACTTGCGTTATTGTAGTAAATTTGAAGTATTGTATCATGTACAAGCCAACACAGATGACATTGCACTTCACCATGCACTCAGATTAGAATAAGAGAGTAAATATTAATGTAAGAAAAGATAGCTGAAAGCCATCTTTCCTTTCAACCTGGTAACACAAACATTGTCCAAGTGCAATGTCAGCCTGTGGACCAGTGTTGCTTGACAGCACTGAAACTTTGTCGCCATGATTTATATTTAGAGTGGTACAATTCTAACATAAGATGTGAACGAGAGAGCTGTTACACCTCGAACACTGCAGTTGTGTGCTGAAGATTCCATTTCAAATGCAACACTATATTTGTTGTGAATTCGGATAGGAATTGAATAATTTAAGTAATAAATTCTGTTTTGAAATAATTCTGTTAAGACAAAACAGCTGACTTTAGTGATTAAGTTCATCTTTCTGATGAACCAGTCTGTATGGTACAGTTACTGTTGTTTACAGTCAAAGATCTACAGTTTAGTAGCCGTATCTGGCAAGATGTCTGGGCTGTCCATGCAAACTGTATACAGTAAACCCTCCATTATACACAGTAATTGGGCTACCCACACTAAAAAAAAATGTTACGAGTTACAGTAGTGTTCAGGTAATCAACCTGTTGTTTCTTTTAATCGCACATTTATCATGCTGTATTTTCTTTACATTAGACTAGGTTACATGTTTTTTTAACCTTTTTTATGATCAGTAGTTATTGAATTATACAATGCTGCAAAAAAATTGATGAATTGCAATTGCTAATGGTACAAGAACATTTATTATTGCTTGACAAATGTTTTTAGTAACTTATATTAGCCTATTATTCCTAGAAATTTGACATCCTGCTTGTCAGTGTTAAACTTCATAACAAATGCACAGTTACGGGCGGTTGACAGATTGTGCTGACAAAGCTGATCAATAGACAAAGTTGAAAGCTAAGCCATAATATGTCATAAATAACTTTAGTATTATTATAAACAATGAACATCAACTTCGATAAATAAGTTAGACAAAACAAGTACTGTACCTTACATAGGCCAATGTGTTATTGTAATACAGCACAGTTTATTACAAAGTTACTTTCCCTTTTTGTAATACTTTCTGATGTATTAAAAAAATCCAGTGTTTTGTTAATTGATCATGCTTTGATTGTATTCGGATAATTCGGGGTTTGGTTATTCAAGAATGGATAACCGAGGGTTTACTGAAGTTGCAGTGATTAATGCAGCGGCTGCATTTACTTGTTTAAACAAGTGATTGCTGCTAATTTTAATTTTGAATGATTTTAGAAAGCAGAGTAAAATAACTTCACATAATATCAATGTTTTCTCTGGAAAATCTTTGTGTGCTGTAGCAAATTTGAAATAGAAGAAATTTATGTTTAGAAGCATTTTCTTCAGCTAGACCTCGAAGAGGTCTAGTAAATAGGTCCTACCTGCTTTGAAAGTTTTAGTACATTACAAAATAGTGATTTTTAAACGTGGTCAGCCCTCATGTATTAACTCCCTTCTCTTGCTGAATTGATAAGTAATTTAAGTCTAAAAGGTTTCTTTTTGTCGACACACACTCACTCATGCACGCGCACGTGCACATACACACACACACACTCACACACACACTCACACACACACTACTCAACATAAGCTGACTGATTATGGTGTGTGTGCATGCACACACACTACACTTTACACTTCTACACCTAACTTAACACTTTACACTTTTACCTACACTTAACTCTTACACCAAACACAACTAATTTAAAGAATTCTCGGAGTGTTAATTTAAAGAATTAAAAAAGTGTTCCAGAGTTCAGGATCAGTTCTCAGTTTATTTTCTTGGGACTAGATTTTACCATGTCAACTGTTACAACAGCTTATTTTTCAGTTGAAATTGGCTGATTAACAAAGTACTTTATATAAAAAGGAAATCATGTATTCATTATAGGAAGGCCCAATGATACATTCAGGAGCAGTCGTGGCTGCTGGAATTTCTCAAGGCAAGAGTACTACTTTCAAGTCAGATACTGGAATGTTTTCATATTTCCGTGAGGATCATGAAAAGAGAGACTTCGTATCGGGGGGTGCAGCTGCTGGGGTAGCTGCAGCTTTCGGAGCTCCTGTAGGTAAGTGATTTCTCCTTAGTATATGTCAGGAATGGGTTAACCAGGTAGCAAATCAACTGAGGTGAAAAAAACTAAAAATCTGATTTAAATGTTCTTTTTACCTTAATTTTATGAACATATGTCTTA
The DNA here is from genome assembly GCA_022606455.1 of Callitettix versicolor. NCBI lineage: Eukaryota > Metazoa > Arthropoda > Insecta > Hemiptera > Cercopidae > Callitettix > Callitettix versicolor. The sequence continues at coordinate 56,170,456 of CM040185.1, forward strand.
GCCTAAACAAAATAGAAACTGAGTTACACAACCTTTTTTCTGCTTGCTTACACCAAAACAAGCACGCTAAAATGCCCCATACTTCTCTCCCGGCTTGAAAAGAGCCAAAGCCTGTGAAACCTAATTCACTGCCATAAACCAAAACTCGCTTCCAATTGGTTTGCAGTGCATGTATATCTCGGGTCTATACTATGCTAGATTAATACACTTCTGCCCAGGTACTACTGCCGGCACATCACATTACATGTTCCATTCACAAAAGCTTCATTCTGATTTCTTTGTGTTCTGTTTTCTTGTGTATGTTCTTTCTCTAGTTTTAACAATGGAAATCTGAGAAATTATGGTGCTCGTTATTCAGGTCAAAAATTGTTTGGCAGAACATCTAGGAGGACCACTCACTACATAACTACACAGCAGCCGACCAACAGCACAACCTACAATTTGCTCGGGAGGAAATAGGAGGGATCCGGCCAACTATAAACAAACCAACTTCTTAGTTTCACTTCACCATTCTGGACGAGTGCCTAGCCAGCTCGCTGCTGACCTGGTAATCATCCGGACTTTTGTCTCTCCCGCAGACTAAAACACATGCTTCTAAGATATATTTTACAAGTAGACATGTGGTTTGTAGAATCCAATGCATAGATATGAAAGTGAGACAGGCAGGTGTAGTATTAACTACACCTTAATATAGTCATTAGATGTATATAAGGACTATTCAGAAAGTAACTTATGTTTTGGGCTGATGTAGCAAGAGGCTATACTTCTGCCACCTTGGTTGGGTGTTCCCTCACTCATTGTGCATCTAGCTGAGGGTATGATGTAGTATGATATTCATGTTGCTTCTATTGAACTGTACATTTTTAAAATTAGTGCTTCAATAGAAGATTCTGTCTTGTGAGGTGCTATCGGTGCTCATGTGTTTGTAAAATTGAAATTCATCAGAAACTTTGTAAAGTGCAGAAAAAACAAGTACAACAAGACTGATGACCTGGTGTCAAAAGTAAATGAGAACATTCATGAATGAGAACATTCATTGTAAAATTTCTGAGCTCTCGTTTGAGTTTCCTCAAATTAACAAAGTTTGTTGCATGAAATTGTAAAGCATAAGCGAGAAGGCCACAAAAATAGTGCCTGGTGGTGTCATTGTCATTTATAGTAGCCTACTACAAAAATGTTGGGTTGCTTCTTGATTGTGTTGCAACTAAGAATGTGACGGGGTAAAACATGTCTTGTGAGAAAAAAAACAGTATATAGAGTGAGGACACAAGTTCCTCCAGGAAACCAAGAAAATTTTTGCAGAAATTGTCAACAAGAAAATCATGGCAACTGTGTTTTTCAAACAGGAATGCCTTGTTTCTTATTATTTCTTTGAATAAGGTTCATCAATAATCTCTGAAAGATATTGTGAAACATTAAAAAAATTCAAAACGAGCTTTGGTGAATGCTATATTGAAAGGTTTAGTTTATTTATGATAATGCATTTTTTTGGACAATGACATTTGGAAGTTCTTGGATGGTGTTGGTTGATAAGTGTTCCATACCCTATCCTTTTTATAGTCCAGATCTGGTGCCAAAAAACTACCACTTGTTTCCACTTTTGAAGACCTGGTGCCTTGGCAACAATGTAGAACTGCAGGAAGGTTTGAACAAGTAGCTGAAATCTCAGGCAACGGTGGTATCAACAAACTGGTGCACCGCTACAAAAAGTGCATTATTTGAACTAGGATTACATCGAAAATTAGCTTAAGAGTAAGCTTTCAAATGTATATAATAAAAAAATATTCTCTGACACTTTTAATTTGTTTTATTACAAAGCAATTTACTTTCAATCTATGTATCACATCTATGGAAGAGCAATCACAACAGCTCACTGCTCACTGCCAAGAACAGTGTTCTCAGTGGCAGTGCTAACATTCACAGTGTCATATCTATTGAAGAGCAATCGCAACAGCTCATTGTGAGAGAAGCAGAGTTCTCAGTACCAGTAACAACATTATCAGTGTCACATCTAGTGAAGAGCAATCACAACAGCTCACAGTTCAGTGCCGAGAAAAGTGTTCTCATTAGCAGTGCTAGCATTGTAACGGGACCCATTACTTTCTGGGCATGCATCTGGGGACATTACTTATATATGTAGTAGATTTACAATAATGTGTTGCTTTTTAATCAGACTTGTCCACTTTTTAGTAATCTAATTGTGTTATGATTGTTTGTATGCACTGCACATAAGGCGAAACACTTGTAGCTCAGTCAGTAAAATAGCGGATGGTTAGCTGGAAAACAGCCTGTATGCACATTGGAATCTATTTACTACCATTAACTTTTTCCGCTATATCAGTACTCATCTTCATTAGTCTAATTGGTATAATGGAAAAATATTTTTAAAATAATTGATTACTTAACATACATACTTTATGACAGACTAATGAAGACGAATAACCAGTGAATGGCAAAGTAAAAGCTTATGGCAGTAACTGCAGTCTTGAACCTGCGACCTTGAGGTAAACAAGTTAGAGACACAGAAGACTAAGCAGGATTTTAAATACTCTAAAAAACCAGTATTTAGGTAGTCTTGAGTAGTTTGGTTAATGTTTATTATATATTTGTGTAGGTGGTGTACTGTTTAGTTTAGAAGAAGGAGCAAGTTTCTGGAATCAAGCATTGACTTGGAGAATATTCTTTGCTTCGACAATTTCTACATTCACACTTAATCTTGTGCTTAGTGCCTACCATGGAATGCCCGGTATGTTGGTAGTATATAAAATTAAAATATGTTTTCAGTGAGTAAACATTTCTTAATTTTTTTACTATGAAAAAGCAAAATTTGTTTACTATGATAGAGTGTGGTGATCTGTCATAAAATTTATGTTAAATATACAATGCTGTTAAAACAACAACAACAAAAGTGAACTTATTATACAGGGTCTGGCAGAGAGGTATGATGTTTTTGAAATGACTGCCACACATTTAATTTCGAATCATTTTTAAAAGTTATTGTTTTTATAGATAACTGGTCCATTGTCATTTGCAAGAGACACATTTTTTTTTAATAATCAACATTGACAAATCTCATCACTTAGGTGGCATCCATTTTGTTGAGGAATTCTTGTAGACGTGTGGCGAAATTGTCCATAATCCTTTCAAGCATGGCACGTGGAATCTTTTGAACTTTTTGAGTTATATTTTTAGAAAGCTTTTCAAGCATATGTGGTTTGTTAATGTAAATCTAAGAGCATATGAGCTCTTAGATAGTCCCATAAAAAGTAGTCACAAGGTAACAGATCCAGTGACTGAGGTGGCCACTCGATATCCCCACGCAGTGAAATCAGATGTCCTGGGAAATAATGTCTTAAAAAAGTCATTGTTTCTCTAGATGTATGGAAAGTTGTATGAAGTTTGGTTTCTCATCTTGTTGAAACCAAACTGTGTTGAGTTTGATGCATCGTTAATTTGGGCAGGAAATTTTTTTTTTTTTAACGTTCAACTATTGTGCACACTTGAGCTAATGCAGACGATGGGATGACTTATAGCATATGAAAATGCCAAGCCCTGGCCGGGAATCGAACCCGGGTCCTCGGAGTGAAAGCCTAGTACACTAGCAACTATTCCACCGAGGCAGCTGGGGCAGGAAATAATCACACAACATGGTAACATAACGATCTGTGTTAACAGTCACTGATCATCCATTTTCATGAAAAAATAAGGCCCAATAATGCAGATTCGAGATACGGGACACCAAACAGTAACTTTCTCACTGTGCAGTAGCTTCCCATACAGTTGTTGCGGGTTGTCGGTTGCCCAGTGTTGAAAGTTTGGTTTGTTTAGTATCCCTGATAAATGAAATGGACCACGTCACTCGTGATCAAAGTGATATCATCCGTCAGCAAGTCTAGCATCGCTTCTGCGAACCTGTGTCTTCTTACCAAGTCTTTTTGCAACAATTTATTAACAATCATAATCTTATATGGATGGAAATGAAGATTCAAGTGTAAGATTCTGTCTGACATATGAAGAGTGCGTGCTGACGTACAGCCGAACGACGAGGGCTGGCTTCCACAGCTTGTTGCACTTTTTAAATGTTTTCCGGGGTCTGTACAGTTCGATTAAGTCCCCGTTCAGTTCCTAATTTTAAAGGTACAGGACCATTGTTACTGAAATGTCAATTGTTAACAAGTAGATATTATACAATTAAGGAAACATATGACCACCATTTCAAAAACATCATACCTCTCTGTTGGACCCTGTACAACTTAAATTGTGTTATTACTGTAATAATAACTGAAGAGCTATTGTTGTTACAGTAATAACAATAACTGAAGAGCTATTGTTTGTGAGGATAACAAAGAATGTGTAGTTTATATTATGTAAAATGTTATAAATAGTTCTGTAGTGAAAATAAACTGTTTCTACTAAATGATGCCCTGAGGCTCAGCAGAAAAACTGGCCACCTTTTAGAAAATTGTTTACAGCATAATATTTCCAAAAAAATTTTACAAAAGAATACATTTTTTTTTATTTATTTTTTTTTTTTTTTGTAGGTGACTTGTCTTACCCGGGTCTGTTAAACTTTGGTGCATTTTCTAATCTCACATACGAGTTTTTCGAGCTTTCGTTGTTTGTTGGGATGGGCGTCATCGGTGGACTGCTTGGAGCTTTCTTTAATCACATGAACTACAAGCTAACTGTGTTCCGAATCAGGTTAGTTAATTTGAAATGATTAACTTACAGCATATTGTTTCAGCACATGGCACACTGTGCATTCAATTATATTACAAGATTTACAAACAAGCTGGTCGTTCAGTAAGTTTTTTGTTCATGTTGCCATATTCTTTGGCTTCAGGTTTTGTATGTAGTTTATGTTTAAAAACTGTTACACTAGTTGAGCTAGCAAACTGAAAATGTAGCTGTTTCCATTCTTTTACAGTTTCTGATCTAAACATTATGCCAATCTAGTACATAACAGGTTAAAAATTAAATTATAACTAGTAATAAAAATTGAACAGTAAATTTTTGAATGAGTTCTGCATCTTTAAAATTATAATAATTTATAATACAAATAATTTATATTGAAAAATGTTATATCAGATGAATCTTCAGTGAATTAACAAACACACAGAGGTGAACGCTGCTAGTCTCGTCATCTAATGCTATGACCTTAATTTGTTTACAGTTTTAGTACTCGTGCACCTATATGTCTGTCTGTGACTTGCTACTCTTTGCATTTTCATATCAGCTACACGATTATATCTCTTCTAGTTCATAATTCATAACCAGTGGTGTAAATGTAAGCAGAAATCTGTTTGTGCTTACATATCTGCTATGATTGTATCTCACAGTGAGGCAATTCATAAAATAGTCAAAGCATAAATCTGTATATCAATAGACTGTTGACATTATACAAGCATAAATTAAAGAGTTTTTCTTTTTAATATACGGTAGTTTTGTTTTTATGTGTGTTTATAAAATACTACACAGTAATTTGTGTGTGTATTGCTGTGTATACCAGGTTTGACCAAATTTCCCAACTTTCCATCAGCGGTTCAGTATACAAATCAATTATAAAATTGTGTTTCTTTCAAATATTTATTTACTCTGTTATAGTCTCAGGAAGAAATATAAGTTTGGGCATTTACCAGGTTATGGGCTGGCGAGGCACTTTTCTGGTTGGTAATGGTAAAAGAAATTCACTTGTTTAGAGTTGGCCGGATTCCTCCTAGTTGTTCTGGCTGTTTGTGTAGTTCCAGTAGTGGGTGTTCCTCCTCGATGTTATGCCAAACAACAATTTTCACCTTTTAATTATACTCGAAATTATGGTGGGAACCATTATTTCTCAGAATCCATTGTGAGAAAGAACGCACCAATCACAATGAAAAGCTATTGTGTATGGGAGATGCGAGTTGATGAGCTGGCAGTGATGCCTGGGCAGAAATGTATTATTTTAAAATATTATAGACCCAAGATGTGCGGGCACTGAAAACCAATCAAAAGAGAGTATTGTTTGAGGGGAGTGAATTAGGTTTCACAGGCTTAGGCAGTTTCCGAACCAGGAGAGAAGTTTGAGGATTTTTAGTGTTGTTATTTAGGTGTTAGTAAGCGGAACTACGTTATTTAACTCAGTTCCTATGTTGTTTAGGCAATGATATCCCCTGTGATCAGTATCCTATTAAACTATATTCTCACTGGGCTATATAGTTGTCTTGTGACAACCCTTTGGTCTGAACCTCTAGATTATTTTTTAACATACTTTTCACAAGTTTTTATTCAAACTGCTGTACTATTTGTCATCCCATGACAATCTTTTGGTATAAACCTCTAGACTGTCCCTTTTAGACTGTTATTTGGCCTTCTTTTTCCCAAGCTTTTATCTAAACTACTGTTCTACATGCCTTTGATGTTTATAACAACAGGCAGTATGTCAGCAATTTCATATTTTTCTGCATCTTTGTCTGTAGTCTACTCTTTGGCTGTATATACTCTTTACAATCTTCAAAACTAATTATTAAAATTATATTTTTAATTCCTGATAGTATGTGTTTTCCTAATGGTGTGCTTCAAGGTTAATTGTTACTACTTCTGATCTGGACAGTTATTCTTCTTCTTTTCATTTCACCCTCTTTGGGGTACGCTGAATCAATCATTTCTTGCACGCTGTACTTTTCTTTGTTCCCAGTAGCTCTTCATTCTTTCCGATCTATATCTTCGAACTTATTTTGGTTTTATCTTGGAATCTTATTCTTTCGTCCTTGGTACTTATCGTAGCAGTTTGGTCAAGCAGTTTGGACAGTTATTCATTATATAACAACTGTACAATTTTTATAATACCCATAGGCTAGTGTATAATATTGTATTATGGTATTAAAAACAACATATATCATTGTCTGTTAGAGAAATTAAAAGTTCTTGGTGCCTTGATAAAGGCAAGTTACTTCAAAAGGTTGAACTACAGTGATACCCCCAAAGGTGGTCATATCGGACAATGGTCTAATTCATGGAATGAAGAATGATCTGCATAACAGTTTAGGTTTTGGATAAAAGGCTGACTGACCATATTATATATAAGTGTTTTCATTTTGTTTAAATTATTTCTTAGCAGATGTGTAAATATAAAGATACAAACATTGTGCTGTGCTACAGAAATAAACAATGTGCAGAGTTAACAAAAACAAGCCTTTGATTGATGGGTGTTTGGTTTTTTAGGGCTATAACTTACAGGATATTTTTAAATTATCTGTTCTCAGAATTCTCACTCCTATTTCCTTTTCTTTCATCATACCTAATTTTATTTAGTGTGTTATCAACTCTTTTACTGTGTGTTTAATTTGTTAGCCTGTTAAAAAAATTGAAACAGTTATAATATTATTGTTTTGATTTTTAAGTTTAACAAAACATTATCTGTATTTGTGTATGAATTTAGTTAAAATAAAGTGATTTCTTTTCTGTGGATTTTCTTCATTGTTCATCTTTGACATATTATTTTATTATTTTCTGTGGATTTTCTTCATTGTTCATCTTTGACATATTATTTTATTATTATGTAACAATTATTTTTTTTCTATGTAACAGATTAAAATATTTTCGATAAGTCTTTATTATAAATGTTGACTCGCACAGCAGTCTGCTTAGTTCTGGAACGAATTAAAACCGTTAAGCAGTTAAACCATGGTATAGTTAAAGGTTGTTGTGTCGCATTTTTTACTAATAAAAATGTTCATTAAAAATTATAACCCTTTTTTTGCATTCCAACCATGCTCCGTCCTGTTTAGTTGATGTATTCTAATCTTCATGGATTTTGTTTAGTTAACCTACTTAGTGTTCTTTATTTATAACGTTAAAGAGTAATAAATCTTTTACTGAAAAACTTTATAGGAAATCTAACAGATGTAATTATACTGATAATTTTAATATTATTTAATATGGCCGCCTCATATAATTTGGTTATCTTGCAGATATATAAACTTGAAATGGATGAAAGTTCTTGAAGCAGTGATAGTTTCAATGGTCACTGCCACAGTGAGCCTGTTTATGATGTACAGTGTTGTCGATTGTAAACCATTGGGAACTAATCCAACGAAATATCCAATCCAGGCAAGTCAGCTGTTCTTTTTCTTTATATTACACTAGGACCTGGTATGTACAACCTCTGAATATCCTCATCACTTTAGCATAACGGACCATCTGCCGGATGATGTATATCTCTTAGGAAATGTATATGTAGCTTAGCGAATGTGAATGCTAATTGTGATATTGTTACTTCTCAAGTCATGACAAAGCATGACTAATAGTTTTTGTCTTTTTTTTTTAAGGCTAAAAGCACATTGAGGCTATTATTGCCTCCCTAAATTTTAAGTGTGAGTATAAAGTGTTAAAGTTGTAAGTGTAGTGTTGTTAGTGTAAGTGCGTGTTAGACTTGAGTACCACGAGGGACGTCTAAATCCTCTCAATAGGTGCAGCACCCCCCTGCAGGGGAGTTTTTGTCTAATGCATTGAATTGTCTTTCATTGTTTGTTTTCACATTGTTGTTGCTTCTTCATGTTAAAATTAGCACCTGTCAAAAATTACTGTTATTTTATTTTTGAAACATTCTTTTACCCACTTCTTGAACGTGTATACATTTTAAAATAATAATGAACTTAAATGTGGCTTAGTAGTATAACTTTTATTTGTTTTAAAGTTTTTTGCTTCTGAACTTTTGTGCCTTTACGTATTTGTAAGGGAGATGGATAAACCGGGTCCCTACTCTGTATTCGAAGTTGTGTACAATAAGCTGTAAAGTTTCACTGATAAAAAGTAATAATGAATTTTTTCAATGAATTTTCTTTTTTAAGAATTTTTCACTTGGTACCTAGCAATTTGTATTTAAGCAATGCTGATCAATAATGAATAATTATTAAAATTTTGTTTTGATTAATTAAAAATTTTTCTGTTAAAATTATCGATCATATTAGTAGTTTTTTCTGTTTTTCGAGTGTGTGCTTCTCCTGTTTCTGTTATTTCATTGAATTAGAAAAAGGACATTGAAATGTAGTTAATTCCCTTTTTCTGTTCCTTTCTCTCTGCTCTGTCCCTGTTCTATTGTTATACATTTGTGATGTTTTGCACTAGTTACTAAGCTATCGGTCAAGGTTAGTAATTTAATTTCCTTGAGAAAGTAGTCTTTGTTGTGGTTAGGTTCACTTGTTTTTGCATGTTTTGTATGTGTATTGTGTTGACACTGACAAAATAGACAGTAATAACAAGCAGTGCCAATATAAGTTGAACTATCATAAATTTATGCTTTAAAACTTCTTAACTGTATCTGTAAACTTTATTTCCAAAATATCTGTACTACAGAGCAAATAAAAATATTAAACTTGTGTTAAAAATATAAAAATGTATTTTAGAATAATCTGTTTTGCATGGATCAAAGATGTTGAATATGAACAGTTATTTTAAAGGATGAAATGCTCTTGAATTGAAATTGAATAATTTAAGAATTTTAGTTCTAATTTCAACTTAAAAATTAACCGGGGGTCCATTATGTGAGCAATTTGACTCATATAAAATACAGTGGTAAACTGGTTAATGGACTTAATTCATTCTGGAACTAAGACTGTTATCTGAGCTGACTGCTGTGTGAGTCAGCATTTACAATTGAGATTTATGGAAAACATATTTTTTTACATAGAAGAAAATAATTGAATAATCACTATTAATTTGTCAAAGATGAAGAATGTCAATTCTTGCGACTCTTGACACTTGCTTTCTGGGAGGGCTGGACCAATCTCTTGGCCACCACGAAGCTCTGACTTAACCCCAATTGACTTTTTCTTTTAGGGACACAAAAAATGTTGTGTATGCTGAAAAGATCCGTGACAGCAACCACTTACAGGAAAGAATCATGCGGCGATTATTTTTTTTGGTGTTTAACGTTTGACTATTGTGCACACTTGGGCTATTGCAGACAATACGGCGGTTGAGACAGTTACACCTGCTATGTTGGTGAATACCTGTCGAGAAATGGAATATCATCTCAAAGTGTATAGGGTCACAAATGGATCCCATGCTTAAGTTTACTACATTAAAAAAACTTGAAAGTATTCTCTTTCATTGTGTGTACTCGTTGATATAGTTTTTCATTAATTTTACCATTAAATTTACATATAAAACTAGGGAGTTGTTTTTCAAACACCCTATATTTATGTAGCATAGTAGTTACCTGTATTATTTATTCCAGATGTACTGTGAAGATGGGCAGTCTAGTGCTGTGGCTGCAATATGGGTTCAAGTGCCTGAAGCTAGTGTACGGTCACTCTTCCACGACCCAAAAGGTACATTAACATTTTGCATAAGTTTACAGCAAACTCTCCAGTAATTGTTCGCTACTGAATGATAATTTAGATCAGTAATATTAGGCCTGATATTAAAGGAATATGTTTTTCGAGTGGATATTAGATAATAAAGTTGTGAAAGTTTTATTGAAAAATCTTTTTCCAGATTAGTCTGTACTATATTTCCACAAACTTGACCCTATACACAATGAAACTTTTCAGTTGCAGTTGTAGTCCTTTTGTGTAAGGATTGCAAAAAAAGTCACTATAGAAATAAATAAGATAACAAGCATAAATGGTGCAGAAACATTGTACTAACTTTCTCAAAAAAATATGCTCAAAAGTACTGAAAAAAATGGAAATTCATCTTAATGTATCAAAATTGGTTCACTAAAATTTTGGTAATTATGTGAGAAATCATAACTTGTCACATTTAACCCATTCAGTGCCAGGCATTTTCTTGCATGTGTTAGCAATAAGTGTCAGGTATTTTTTTCTCGTAGCATACCCAAAAGTGCAACTCATTTTTTTCAGAATTTTGTAAAAAGGCTGTATTTTTTTTATTTGATAAATATGATTTTTTTTTTCTTCTGCTATACCTGTCAGTAACATCTATTTATCTAAAAACCATTATAATCTATCAAAAATGTGAAAAAATGTAATTACGTAATGAAGAAATTTTCAGTTTCAAAAAATCAGGCATGAAAAAATATATATCCCAAAATTTTGCACTCAGAGGCACAATGTGTTCACTATATATGATAAACCATTTAGGCCAATATCGTAATAAATTAAAAAATTACATTGTATTTTTCAATAACATTTTTTTATTCTTTTGTGTATAAACTTTGGTATAAATAGATTTTACAAAAAACTTATGTTTTACAAAAAGTGGAAATAACATATAAAATAGGAAGTAAGTAAAAGAATAATTATGAATTAAAACACTTAAGAGTTGTTTATATTAAAATATTTACAAATGAAATATAAATATGATTTGTTGATGTTTATAGACCATGATTTGTCTCAGAGGTCAATTGATCAATCTGTATCTTAATTTATTGACCTATTACATTTACTAAACTAAATAAAATCAAATATACCATACCTACAGCTGACAAAACAAACTATGTATTAAGACTAAGTATTTTTTTTTTTGGGGGTTAACGTCTGACTGTTGTGCACACTTGGGCTAATGCAGACGAATTTAGGACTAAGTAAATCAATTAAGTTTGTGAAGAGCTGGTTTCATGGTCTCAGCCATCTCAATCGATGTTTGATTCAATTATTGATCTGTGCATTGATTTTACATACTATAACTTATGTGAAATAAAAAGAACAATTCTTCTTTAACTAACTTGATATTTTAAAAAAATAACAAAACATTACTTTTTATATCTTTGCACAATCGGATGTTTACATTTCTGGCAATTTTTTTTTTTTTGGACATTGGCATTTGTCTTTTTTAAAAATTTCAGTAAAACAGGATGTTGGCACAAAGGGCTAAATTTGAAAAATTAAAAAAAAACGTTTTTTGAAATAATTTGGGGGAAACATATAATAGTGGTCATTGTTTATTTTTCTTTGATTTATTCCTGAACTATAAATGTTTTATTTATTTCAAATTTGCTGCTTGTTAATGACCAAAGTCTGACGAGCATGGGAGAAGTTCATGTCATGTAATGTTTTTGCTTTTAATAATAAGAAATCTTAAATGATTTTACTTATTGTTGTGTACCTTGTTGTTGTTGGTAGGTTCACATACGATACAGACATTGTCTCTCTTTGTGTTGGCCTATTTTCTTCTTTCCATTTGGACTTATGGCCTTAGCGTATCAGCCGGCTTGTTCATACCATCACTTCTCACTGGAGCTGCGTGGGGCAGACTGGTTGGGTCTGGTTTGGAAACCATTTTTCCTGATTCAGTAAGATTATTTTATATTGATTTCTTAATAACACTGTAAATTTAATGTGGCTAAATCCTAATCCGATGATTTGACTTTAAAGCAGGTTATATTTCTTAACTTTTATTTGTAAACTTAATTGAATTCAATTCTTTATTTTATTTTTTTAACAATTTTATAGCTTTTTATTCTTAGAAAATAAATATTATTGTTTACCTAAATTATTTAATTTTCAAGTACCAACTGTGGTCACATTTAATTTGTCATTGATTATATTAAAAATAATGTAAAAATAAAAAAAATGTCACACTTGCGGTAGTACCAAAAAAAGTGAAAATTGGTATAGGTCATATTCATTAAATAATTTAACTAAACTAATTTAGAAAATACACATTTTTAAAATTAACAAGAATAATAAACATAACCTCATTTGAAACGATATTGAAGCAACAGATCTTCTGTGAAATCAGCTGTTTAGAAGTAGTCACTTTAAGTCTACATGTATATAAGAACAGTTATGTATGCTGTGAGGTATGTGTTACAGAATTAAGCGTAACATTTTATTTTTTATTTTTATTTTAACGTCCAACTATTGTGCACACTTGGGCTAATGCAGACAATGTGATGATTTATACCCATGTTTTGTCAACCACAGAAGTTTCCATTTGAGAATTGATTATAATTAAATAAAGTAGTTAACACTAAAATAAACAAAATTATATATATATATATATATATATATATATATATATATATATATATATATATGTTAGATATGGCTAATAGTTTCTAAACTGGCAACTCTGGGCAGCTTTTTCTCAGCAATTAAAGATTTAACATACATAAACAAAATTACCCCCAATTCTCATTTCTAAAGCAGGACTTGTATTTCTAAAGACGTAAAAATTTGTATGACAGACATGTATGTATGACCTTATGTCTGTGCACCAAACTGCAGGACTTGTGCTAAAACTTGTATGAATCAACAATTTTATGCCAACAAAAATGAGCGTATAGGGACATTACATGTTGTATAAATGCAACAATAATTCTCTGTTAACGTGTAATGCCCCCAGACATTCGAACAATATTGTAACAACTTGCTTGTTTCCTCTGCACATAAAAATCCTAGTGTTTAGTGCTGTTACTTTTGTCCACGCAAAACTGAGAGCATCGAATGTTGGCTCATACAGTTCGCAGCCCCTAAACACAGCTAGTATATGTATTGTGTCACAGCTAGTATTATGTCAACAGTTCATCATATCACATTGAAAAGTTAGTATTGCCATAGTAATAATACATAATTTTAATCAGAAAAATAAAAGTAACAAGTAGTGTAAAGAGTGGTTGAAAAACGTGACAATTTTTCATATGTTAATTTTCTGAATGAATTAAGGGTTTCTATAAAAGAGAACCTTAAAAACGATCTCGTCTGAATGCAGATCTTAAAGAGTTAATTTTTCTTATTGCAATATCTGTATTGGCGTCAGCATCAACCTCCTTCAGTATGCCTCGTTCCTTAAATTTCTATTACTATAATCTTTTTATTTGACTTTCCACAGACAAGGATGTGTTTTATAAATTTCTATAAATTCTTGAACAAATGTTTTAATTTTGCAATTACACATGTTTTTAAACAATAGTATAACACTAAAAATAAATGTAAATAAAAAAAACGACAAATGTAAATTAAAAGCAGATTTCCAGCAGCAGTTGGACAAAGAAAATGAAGCCCGCAGCTGATACGATAAACTAGCTAAGTGCACACAAAACTAAGTGAAATCAAACCCCTGTTGATTCACAGCAACATGTATGTGCATGCAAGTTTCACCCACAGATCTTACGTCTAAATGCAGAAAACTGTTTGCGCAAACAAATTGGAGCCAACATATTTCATGCGTCTAGTGATGACACGTGTTGTTTCATACAAAACGCTGGATATAAGTTTGTACAAACATTTTAGACTACTCTAACTTGTTTGCCGACTTGTATGTGCAAGCATTTCTGTCCAACATTTCCTGTAGTGTAGTTACAATTCATGTTGGTGCCAACTAACTAGAATAAGTAATCTTCTCCTACATATTTGAGTGTGTAGGGACAAGGTCTATTTTGTTGTGCGTATATGTGTGTCATTCAGATCTACTTGTGTAGGGTAGCCTTAAGTTAACAACTATCTCTTTCACCTACACTGAATTGTACAGGAGTATGCAATCGCACTAAGAGTTACCAAATTTATTTTTCAAAACAGTACATTAGAAACCAACTGGCAAATTAACAGTTGGCAAGAGATTTCTGTAATCAGTGTTTCCAACTTAAAAATCACTATAAGCCTTATTTAATTTAGTGCACACTTTTTAAACATCTGCCTTACTGGTGCTTTTTGTCCAAGTATGAAACGTCCAATCAGATGTTGGTAGTTAAAAAGTTAAAAGTAAATAATTGAAATATTGTTATCTGTTATCTTAATACTATAACACAAATCATTGCTAAATTAAATACATATCTAAATAGGCTCTTTTACTTTAGTACTCTATAGAGAGAAAGTATTATAATCATCTAAAAGCCAACTCTTTTTTGTATGGCTTTAGAGTAAAAACTACTGCTCTGATTTGGTTCACATTTCATAAGTCTTTCTGTATTTTCCTAAAAGAATTTTTGGAAATTAAATTTGTATTTCCAAAATTAAAGGTGTGACCATTAAAAAAAAATCAGTTTTACTTTTATATAAAATTGCTTTTCATCAAATTTGGCTGTAATTTTTATGATGGATGTTCGATACAATTTGAAAATTTATCCACTACCTTCATTAATATGACTGGCATTAAAAATATAAAATAAATAGTTCATATGTGCTATACAAACTTTTTCACATTTATTTTTTTCCAAAACTGCAAAACTATCGATAAAAAATGTAAAATCTGCTTAATTTCTCAAAATTGGTTAAAAATTTAGAGAAATATTTTCAAAAATGGTTTATAATAACAGACATCTAACCGCTTTTTTCATGTTACTTAAAAACTGATACTTCCATCAAAATCCCAATCATGATAAACCCACAATAATGAAAATGTTTTCATACTTCAAATAGTAAGTAAGTAAAATTAACAAAAATATATAAGTTTTACTAAAAATATCTTTGACAATTTCGATCAATTTTTTTTTTTAACTGGAACAATAGTGATCGATTTATTGCCATTAAAATTGACAGGTTATAGGTCACTTATACTTAATTTTCCTTTTAAATTATGTTTATTGCTTGTATTCATTAGACTAACTAGCATACTTTTGTGAAAAAGACAGAAGGAAATTGATGAAAAATTAATCTCTCACCAAGTAAGCTGTCTTTAATTGCAGGCATGGGTAGACCCTGGCAAGTACGCCTTAGTAGGAGCGGCTGCACATCTAGGAGGCATTGTTCGTATGACTATTAGCCTAACTATTATAATGATTGAAGCTACAGGGAACATTTCTTTTGGCCTACCACTAATGATCACTTTGATAACCGCCAAATGGGTTGGAGACTTTTTCAATGAGGTAAATTTCATTCATTCTACTTTCACTTTTGGCAGACATTTTTTTTCTTATTAGTAGGTAATTAAGTAATTATAGCATTTTAGTTGTCACACTGACATGATGAGAAAACAAAATTCCACATACCGAAAAACTAAAAATATATGAGAAACAAAAAGTAATAATATTAAAATCATTTTTAAAAATGTAGTTTAAAGTATACAAATTTTAACGATGTTTAAGATTGTGAAATGAGATTTTCACAAAAGTTTTTAGGATTTAGATTGGGCCACCATTTTGGAATTGCTGAAATGGATTTTCTGGACAACTAACTTGTTAAAGCTACGATAATATCTAGAGAGCAAACAAGGTCTTGGATCTGTGGTGGGAATGGATTATTTGCAAAAGATATTTGTTAAAAATAACGACTATTTATTTAAGCACTGGCCAGTACAGTAGTAAGCTGCAGACTATAAACTATATTACTGCATCTTTATAAAATTTTAACTACACTGCTACTGCTATAAAATTTTATGTATCTGGAATCATGTAAAAATATGTATATAGTAAAATTAAAAATATTTACATATTAGAAAATCTAGTCAGTTGTAAAGTGCTATCGATGATTATGTTTTAGCAGAAAACAAGGTAATTGAAATTCATCGGAAATTTTGAGAAGTATGCAGAAACAATGTTATGAGTTAAGCTGGAATGAGACAGTAGTGCATTGTATTAAAAATGGCTGCTAGGGTTCACAAAGAAGAGTAAAGCGACTACCAAACAGTGTAACTGATAAACTGGTCTCAAAAATGAATTAAAAAATTTGTGAAAAATAGTTTTCATTTCGTCAAGTTTAGTTTCCTCAGATTTCTTGATGTTTAGAACATGATAAACATGATGAAGTTTGAACTTGTAAATGATAAGTTAGGTCACCATCATCATATCATGAGGGACTGATCATATGGTTAAACGACACATGATCTCTAGTCCCTTTGGTGTCAAGTTGACGCTTGAAGGTGGAGGTCGTGTTTTGGAAAAATCTGGAGGTACGAGGTTTGTCCAATAAATACGCGAACTGGTCGAATATGGTGGCCATTACGGAGAGTTAAGCCACGCTCACTGGCCTCACGTGTTGTCTGGGACCCAATGAGCCGTCAGTGCTTGGCAGAACGTTACGCTGTGCAGATCTTGCGAGTAGAGTTATTTTTAGTTTTGCATTATTTTTTTGTTCGTCGATATGGAAATTGACCAATTCACTGAACAACAAATTAACATCAAGTTTTTGGTAAAGCTTGGTAAAAATTACCAAGAAATTGCTGAAATGTTGAGAGTTGTTTATGGTGATAATGCTATGAATAAAACAGCCATTTTCAATTGGATTAAGCGCTTTAAAGAAGGTCGAGAAGACGCCACGGATGATGCAAGAATTGGACGACCTTCAACCTCTTGTGTGCATGAAAACATTGATCGTGTGTCTGGCGTCTTGTCCTTACTGATCGCCCGAAAAACTGTCCGAATGATAGCTGAAGAACTAAATTTAGGAAAATCAACAGTGCACACAATCTTAACCGAGCATTTGGGCTTAAGAAAGGTTTGTGCGAAAATCGTGCCAAAAATGCTGACTCCGCATCAAAAGTTGAGAAGAGTCTAATGTGTTACTGACTGGAAAAATTCCATGGAAAATGATGTTGGATTCTTAAATAGGGTTATCACTGGTGATGAATGGTGGTTTTTCGAGTATGACCCCGAATCGAAATCGCAAAGCATGGACTGGAAAGCAACAGGTGAAGCTCGAACAAAAAAATCAAGGAAAAGCCAATCAAAAATCAAAGTCATGCTCCTGGTTTTCTTTGATATCAAAGGTGTTGTTCATCATGAATTCCTTCCTGAGGAAAAAACGGTAAATTCTGAGTTCTACCTTAACGTTCTCAAGCGTTTGAGAGATCGAGTGCGTCGTGTGCGACCACATTTGACTCAAAACGATGGATGGATTCTTCATCAAGACAATGCACCCGCACATTCGGCTTTGATTGTTCGCCAGTTTCTGGCTAAAAATTCAATCACTATCCTTGATCATCCCCCTTATTCACCGGACCTCGCCACTTCCGACTGTTTTCTATTCCCTAAATGCAAAAATGTGATGAGGGGACAGCATTGGGAAGATGTGGACACAATAAAACAAGAAACGACGAGGAGACTGAAAAACCTGACTTCCGAGGACTTCCAAGGGTGCTTTGAAGAGTGGAAAAGAAGATGGGATAAGTGCATAGCAGTGAATGGAGAGTATTTTGAAGGGGACAAAATCAATGTAGATGAAATTTTGTAAAATAAAGTTTTTATGACCTTAGTTCGCGTATTTATTGGACAAACCTTGTATAGTATGATATACTGGTGGCTCTAAGACAAAGACAGGCACTGGTGCTGGGGTATACGGCCTGAAACCAGGGTTAAAGAAAGTTATCCTGGACAGTATACAACAGTATTGCAGGCTGAAGTGATGGCAATTAATGACTGTGTTCAGGAGAACTTGAAACGAGCCTTCAAGAAGGCTTATATTCATATTCATACCGATAGTGAGGCAACAATAAAAACAACTGTTCAGTTGGTTTTAAAAACAACTGCTGACAACAATTCAGCCCAAGCTGGTCTGGAAGTGTCAGGAGAACCTCAACACTTCGTCCCTGGATAACCATGTAACTCTTCACTGGGTGCCGGGGCATAAGGGAGTTGAGGGTAATGAGGAGGCAGACTGACTGGATGGACTGGGATCTGCATTTGAGTTCATCGGACCTGAGCCGGCTTTAGGGATTTCTCTGTCAGTGGCCAGGTCTGCAATTAATAGGTGGATTTATAATATGCAACACCAGGCAAGATGGGATAACTTTCGTGGGCATTTCCATTGTAATGCCTATTAAGCATGGTTTCATATTGAGGTCTTAAAGGGGCTGCAGACATCTTGGGCATAGCACAACTCAGGAAAATCATGCGGCTATTACTCGGCACTGTGGTCTGAGGGTGAACATGTACAGGATAGGTATGTGCCATGGAGAAACCGTGTGTAGGTTGTGGAGCTCTTGCTGGTAGGAGGTTTGGGGGTTTTTGGTTTCCAGGACCCTAGGGATCTTCATCAGAGTGAGCTAGTCAGTGCTAAGGGCATCAGTCTGCTAAACTAGTACTCAAGAGGTTTAGTTGCACAATAGGTCTGTTTTGATCGCAGTACCTGGGGTTGTATTATCCCTTCCTCTAGTTTGAATCTATTATAATTGAGGCTACCATAAATTTTGTGCCAGATAGGTACCAAAATTCTTGTTGAAAAACAACAAAAACCGCCTGGTGACATCTTTGAAAATTCTAGAGGCTTACGACAAAGGACTCACTTCTTGATTTTATCGTAACTGGAAGTAAGATTTGGGAAATCATGTTAATTTTGAGACAAAAATATAGTCTTTGGAGTGGGGACACAGAAGTGGGGGAAAGCAAGGAAATGTTTGCAGATATTGTCAGTTTCCTTGAACATGGTTAAACAATTATCTCTGAAAGGTATTGTGAAACATTAAAAAATTGAGAAGAGCGTTTCAAAATTAGTGCAAAGGAAGCGGAGTTCAAAAGTTTTGTTTTTTCACAACAATGCGTGCCTGCTCTTAGCCAAGAGTTTTTAATGGTTCGGTTGCAAAAAGTTCCACTACCATCCTTCACATAGCTCAGCAACTACCACTTGTTTCTGCACATGAAGTCGTGGCTTGCAAGCTGACATTTCGTTGACAATATGTAACTGCAGAAAAGCAGTTACAACTGAAGAAGTGGTTGAAATTTCAGGCAGCAGAATTCTATGGCAATGGTGTCAACAAACTGGTGCATAGCTATGTTAAGTATAGGGATTACATTAAAAAGTATCCTAAGAGTTAGGCCATCAAATGTATCTTATAAAAAATGTCTTCTGTCACTTAAATTTGTTTTTATTCCTAATCGTAAGTTACTTTCTTGATGGCCCTTATATTTTTCTTTCATTGGTGTTTAGTTGACATATAATTTTTTTTTTCATTTTGTAGGGTCTCTATGACATTCACATTCAACTCTCCGGTGTACCATTACTGCCTTGGGAACCTCCTCCGTTGTCGTTTAACAAATATGCCAGCGAAGTTATGAGTTATCCTGTCATCGTACTGTCGACTAAAGAGAAAGTGGGCCATATCATACAAATATTAAAAGAATACACATACAATGGGTTTCCAGTTGTTGACAAGCTTGAAGAGAAAATAAATAGTGTAAGTTATATTTACTTCATGTTTTAAATTAAAATATTATTAAATTTTACGATATATAGATGGTGATGATACCAATAATGTTTGACACAACAA
Organism: Callitettix versicolor; assembly: GCA_022606455.1. NCBI lineage: Eukaryota > Metazoa > Arthropoda > Insecta > Hemiptera > Cercopidae > Callitettix > Callitettix versicolor. The sequence goes on from CM040185.1 coordinate 56,190,538, forward strand.
TAATAACACCATGTATTCATCTTACATTGTTTTGTGTTGGTATATAGGTTTGTTATACACATTTTTTTATAGTGTTTTTTTCTGATTGTATAAACAGTACAAATTTAAATGATAATAGAAACAATTGTATTTACTTTTTTTTGCGGTTACAATAACATTTCAGTTGTTATTAATAAGTTAAAATTAATTTAAAAGAAAATGAAATGTTTAATTGTATTTATTGTAATACAGTTTCTTTTTTTAAATTTTTATCTCAGTTAGGGGTTATCTCAAGGGGAATTAAAAGCCATCTTTATCCAAGCCTTTTTATTTAATTATTTACTTATTTGACAATAAATAAAGAGTAAGGTGTTTTCTATAACACTGTATAGTAAACACTGACTCCCACAGCAGTCTGCTCAGATAAAAACAGTCTAAGTTCTGGAAAAAATTTAGATCATTAGCTGTGATACCACTTTATTCTCTAAATTAAGTGTACATACAAAGAAAAAATGTTCCTGATCGACTGCTCATTCTAGTTGTTCACTATAGCAGCCAGTCAGAATTCAATATCTTTGGAAACATAGTGGCCATTGATGTATTCGAAAACACATCACGTTCCCGCTTGGGTCATCAATTTATCACAATTAGTTACAATTCAGAGTGATTTTGGAAAATTCTGAGGTATAAAAAATATTAACTATTTATCCATTAAAGTTTGTATAGTATGGTTTGTGCCTAGTTGAACTGGTTAAAGTTTATGATAATAAGATGTGTTCTATGTACGGGTCATTGGTAGACTATTTGATTCTTGAGTCCTTGTGTCACAATTGGCATGGCTGGCCTTACGTATTTTCAGAGGTAGTCACAAACGATCAGATTCATTGTTTACTCTTTTCATATTGTTTTTTAATTTTAAATATGTTGCAGTTGGGTTATTCAGAAATTATGATTTGTAGCAATTTCTTATTGTCATAAGGTGGGCTAAGTTGAGGAAGTAATAACAAGTGAGGAATTAAATAATGGTAAAATAAAGTTTTACTTTTCTGGTACTTTAACTAATATTTATTTATATCTTTATGTTTTGTTTGTATATCTGTGCTGATTTTTATAACAAATTTCATCTAGTTCAGGTTTGCCTGAATCTTAGAACATTTAAAATTTTTGAAACAAGTTCTTTTAAAGCCTTTTTGTAGTCATGAGTACGAAGCCTTTCTAATTAATTTCTGTTCCAATAGGACATTGGAATTAATTCTTTCGGCCGTTTTAGAGGTCTTATTCTGCGATCGCAATTAATTGTACTCCTCAAGAATAAAATATTCATGGAGTATTACGAAAACTGTGATGTGGAAAATTGGAATTTGGACACGTTCAGGAAGGAATACCCCAGGTTTCCAAACATAAGTGTAAGTGAATTTCAAATTGTGTTAATTATTCTCTCCATTAGCAGGTTTTTATACCACAGCATTAAAGACTGTATATTAAAGATTAGTTATTCTCTCCATTAGTAGGTTTTTGTACCACAGCATTAAACACTGTATATTAAAGATTAGTTATTCCCTCCATTAGTAGGTTTTTGTACCACAACATTAAAGACTGTATATTAAAGATTAGTTATGCTCTCCATTAGTAGGTTTTTGTACCACAGCATTAAAGACTATATTAAAGATTAGTTATTTTCTCCATTAGTAGGTTTTTGTACCACAGCATTAAAGATTGCATATTAAAGATTATATCCAGAAAGTATAAAAGTTCACAGTAATGTACTAACAGCTCAGTAATACCGTACAGAGAGATCTTAGATCTGTGGACATCTGAGAGAAAGAATCCTTGGATAGAGAGATTTTGGTTTTGTCTTACTGTTTGTTATTCCTTAAAAGGGGTAACGATGTACCAGAACCCATTCCTAAAATATTCTGGAGTGCTGACAGACCATGTATTTCGGCTCCAGGATATCTGGAGGTCCCCCCCCATTTTTTTTCTTCATTTTTCAATTTTTTTTTTTTTTTTTTTTTTTTTTTTTATTGGGGGTTCTCGCTTTAGTTCGAGTATCCTGGGCTGCTGGTGGTCGTTTGGGTGCACCCTGTGCCAGTTGTTCGAAAAATCTGCATTCATGAATCGCTCGGCAAACTAACTATGGAGAACAACAAACAAAACGCCAAAATGAGTTTAAAGAGGCATCGTTTGACCTTGTCAAACGAGTCTGTAGAAAGTGATGTTAGTGCAGCAATAGCAAAAGAGACTAAACCAAATGTTCAAGGAGATGGTAACTTTACGTTACCTTCTCCGAGATTCTTAATTGTAAAAAATGCAACGGAAGGAGAGGATTTGTCCAAAGTCTCGCCGTTTTTAATTAATAAAGCCATTGTTGGTAGGGCAGGCCCCGTAGTTTCTATCAAAAAACTACAAAACGGGACTTTACTTGTACAAACAAATAGCGACAAACAGACCCAGTCGCTATTAAAAATGACTTCCTTCTTTGAAACAGTCAAGGTATCTGTAGAACCCCACAGAACCTTAAATTTTGCAAAAGGTGTCATAAGTTGCCGAGATCTTTTACATGTAGATCTAAGTGAAATTAAGACGGAGTTGACTTCAGAAGCTGTAGTTGATGTCTGCAGGATAATGCGAATGGAAAAGGGACAAAAAATCCCCACAACCTCCTTGATCTTGACATTTGGAAAACCTAAAATACCTGATTATATCTATGCTGGTTATCAAAGGCTGTCGGTGAGGCCATATGTTCCGAATCCAAGGCGTTGTTTTAAATGTCAAGGCTTCGGTCATATGAGTTCGTCGTGCACGAAGCCTGAGGTTTGCGGAAATTGCGGCAATCAAGGTCATTCTGGTGAAGGTTGTCAAGTTAGCCCACAATGTGTGAATTGTGGCGGTGATCATCCCGCCGATCTTCGATCTGTCCCAAGTTTCTTGAAGAAAAATCCATTCTTACCATAATGGCCAAAGATAAGGTATCCTTTTCTGAAGCCAAGAAGATCCATAAAAGCTCCAAGCCTCTTATAAGTGGAAAATCGTTTGCTTCTGCTACAGCCAATCAAAAATGTCTTGTGTGAATTGTGATGAGCTAACCAAAACTGTAAAAGTTTTGACTGATCAAGTTGCTCAGTTGTTAGCTATGTTAACGTCAATGTCGCACAAATTTCGGTTCGATTGTGAAGGAAGGCCCTACTTTGCTTTCTCCTGTAAAAGTAACTCCTGAGCCTACATTTAAAAAAGATATTAAATTTCCAGTGACCAAGCCACGAATGACAACGTCGCAAGTGTTGAAGCCTGTGGACAAAAAAACCACCCCAGGACTGGAATACTTTTTAAAAAAAAAAATCAAACACTTGTCCACCGACTGTTGGACCTAAAAATAAAAATTCGACTATAGGGAAAAACCTTGTTAAAAAAAATGAAAAAACTTCTAAAGGAGGTTCTAGTACTAAACCTCTTGTAAACAAAACCAAAAAATCATCAGAGTCTGACATTAGTTGTGACTCTGTGTCTGTTGATTCTGACCAATCTAAAGCATGCTCTATTGAAAATATGAATCCTATCATAAACTAAAGTATTAATTTTCAATGTCAACGCCTTCCATTTACAACAATGTGATACAGTGGAACATTAACGGAGCCAAAAGTCATATTGAAGATTTAAAACTTCTTATGCACGCGATCGTCTCCATTATTCATTTGCCTTCAAGAGACGCACCTTCACCAATCGCACACTTTCAATTTAAGAGGGTATTCTGTTGTCAGGGCCGACTTCATAACGGAAGAAACGAGCGAAGGGTGGGGTAGCCATACTAGCTCGTGACTCTATTGATGCCGTCCTGTAGACATAGTAACTCCTTTACAAGCTGTCGCAGTTCAGACTACCGTACCATTTAAACTTACCATATGTTGCATTTATTTACCACCTAGCTATGCCTTCCAAGACAACGACTTAGTTAACTTATTAATTCAGTTACCTGTCCCCTTTCTATTGATGGGTGATTTTAATGCTCACCACACATCGTGGGGCTCTACTACATGTAACTCACGAGGAAACCGAATTGACAATATAAGGACGACATTAGATCTATGTCTTTTAAATAATGGTTCCCCAACACACTTATCGTCTTCTACAGGTGGTTGGACAGTCGTTGATTTGACCTTTTGCAGTCCAATTTTGTAACGGTTCGAATGGTCGGCGATGTCTGATCTGTGCGGCAGCGATCATACTCGATTAATGTTTCACTTTGTACATTCCACCGTCCGAATCAACGCCCTCCGCGGTGGATTCTACAAAAGGCACAATGGGTGGATTTCACAGAACAATTTGTATCACCTGACATTGAAGATATTAACTCTATTAATGAAATAGTACAAACTTTAACTGAAAATATTTTAGGCGTAGCACATAAAACTATTCCTCAAACTTCGACTCATCAATCTCGTCCCCCGTTCCTTGGTGGACTGAGGACTGTAAGAATGCCTTGCTTTTACGTAGAGACGAGCTCTAAGAAGGTTCAACAGACGACCAACGAGTGAAAATCTTGAGAGGTATAAAATTCTCCGAGCTAGAGCTCGTAGAATATTTAGACAAAGTAGAAAAATTCTTGGACCCAGTATATTAACACAATATCAAGAACAACACCAGTATCAACTGTTTGGAAGAAACTCCGTTCCGTTTCTGGTTCATCTCCATCAACTCCTTGATGGGCATCAAACAACGGAATGGAATAATAAGTTTTGATCCTCGAGATATTGTTAATACATTGGGTTTATATTTTGCAGATTATTCTTCGTCTACTTCCTATAGCAATGGTTTTTGTCTTTTCAAAAATATCCAAGAAGCAATGTCATTAAATCGCTGGTACGTCTGTTTCTCCTTTGAACGCGCCCTTCTCAATAGAAGAGCTGGAATCTGCACTGTCATCCTCTTCAGATTCAGCACCAGGCCCTGATAACCTTGTATATTCCATGATTAAAAATCTTCCAGCATCGGGAGGATTTCCTCCTGAAGATATACAATCGTATGTTTGAGAACACTCTTTCCCTGATGTTTGGTTGGAAGCAACAGTGATTCCTATTCTTAAGCCAGGCAAAGATAAAACTGATCCAAACAGCTACCGCCCTATTTCTCTTACAAGTGTGTTATGCAAGTTAGTGGAGAAAATGGTAAATCGTCGTCTTGTTTGGTATTTAGAAAATAATCATTTACTCTCTAAGGACCAGTGCGGTTTTAGGCAAGGGCGATCTTCCATCGATCAGTTAGTTTTATTAGAATCTGCAATCCAAAATGCCTTTCTGTTACGTCAAACACTTGTTGCAATATTCTTTGACCTAGAGAAGGCATATGATATGACTTGGAGAAGAGGAATACTAAATACATTAAAATCATGGGGTATACAAGGTAATATACTAGGTTTTATTAAAAATTTTCTCTGAAACAGATATTTCAGAGTACGCCTTGGATCTACATTGTCAGATCGTTTTCGGTTAGAGAATGGCGTCCCGCAGGGAAGTGTACTTAGTGTGACTTTGTTTGCCGTTGCTATCAATAGTATAACACTAATGTGCGGTCTCCTGTTCGCTGCTCTCTATTTGTGGATGACTTTGCAATTTATGTTGGTGCTAGAAGTTTGGCCACAGCTGAAAGAACACTTCAGCTTACAGTAAATAGATTGCAGTCATGGACGAATTCAACTGGGTTTAAATTTTCTGCCGCCAAAACTCAATGTATTGCCTTCAGTCGCCGTCGACAGATCCGAACTCCTTCAATATTTCTCGATGGTACAGAAATTCGGACCATTCCATCTGTTCGATTTTTGGGGTTAATATTTGACCAAAGACTATCATGGAACCCTCATTTGCGTGATTTAAAGTTACGATGTAACAAAATTCTCGATATGTTGAGGGTGCTTAGTGGTTCTCGATGGGGCGCTGATAGGACCTGTATGCTGATGTTTTACCGTCGCGGTGATTCGTTCATGGATTGATTATGGCAGCATTGTATATTCGTCTGCCACGACCATCCGTATTAAAAAAATAGACCCAGTCCATCACTCTGCAATACGACTCGTCTCTGGAGCCTTCCGTTCTAGTCCCGTTGTAAGCATTCTAGCCGAGACTGGGGAACCTTCACTCTTTTCGGCGGAGACAGAAACTACAGCTAACTTATGTAAGCAATTTATCATCTAAACCTTGGCACCCTGCTTTTAATACAGTTTTCAAAAATCAATTGGTGCGACAGTATGAAACTTCGACCGAATGCTACTGCTCCTCTTGGTATTAGAACTTCCCGTATTTTTGATGACTTACGTATTGAACTACCCCAATGTTTGAAAGGTCCTTTTGTCTTGTCCCTCCATGGAAAATCAATATGCCGACATTTGATTTCTCCTTATGTGCATACCAGAAAGACAACACTCCTAACATTGTGTATCAACGTGAGTTTTTTCGACTGACTAGTTCATATCCATCTGCTAAATTTATTTTCACAGATGGCTCTAAGATGAATAACAATGTTGGGTGTGCATTTTACTCATTGGACCGAAACGTATAAGTATGGATTACCCTCAACTTGCAGTGTCTTTACAGCCGAACTCTTTGCCATCTTAAAGGCTCTAATCACTTTTGAATTCGATAGTTTGCATTACGTGGTTTGTTCCGATTCAAAAAGTGCACTCCAGGCAATGCAGGATATGTATTAGGTAAACCCTCTGGTTCAAGATGTTCTGTGTTCTGTCCATAGACTTGAACTACGAGGTGCAAGAGTAATATTTATCTGGATTCCTGGCCACTGTGGAATATCTGGAAACACTATAGCGGATAATGCGGCAAAGGAAGCAACTTTTCTTCCGCCATGCACTCAACGTGTAATCGTGTCTGACTTCCTTTGTCACGTAAAACATTTAATTCATCTACAGTGGGAAAATGAATGGGCAGCTACAAGCTGTAATAAATTGAGGGTAATCAAAAGTACAGTTCGTCCTTGGGGTCGTCAATACGTGCAAGTCGCAAAGAAGAGGTGGTGATCACCCGCCTTCGATCGGTCACTCCATGTTAACGCATGGATTTCTGATGGAACGCGGGACCCACCTAAATGCGAGTTCTGTAGGGAAACGATCACAATAAGACATATATTACTCGATTGTGATGGTTTCCAAAATGTGCGTTTTATGTGTGGTCTGAGCAACTGTTTGCAGACGATGTTGGGAGATAGTGCCTCGGCCGTTGACCGGGTTCTAGACTTCCTTCATCGTCTGAATGTTTTAAATAAAATTTAATTTATTGTATTTGTAATTTCTTGTGTTATTTTATTTATTTATTTTATTTAAAAACTTTATTTCTGTTATGTTTTGCATTATTTTACTGAATTGTTATTAAATTTTATTCATTATTTGGTTATTCCCTCCATTAGTAGGTTTTTATACCACAGCATTAAAGACTGTATATTAAAGATTAGTTATTCCCTCCATTAGTAGGTTTTTGTACCACAACATTAAAGACTGTATATTAAAGATTAGTTATTCCCTCCATTAGTAGGTTTTTGTACCACAACATTAAAGACTGTATATTAAAGATTAGTTATTCCCTCCATTAGTAGGTTTTTGTACCACAACATTAAAGACTGTATATTAAAGATTAGTTATGCTCTCCATTAGTAGGTTTTTGTACCACAACATTAAAGACTGTATATTAAAGATTAGTTATTCCCTCCATTAGTAGGTTTTTGTACCACAACATTAAAGACTGTATATTAAAGATTAGTTATGCTCTCCATTAGTAGGTTTTTGTACCACAGCATTAAAGACTGTATATTAAAGATTAGTTATTCCCTCCATTAGTAGGTTTTTATACCACAGCATTAAAGACTGTATATTAAAGATTAGTTATTCCCTCCATTAGTAGGTTTTTGTACCACAACATTAAAGACTGTATATTAAAGTTAGTTATGCTCTCCATTAGTAGGTTTTTGTACCACAACATTAAAGACTGTATATTAAAGTTAGTTATTCCCTCCATTAGTAGGTTTTTGTACCACAACATTAAAGACTGTATATTAAAGATTAGTTATGCTCTCCATTAGTAGGTTTTTGTACCACAGCATTAAAGACTATATTAAAGATTAGTTATTCTCTCCATTAGCAGGTTTTTGTACCACAGCATTAAAGACTGTATATTAAAGATTAGTTATTCTCTCCATTAGTAGGTTTTTGTACCACAGCATTAAAGACTGTATATTAAAGATTAGTTATTCCTTCCATTAGTAGGTTTTTGTACCACAACATTAAAGACTGTATATTAAAGATTAGTTATGCTCTCCATTAGTAGGTTTTTGTACCACAGCATTAAAGACTATATTAAAGATTAGTTATTCTCTCCATTAGTAGGTTTTTGTACCACAGCATTAAAGATTGCATATTAAAGATTATATCCAGAAAGTATAAAAGTTCACAGTAATGTACTAACAGCTCAGTAATACCATACAGAGAGATCTTAGATCTGTGGACATCTGAGAGAAAGAATCCTTGGATAGAGAGATTTTGGTTTTGTCTTACTGTTTGTTATTCCTTAAAAGGGTGACTTCACTTCTGAGAATTAGTTGTTAAGGATTTATTGTTAAATAACTCTTCTAAATGTTATACAACGTGCTACTCAAAAGTTTGGAGAATTTTTGTGTAAAATTAAATTGCTTGCCATAACTTCTACTTCCCACCATCTCCTTAAAAATAGTCTCCTTGGGTATGGATAAAGCAATCCCAGTGTTTTTCCATGATTCCATGCATGGAAATACATGTTTAAAGAATGTCCTGTGATTTTGCCTAGATCTCAATTGTGTCAAAATGACGGCCTTTCAATTTCAACTTTATTTTGAAGAACAGGAAGAAGTCATACAGAGCGAGAATGTTTGTAAGTTACACAACAAGTGAATGCTGTCACATAGCTGCTTCCAAACATCACAGTAAAACTTTCCATTGTCAGTTTTATTATATTTAGTAAAGTATTCTTCCAAATATGTGTGATAACAACACTGTTCCAAGCAACATTGTCCCCTCTGACAAATTCCTTGTGGATAAGCCCTTTGATATAAAAAAAAACAACATTGACTTCACTTTGCTGCAAACTTGATGTGTTTTCTTTGACTGTGGTGAAGATAGCGAGTTCCACTGTGATGACTTAGGGGCAGTGCTGCTTAGTTTCAGGATCATAACTGTAAACCCATATCTCATCACCAGTTACGACATTGAAGATGAAGTTGGGGTTCATTTCTTCCTGCAGTTTTCAGTTCAATGCAGACAACTACGTGATGATCTTTTTGGTCGTTACTCAGCCATCTTGTTACAAATTTTTCAACAATTGCTTCTAATGCCCAAATTATCTGACAAGATGCGTTGTACAGACTTGTGCAACTTTCTAACAATCACAAACAAGTTCAAACATCATCGTCCTGAACAAATATATTGTTGTTGGCAGATATTCATCCAGCCTTGAAACATTCGTACTACAAAAAAGCTTGAAGCAAAATTTCATCCATGTCCTTTGTTCCTTAAAATTTACAATTTTACACAAATTTAAAAAATTGCCACAACTTTGAAACACAACATTACACAAACACACAAAACTGAAGAATGAGGTCTCTCACCATCACAGCTGTTGGCACATTAATTCATAAAGAGTACTGTTTGCCCATTCAACCGGCAACAGACCATTATGAGACATGGTTCGCGCACAGAATTTGAATTCACCAAACTTTTGGGTAGCACCTTATACAGTAGAACCCTTAATGTTTATCGCCTACTGGACTGAGGACTGTGACGTGATCAGATCACAAAAAAGGGCGAATCAGCAAAAAACATGTTTACAGTAGAAAAAATAGTTACAAAGTAGTTACAAGTAGTTATATAGTTCAAAAACTCCTGTAATTGCACAACTACATAATAAGTGAATATACTATAGTACTTTATTAGTTTTTAAACCACTTCTAAAATATTTATATCACAGGTTTTATTTTCAATCTTCTGTCATTTTTATATTTAGTTTATATAATTCCTATAAATTTAGTGTACAATAGGTAATTCTGATTTCAGTAATAACACTTTAATGTTTGTTAAAATAATAAACAAAATTTTACTCTGATTTTGTAGGACATAATAATAACTGAAGAAGAGAAAAATTATACCATCGATTTGAAGCTGTTCATGAATCCTTCTCCTTATTCTGTGCAGTATGTAAGTATTAATTAAATTTATTCATTTAAAATGTTTATTTTTAAATATTCATTTTATGTTTTACATCTATGTTGAAAGATATCACATTGTATTGTATTCTAGAGTGATCAGACACATAAAAATAACACCAACAAAGCATTCAAAATACATTGTAACAGTACATATGAATACAGTAATTACTAATTAAAGCAGTCATAAGGGACTGAAGGGTGTGTTCCAGGTTATCCTGCAAATACAGAAAGATATTTTTTTATCTGTTTCCTGAACAAAAATCTTCTACTAGACTTAGGCTCCATGTGATGTGTAATTATTAACATACTTCCACAGGTTCATGAAGTGAAGTAGCTGGGTATGCATCCTGTCTGTAGGTTAACTTGGGAAAAAGCATTATAATCACAAAACAGAAACAACTTTAGAATTCAACCAATTGTATTGGCTACTAAATCATAGGTCAAAGTTATCAGCAGAAAGTAAACTGATATACAAAGCTATCTTAAAACCAGTATAAACATATGTTATAAAATTGTAGATTACTGCAGGTAATTTCAGTATCAAAGTGCTGGGGCAATTCCAAAAAAAAAAAAAAAAAACTATAAGGTCTATTTTCAATATATATCAGTAATAAGTCATATACAATGATCTAAGTATCAAAAGCATTAGAACAGAAATTACTAGACTCAGTGAAAATTATCAAAAGCAACTGAAGAAACATCCAAACTCCTTAGCAGTGAACTTGCTGGACATTAGTGTTGTTAACCATAAAAGACTTAATAGACATGCGGTAGGTTTAAGAAATGATTTAATTTGTAGAAAGCTGTATAACAGTCAACATTAAGATTAGTTACCAATGGGTTGCTCCCAATGGGAAAGTCATTTTTATATATTAGAGTTGTTTATTGTTCTTAAACAGATTGCATTGTTACAGTTTAGATGTAAAAAAGTCTTTGGTTACACTGAAAAAATGATTTTGTGTAAATTGATGTGACACGAATTGCGAAAATTCTTGCAAAAGCTTGTATGGTTTATTTATGAGCCACACAAGTGATAATTCACTGAAGTGAATAAATGTATAAAACATACAATTTTGGAAGTTTATTCTCTCTTAAAGATCAATAATCTTATATTTTATTAGGCCTATTCGTAGTTTTTAAGGCTGATTTCAGTGGAGAAACCATATTCTCGAAAAGTTTTGAATTTTTAAAGGTTTTAAATGGCTTCCATTTTGAAACTGTTAAACAAATTTTGCTGGCTAACAAACTTGTCCAAGCTATTACCAGAATTGATTTTTGTGCCAAGTTTGAATAAAATTGGACTAAAATGGTGAATGTGAGCATGCTAACACAATGCCCCATATGTTTTTACTTAAAGAACATTTTTTTTTTTACTTGTGGACGTATTTTAAGACCACTAAATAACAAATGTACTTTTAAACAAATCACAGGTCAACATATCACAGTATAAACTGCCATAAATGTGACTACTCATTTCCTCGTTGGCCCTCAAATGCTAAATAAAAACCAGGAAACTAATATCAAACAGTATGTACACTCATTTACAAAATTAGGCCTACTGACCAAAGATATCGGCCACTTTTTTTGCAGTTTAGTATGGTCATTTTAAGGATAAAATTTAAAATACAGTATGGCATTTTTTAAAAATTAAGTAACATCTGAATTGGATGACTGATATTTTGATAATAAATTGCATACTATATTCAGTAGAACGTCAGTGCAGACCTTTTCGTATCCAGTTGAGTGTTCAAAGACACCCTACTCCTAGTTTGCTTATACAATAAATGCCAGTCAGTTTATAAATGAGAGGTTAAAAGGAAGATGACGCCAAACATGAATTACATCAGTGAAATTTTAAGCATTTCTTTACTTTGTGGGCAGTAGCAGACTAAATAAAAGATAAATTAGTTTACTAATCAGTAACAATCACAATTATTTTGATTTTGGGAAAATGTATTTTAAACTAGAGTAAAATAAGTAATTTGTAACGTTTCTTATGTTTTGAAAATATGTTTGCAACTTGTGTAGGTGTCTTCATTACCCAGGGTGTTCAGATTGTTCCGAGCGCTGGGTTTACGACATCTAACTGTCGTCAATAATGATAATGAGGTAAGTGATTTGCAAATAAAGCACTACAAATAAATTGTATTTACATGCTTTGAACATTTACATTTGCAAACCAGGGTTGCATGGAATCATGGGAAAATATGCCCATACTTTGAAAGATATGGTGAAAATTAGAAGTTTTTTTATTTTTATTTTTATAGCAATTTTATTTTTATAGGAAAATTAGTAGAATATTACATCGGACATTGCAGTAAAAACTTTCTGGACTGAAAGTGCATTTCAAATTTAGCTGGCAGTACAGGAATCCTATTTCTCATGTTAATGAAAATGTATTGCTACTACTAACCATTGTGAAAATATTGGTTTTCCAGCGCTACAGTATCACATTTTTTTTGCCTTACACTGCTCTGTTCATGAGAAAACTTCAATTACTCCATGATTTATGGTAGATCATGGGTATTGTTGCAGTACAAGATTAAACAAATGTTACTCTTATTATGGATTTTATTCACTGTTTTTAGTGTAACTTGTCTAGCTGCTCATGGTTGCAGTAGTAGTCCCTCGCCCAGCGAGTACTGTCATGTCACTTCAATGATTTACTTCTACTTTATCAGTTATGATTTTTTCCTTTGTGTGATTACATTTTGTGTCACTGGGGTATATACAAAATGTAGGTTACAAAATCAGTTACGCAATATAAACATTTACAATACAATTTACTAATAAAGGGATACAAAATACAATACGCCTGTAATTTCATTAAACAAAGTTTCATTATTATTTTCATTTTTCTGTGAAGTGCACTTTTTACATTTCATAGTATGTTTATAATCTGTATTTATCATGAATGATTAAGATAAATGTTAAACGTGATACAGACCCCTTTAATAAAAGTGCAAAAATATCAAGATCGCCAAGTAGTGATGGAAAAACAGGTAATAATAGTAACTTAAGTAAACCATCTTCTTCAGGTGCAGCCCCTGGGGCTCTTGAGGACAACCAATTATTGTTGATAAATAATAACACTGATAAAACACATGACATGGTACAGACTAACCAGTCTATTGAAAGGTGGACTGTACAACAAACCTTCTATAAAATTCAATGTGATAGTCCTGAAGCAGTAACTTCCAATATGCTTCATAAGTCTAAACAAAAGAAAGTGGATTATTGGCTTAATCCTAAAATTCCAACTTCTAACTGGTTTAGTCCTTTGCAGACCGAGGACCTGGAACAAGGAATCACAGAAGGAACACCAGAAAAAAATCAATAAACCTCCACCAATATTTGTTGCAGATGTTGGTGACATAAACCCACTGAGAAATCTTTTTGGAGGAGATTGCTCAGGATAGTTACACATTAAGAGTATTAAACAATGAAGAAGTCAGGATACAGTCCAAAATACTGGAAGTGTATGATACGATAATAACTGACCTTAAGAGTAGGCACACAGAATTTTATTCACTAAAAAAAAAAAAAAAAGACAGAACCTATAAATTAGTACTGAAAAATATCCACAGTTCAGCAGATTTAGATTTACTGAAATTGAAGATTAAGGAATATCACCATAAAGTTATAAACATAGCTAATATAAAACACAGGGTAACAAAACAACCCTTATCTATGTTCTTCATTGACCTAAAAAGGCAAGAAAATAAGGATATTTATAAAATTGAATATCTTATAAATATAAAAATATGTTTTGAACCACCAAATAAAAAAGAGAAATTCCACAATGTATATGTTGCCAGAGATATGGTTACACTAAAAACTTTTGTAGTAGGCAACCAAGATGTGTTAAATGTGCTGGCAATCATTTTACTTCTCATTGCTCAAGTAAATCAAAATCTAATTTTGTTAAATGTGTATTGTGTGATGGAAACCACCCAGCTAATCACAAAGGTTCTAGTGTTTATAAGGAACTACAGAGGTTAAATTTCCCTACATAAGCAAAAAAGAAATTTTGCAGAAGAATGTAACCAAAAATACACCTCAGAATTCAAAAGGTCAAACAAATCAAGCTACTCAAAATAAAATGACATACACTAAAGTGCTATCACAATCAAAACAACCGTTAGTCAACGCATTAAGTAGTAATAGTCCCGGACCACATTAAGTAGTAATAGTCAACACATTACCAAGTCAACGGACTGATGATATGGAACAACTTAAAACTATGATGAAGGAGCAGATGAGTATTGTACTCAGTCTAGTTGCAAGTGTTGTATCAAAATTTCAGTAAAGCTGAGAAAATGCAGGCTACTAATCTGGAATGCCAATGGCTTGTCTCAACGTAGGCAAGAGATTCAAACCTTTCTTGTAAATAAAGAAATAGGTGTTATGTTAGTTTCTGAAACCCATTTCACAGATAAAAAGCTATTTTAAAATACACAACTATACAAAATATTACACCAGATACCCTAATGGGACACTCATGGAGGATCAGTTTTTTTTTTTTTTTGGGCCAAGACTACAATTTGGGTCAAAGAGGGGTCGGGCCAAGTAAATATTAACTTTTAATTTTAAGCAATAGTGTACGTAATATGCACAAATATTTTCACTACCAAATTAGTTAGTAGTTTTATTTATTTTGATGCTACAATGAGAAGGTTTCCAAGGTGGACTGTGCATGTTTATTAAATATAGTTTTTCAGGAAGGTGTAATAGCTTAGAGATTTATTAATTCCGTATTATGAATCGACTTTTCCTTCCGACAGTGTGTTGTACCCTGTGTATATGTTGTTAGAGATCGCTTGCTGTGTAATAACATAGAGATTCCGTTTTATGTAACGTCCGACTATTGAGACTACAGTTAATGCAGACAATTGTATGATTTATATGTTGGTGTAATAGCTTAGAGAATTATTAATTTAGAGAATCTTTTTTCCTTGTACAGTACTGTGTTATAATTTAGAGACCGACCTGTGTAATAAGATAGAGAATCCGTTTATTTAGTATTCTAGTGTTAATTGTAAAACGGCGATGTTTTATACGTTTCTTATATATTTGTAGGTGTGAATAATAAATGTTTAAATTATTTTTAACGCCATTATACTACTTACCCAGCCCAAATCCATTATTTAGTATTCTAGTGTTAATTGTATAACAGCGATGTTTTATACGTTTCTTATATATTTGTAGGTGTGAATAATAAATGTTTAAATTATTTTTAACGCCATCATACTACTTACCCAGCCCAAATCCATTATTTAGTATTCAAATGTTAATTGTTAAACGGCGATGTTTTATACGTTTAATACATATTAGTAGGTGATGTTAATACAAGCTCGATGTTAATACACCTTGATATAAATCCACCTAGAAAATGGTCCAAAACTAGATGATAATACTGTATGAGGTAAATCCTCTTTGAAAATGGTCCAAACCTTGTTATTAATATACATTAATGTTAAAAAAATCTTTTTATACGTCTATTACATATTGGTAGGTGTAAATAATATATGTTTAAATTATTTTATAACTATCATACTACTTACCCAGCCCAACTACATTATTTAGTATTCAAGTGTTAGGCTAATTGTATAACAGTGACGTTTTTTACGTTTATTACATGTGTACATGTACTTATTTATAATATGTTTTATTGTTTAAATATTTCTCGAATATGTTCATTTTATATTGTTGTTATTTGATTTGCTGATTTTGTTTTCTTTGATTAATTAAAAGTCAAAAATTCCCACATTCTTTTCTTTTCGTTTTATATACTTTATTACATAGTTGAGCTAGTGGTCAGTTCATTGAATTATGGAGAAGATGGTTGATGTTGTTTCAAATTATTTTTATGTTAATACTAATTATAAAATGTTTTAACCAAAATAGAATAAATTAATATAGCCTTCCATTTATAATTAAATAATACAACACAATAAAGAATGTGTACTTGTACTTATTTATAATATGTTTAATTGTTTAAGTTTTTCTCTAATATGTAAATTTTATATTGTTGTTATTTGATTTGTTTATGATTTTGTTTTCTTTGATGTATTAAAGTCAAAACTCCTCTTCCTTTCTTTTGACAGGCTTGTGTTATATGTGATATTATAAGTAAAAAAATATAATTCTCCTGTGGAAGTTTATAAAGAAACAGGTAGGTAAGTGGGAGTGATTGATGCTCTTATTACTGTGTGTGTGTGTTTGTGTTTGTTGTGCGCGCGCGTGCGCGTTCATGCGCCTATATTGTCACTAAAAAAAATTTTTCGGCATTTTTATGTATTTTTTCGACCTATTTGGATGGATGATATTTCATTTTAAATCATTTCTGCTACAAATTTTCAGGTTGCTACCATTTAAAATTCTAACATATCCCTGTATTTTAAAAATAATTAATACTTGAAAAATTATCTTACTGAAAAAAAAGAATGACCCAATGTAAATAAACATGCTTTGTGAATATTCATGTTCTACATCAACATTGAACATATAGAATGTTCGTAATTACTGGTGTAAACGGTTAACTGACATATTTAAACCAAGTAGGTAAATATATTTTATTAGTTTAAATAAAAGAATTTTGTTAAAATGAAATTATTTAAAATATATATGGTTAACACTGAAGTAGAAGGTAAGTATGTTGCAACTCCATTGTGATTTGTAAAATTAGGTGGACCTAAGTTTTAAGCATATGAAGTTCATATTGATTGTCAAAAAATTCTATCAAGATTTTTCCAATTTAAAGTTTTTTTAGAACTAATTTTTTTTTGGTAACAGTGTTCTTATTAGTATGATGTATCTCAATTTATTTCATTTTGGGAATAATTTAGAATGAGAAATATATTTCTTTTTATTTTATTGAATGTTATAAACAGCCTTTAATTTTTAAAATCTACTTATAAGATTTACAGCAGCTCTCAATGTCATAATTCTGAACTTTGTGTAATTTGATTACAAGGTAGGTATATATGGAATATCTTTTGGTAATTTTTCACTAAAACGCCTTATTACATGCTTAAAAACAAAAGTACTAAGTATGATGAAAATCAAAATATGTGACTCGCCTAACCTCAAAATTCCTTTTTCTATTCATTTGATCATGGTGTTCTTATTAGTGTGATGTAACTATAAATGTCCCATTCTAGAATATTTTTTTTTTGTATGGACTTATAAGCAGTATTTAACTTTAATGTCAGAGTACAGAAACCTTGTGTAACAAGGCTAATATGGAATATAGGTCCTTTTGGTACATTTTCATTAAACCGCTTCATTACATGCTAAAAAGCAAAAGACCAGTATGATTGAAAATCAAATGTATGTGACCCATATAAACTCAATATGTGCTATATTTCTTTGACCTAACTTTCTCTTCAATTTAAAGTAGATAATTCTATACTTTTTATTTTGTGATTTAACAAATTTCTTTGTAGTAAATAATGTAGTATCTAAATGTTATGCCTTTTGATAATCAAGTTTAATGTTGCAATATCCCACTACAACTTTTACCATAAATTATGATGTGACAGTTGCTATATGCTACCATAATCTGTACCAATATGTAATAAATGTACAAAACAGCTGTAAAATTTACACTTGAATACGAAATACTTGTATACTGGGAAAGTAGTATTATGGATGAAAAATAATTTAAACATTTATTAATAACACCAATATATTGTTAATGTTGAAACGTTACAATTAACAGGAATACTTAATATTATGATGGCATTAAAATATTTTTAACATGTATTATTTACACCTACCGACATGTATAAAACGTCACCCTTATACAATTGACACTTGAATACTAAATAATGCAGTTGGGCTGCGTAATTAATATGATGGTTTTAAAATAATTTAAACAAGTATTATTCACACCTACCAATATGTAATAAACGTAAGAACAGATTTTTTTAACATTAATGTATATTAACATCAAGCTTTGGACCATTTTCAAAGTGGATTTACCTCTACGTATAAAACATCGCTGTTACACATTTACAACTAGAATACTAAATAATGAAACTAGGCTAGGTAAGTAGTATGATGGAGTTTAAAATAATTTAAACATTTATTATTCACACCTACCAATATATAATAAACGTATAAAACATCGCTGTTATACAATAAATGTATTTGAAAACAGTAAATTCTGTAGAAATATAGTGATGATTAGACTGGGTATGTAAGCCCTCGTGTTTTATTATTTAGATATTTAATCGAAACTATATATAATAGGTCCTTCGTGTTAGTGATACTAAAGCCTGCAAGCCTAGTACGCTATCCACTAGACCACCGAAACAGGCAACATACACGACACTTTACGGAACTGTAATCTCTAAGTTAACAAGTAGAACTTGCTTAGTTAAAGAAAGATATAAAGTTGATTTGGATAAGTTTTGTTCTGAAAGGCTTATGTGCAATGCTGTAAATGTATACTAATTTACATATGTAGTAATAATAATGATACAAAAATATTGTTTGAAGGTTGCTTTATTCAAACCATATCCGAATTGAATTAAGAAAACAACCCTAAATTAATGAACTAATTATTAATTAATGAATTCATATAAACTTACATTGTTTTTTTCAATAAAACACCAATATTTCTATTTTTCTATATAGATAATTGTCATAAATAAACATTTAAAGATCTAAACCGGATTAGTTGAAAAATGTAATTAAAAGCAAGAAATTTTGTGTTATATTTCTGAACTGTTTGTTTTATTTTCTAACACAGACACTTAGCAACGTTTAAATAATATGAGAAACTCTCGCTGACGTGATAGAGCGAATTTCCAAAACAATTTTTCTTTATCTCACCCTTTTTGACATTCTTAATCTGCCATCGTAATCAGCATTAAAAGCTGCACATACTAGCAGTTACAACTTTCAAATTGTAACTGCTATTTGAAATGCCTGCAAGCAGTGGCGTCGGCAACACACGGTACAACACACTTTACGGAACTGTAGTCTCTAAGTTAATACACAGTACGGAATCTCTATCTTATTACACAGGTCGATCTCTTAACTTATAACACAGTACTGTCGAAGAAAAACGATTCTCTAAGTTAATAAATCTCTAAGCTATTACATATCTCCGTTTCCTCTTCGGGCCGAGTCAACACACTGCCTTGTCAAATAAATATGTGATTGACAACAGGACACAATCAGTTCAGAGAATCTGCAGATATCCTTTTTCCAAATATCGTTTCATGATTGTCACTAAATTAAAACATGTAATTTTTTCAAAAACAAAAATCAAATGAAAATATTAAACAAATTGAGCCCGAAATACATCGGTTCGTTGAGGTATTCACCTAACTTTTGCGCGCTGATATAATCGCCCCGTAGCGGTATTCACACATTTTTTGCATGCCGATGTAATCGGTCCATGGCGGTAATCAGTCAGACCAACGGCCTCCGTATTACGTTGGCCCGTGGCGGTAATCAGTCAGACCAACGGTGTCCGTATTATATCGGCCCGTGGCGGTATTCACAACTTTTACGCGCCGATATAATCGCCCCTTGGTGATATTCATACAACTTTTGCACGCCGATATAATCGCCCCGTGGCAGTATTCACACAACTTTTGTGCGCCGATATAATAGCCATGTGGTGGTATTCACACATTTTTTGCTCGCCGATGTAGTCGGTCCGTGACTGTATTCACACAACTTTTGCGCGCCGATATAATCGCCCTGTGGCGGTAATCACACAACTTTTGCGCGCCGATATAATCGCCGTGTGAACGTATTCACACAGCTTTTGCATGCCGATATAATCGCCCCGTGGTGGTATTCACACAACTTTTGCTCGCCGATATAATCGCCCCGTGGCGGTATTCACAAATTATTTGCGCGCCGATGTAATCGGTCCGTGGCGGTATTCACACAACTTTTGCACGCCGATGTAATCGGTCCGTGGAGGTATTCAGTCAGACCAACGGAACCTGTATTACATCGGCCAGTGACATTATTCATACAACTTCTTCGCGCCGATATAATCGGCCCGTGGTGGTATTCACACAAATTTTGCGCGCCAATATAACGGGCCCATGGCAGTATTCACACAACTTTTGCGCGCCGATGTAATAGGTCCGTGACGGTATTCAGTCAGACCAACGGAGCCCATATTAAATCGGCTCGTGGCGGATTTACACAACTTTTGCGCGCGGATATAATCGGCCCGTGGCGGTCAGAGGATTAAATATGAAATAAAGAAAATTGTAATGTTTTTTTTTTTTTTTTTTTGACTTAGGCTTAGCTGAAAATGTGATGGGTTCCCCATTTAACTGTTTGGCCCGAGCCGACCCGAACTCTAAAAAACTCGGCCCGCAGACCCCTATCAATAACAAAATATTACTATATAAGACAATACTGAAACTATTATGGACGTACAGGATACAACTATGGGGTTCTGCTTGCAAATCAAATATTGCAATTTTACTACGCTTCCAATCTAAGATACTATGTTTAATCTTAACAGCTCCAAAAGTAATCACAAATGAAATAATCTACAAGCAACTCAATAGTCTGACCATTACAGGAGAAATGGAAACTTATAGCAATAGTTACTGACATAAAATATTAACCCATCAAAATGTTTTGACTGAAAATTTAATGATAAGACTGACAACACAAAGACTCAAAAGGAGAATACCTAGCAACCCGCCTGACAATTACCAGCTGGCCTAACAGATATAACATTATGTAGCAATATTTTATTATTATTTATATAATCTCATATTTGTGTGTATCAATGGGTACATGCTTTCATGTAATTATTTTAGCCATACAATTTACTTAGTGTCCTGAGACAGATTGTAAAAAAAATTCAGTTTCTAACCATACCTTGTATGTTTGTTTACTTCATTATAACTTATATGTACTAAATGTGTTTTGTGATTGTAGCGTTTACAATAATTTTACTCTATCTACACTTTGTTACAGGTCGTTGGTATGGTAACACGAAAAGATTTAGCCCGTTATAGAGTATCTAAGCATTTAGGAAGAATCGAAGTAGAAGAACTGAAAATATCAGAGACCATGTGATTTTATGATCTGTGATAATGTACACCAGTAGTTCACAAACTTTCAAAGCTGCTTATTACTTGTTTCTTTATAGCTTTACAAGTCTCCCCTACACTTCATTACTGTACTGTAATACAGTCTGTGATTGTATTACTGTATATTTATGTACTTTTTCTTGTATATTAGTCGATTTATGCATCTAGTCGAGTGTGCTGTATTATAAATTGAAAAAAATAACCCTGATTGGTATAAAAAACTAGCCCATTTTATGTTACAGTTACAAATAGGCATACAATAATTATAATTTTCGTGTTGATTCAATTCGACTTATGTTTGCATTTAGACAATTTTGAAAGTGCAGCTACACACGGTTTGGGAACTACTGCTTTACATGTTTAACAGTATACACAGATTTGTTTAATTACCTTATATTTAAGCTAGTGTTATTAGTAGTATTGTTTTACTTAATGTAGTGTAATGACAATAAATGACAAATGACGATCATTTATATCAACGATTTACGTTTAAGTAAAAAAAAGTAAACATAAATGAGTAGTTCATTTTACAATTTTGGAAAGGAACTTGTTTATTTTGTTTATGTTCTCACTTAACAAAATATTGTCTGTGAAAGATAAGATATGCTCTGTGTCATGGCCTGTTTTACTAGTTGAAGGCGCTAAATAAATTGTAAGTAAGTAATATACATAGGCTTTTTTATTTCAATTTGTTAATTGTTATTTATTATGTACGTACATAATCTATATAACACTGAATGTCTATTTCTGTAACTTTGTACGTTTTATTTTGATCTTGACTGAAATTGTGCACGTTTGACTTACAAAATCAAAGGGCAATTACTATGTCTGATTACCATCACAACTTATAGATAATCTCACACAAATGTAATAAATCGTCACGAATGGTTAATGCCTGGAAAATTACTCGATACCGTGTTGATGCATAGCAGTATTGCTGGTTGGCTCATCTTACACCCACGAATTATAATAAATTAATTTAAAAAATTTTGATGTCCATTTCAGGTATCTTCCAAAACATTAGTTTTTACTTAGATGTACGTCTGCACATATCGCTACAGACTAAACAAATTTACGAGTTTAATGTTGGTATAATTTGTCAATATTTTGGGACTATTTTCTGTATTTTTCAATGTTTTCAAGTTTTATTTCTGTCAAAAAATTCTGAAAAGTAAATCTGTCATAATGGTATTTTCCAGATGTTATTCAGATGTCATTATGTAGCCAAACGAATTAGGTCAGTATCTCCTCTCAAAGAAACCAGCCTGTTTTTTTAAATTTGATTCATTAGATTTTGTTCAAATTGTAGTCATAACTGAAGTCAGTGTGGAAAATTTGAAATAAAACAAAATTTCGATTTGAGGTTAAAAAAATATAAGTAAACCCTAACACTACTGCTGTTGGGATTTTTTTCTATTTATTCTTTAACCATAAATTTATTTTGCTGAAAATTTGGTGCATCCAAATATGAAACTTTCTGTTCAGAGAAAAACCTAAAGAAACAATTTTTATAAATTAGGCTGATTTTCAACTTTTTTTCTACCTTTCAAATCAGCTTTTTTGGAGAAATAATTCAATGCAAGAAAGTTTATGTTATGTTTTTGTACCATTTTTTTAATTTAATGATAAGTGTGTTGTAAAAGTAAAGCAGAAAAAATTGTATATAATTTTTTTTCAGTTGAATTTGAATAATGTACATTTATTTAATTATTGTATAGTAGAACCTGGATTGTCCACAATAATAAGGAGGAAGGAAAACATTTAATAACACAAAAAGATTGTTAAGCTCTTTGGAGTTGTTTCCGATCCAGCGATTTGAAAAAATTCCAGGCAAATAAATTATTCCTTAAACTTGTGAGTTAATGAAGTAATCATTGTAATCATTCTCAGATATTGAATTGATTAACAAAGCCTTTGATAAAATACAACCAAGCATGTATTCAATCAAGCCACTTATAAATTAGAACATAAAACATATTCTTATCAATTCCCGCAAACAATAAGGTTTTTATTTGATTCTGAAGAAAACCTGGCGATTACAAAAGCAGTGATATATCACTTGTCTGTGAAAGGAGTCTGGATGAACAATAAGCTTTTGAAATATAGTTCATGTTAAATCTTATCACTTCTCAGCACTGCAGATGAGCAAACAAATTTAAGACAAGCTTAAAACTATTCCATAATCATGTTAGAATACACACAGTCATATTGTATTCTTTTACAAGGTCAGCAGTTACCAGTTACCTAATAAACATGTACATATCGTATATTAATATTAATTGTATGCTTTTGTGTATAATAAAGCTTTTACATCACGTTTAATACAGGAAGTGATACTGATGTTTATAGACATTCCAGTTTTAGAATGTTAATTATATATTCTAAAATTTTGAAATATATTTTACAGATAATCTATATTTTAATTATAGCATATACAGTGTAATACTATGTATAAAAATTACAGTTTTTTTAAAACTGAATGTATAAAGTGTTTATATTTTATGAAATAAAGAACTGAGTTTTATATTTACAGAATATATGTTTATTTTCTTTCTGATTTTATAAATGATGGATAACTGCTGTGACGTTTCAGTAATAACAGATTCACAAGTTGTGAAGCTCTCCTGATTGTGTGTGTGTGTGTGTGTGCACGCACGCACGACAGTCAATCGTGAAAAATAACTGTTTGATGTAAAAGACCTAGTGTTGGAATGAACCCTTATTAAAAATCCAAGTTTTTGGTTCAGAATAGGCATATTATATTCCATGCTCTTTGCAAAACTGGAATTTCTACCTTGTATTTTTAATATTATATTGCACATGAATTGCAGGTTTTGCTATATTACACAGAGCACTGAATTATATAGAATGAGCATTAAGATTCACAGGTGTAACTGGCCTGGTGAACGAAGGTGGCAGCCGACGTGACTCTGCTTCCACTTCCAACGCTACTGGCTCACAACAAATCCTTCAACCAGCACTGAATGAATGAAACTTGCAGTGTTTCCCGCGTTACTTGTTAAAAATTATGTGAAAAAATTACTGTTTCAGTTTTAAAGTCAGGTTGGTAAGACTTTTCAGAAAAATTTACTAATTTAAAAATGGAACCTCAGTAGTCTGCAAGGTAAGTGCAGATCAGAATTAAGTACATACTTAAGGATAAGTTTAGTGTACCTTTAAAATACCAGTAATAGTATTATTATTTTTATCTGTGATGTAGTCATTATTGAACCAAGATTACCATTTTTTGTAAAACATTTATGAATATCGGATTTCACAATCGTAATCAACATATAAGTCTGCATAAATCGGTTTTTAAAATTGTACAAAAAATTAACCCTGACCGCCATGAGTTTGATTTTAAATGGATTTTAAAAAATATAATTTATACTGATTGCAACAAGGAAATTCGGTTTTCGAATGTGTTACAAGTTTTAAATTTGGAATGCTTAAACTTATTTTGTTGGGTAATGAACCTGCACAATCTATTAAATTGATTTTGTGAAAAGTTTGAATCGAATTTTGAGGTTTTTACAATTATTAGTGATCCCTCAGATTTGTAGAGGTCAGGATCCATGATGGTGAATCCAATAGCTGATTTTCCAATGAAAATTTGCTAAAAAGTGGTATCAGTAATGGTTTTCAGTGTTATGAATAGAATACTGTCCAGTGTCGGCATAGTGTCATTGCATTTTTATTTAACATAATAAAATTTTATTGTAATGGTTAAAAATAACAAGCATTTTATAACAATGAAAATGGTTGTTTAATAATACATGAAACTAACACTGAAGACAATTAATTTAATGTGTAGTATTACTTGCCACATTTCAATTTTACTGTATTTCATTATTACAGATGACAGTCTTCTGTAGAGAATATCTGAATGCACATTAATGTAAACATCTGGAAGTAAAACAGTTGTATGTTCTGCATTCTGAAGTGAACCTAATGAAGGAATTAAAATTATAATTTTAATAACTAGTTTTGAAGATTGTAGAATACAGAGCCAAAGAATAAACACAACTGATGAAGACTCAGGAAAATTATGAAGCTACTGACATAATGCTTGCATACTACTTGACATAAACAGTAAGGCATATTGGATAGCAGTTTAGGTAAAAGTTTGTAGAAGAAGTAGGTTGAGGTCAATAGATTCTGGGAAGACTGGAGGGGCTGTTTAGTGGCCAAATGGATGTTGCAAAGTGACCAGTGCTCTAGAAAAACATTCCAGCCAGATAGTGCTAGGGAAGACCGGATCAGCAGTGTGGGGTGAGTAGACAGTTTTGTTTACACTTCTTCCTACTTTTTCTTTTTTTGGTTGAATAAATTGGGGCAAGACTATCCAGTAAGGATATTGGAACATTATTTCGAAAAACCTTTAGAATCTTGTAATATAATAGTGGGATGTTACCAAGTGTAGAAGTCGCTGAACTAATATCAGAATATAGGCGTTAAATTTTTGAACAACCAACTGATTGTTCATTAAAGAACCTCCATTACGAGAGTTGTAAATCCTAACAGAACTTAAGCTTAAGTAATCATTTTATCAAAGAAAATTTTCTCCATAAGATTAACATGGAAAATTTGAAATCCTGTGGTGTGAAGCCTTAAGGGGGAAAATGACAGTCGTAATAGCTTATGACATAATTAAAAAAAAAAAAAAAAAAAAAAAAAAAAAAAAAAAAAAAAATTTGTTGGATAGAACAGTCAGACTGAATTGTATTAGGTTTAATTTTTTTAAAATAATATAAATGATTAACATGAATCAAGTAACACTGAGTATTGTTAGTTGGTAACAATAAATTGTTTCCTGGGATACAGGTTTTTAAGATGATATTTTGATTGTAGAAAGTCTAAATTATTAGTTTTTTAAAAATAATATATAAGGTATAAATCAATCACTTGTAATAATTATGTCATAATGTAGAATACAAAATGAAAGCGTCACTAAATAATTATAAAAACCTGTTTTATATATATATATATATATATATATATATATATATTATATATATATATATATATATTAATTTGTTCTCAAATTTGTGGTCAAATATGTCATAATTCATTCAGTGTGTGGAATTTTAAAGAGAAATTATTACAGTTTCAGAGTATATATATATATAAAATTTAACCACCGTCAGGGTTTTTTATTTTGTGACTACCCATATGAAATAATGATTATTAGGTCACAGTGAAAAAATTTGATATTGTAGGTCTGGTTTACCCATATCTCCAGACCATTTTTTTAGAAATTTCTCCAAAACAGTTTTGATTCTTCTTTTTTTGTCAAAAAACTATTACAAATCGTATTTACTCAAAATCAACTCAAACATTTATGGTCAAATTTTGTTGAATTGTAGTCCAATAAGCTACAGAAAAAATGAAATTTTTGTCATAAATTTGTAATCATATACAAAGATTTAACGGTAGGAAATTTGAAATAGCAAAAATTGACGGTTCAGTAGTGAAACAAAATAGACAAATTTTGACCACTGGCAGTTTTTTTCTATTTACTCATGCACTGTACATTTCTTTAATTTCATACTTAACTTGATTTATGAATCTTCGTATTTGAACAAAATCTGATGAAACAATTTTGAGAAATTAGGCCAATTTTGTAATATTTCATCTGTAACTTCTGAACCACACGGTTTAATAATTAAAAGTATTACTTAGCGCACTTTTGCATCATTTTTGTTTACACTATTCAATTAGATGGCAGCAGGGACTTGTCCAGAATGTACTGAAGAGGAGTGTAAAAAGCAAGCACTGGCAAGGTTAAAAGCTGCGCAAGAAGCGGAGAAGAGCGCGGACCGAGCCAGCCTAAAGGCTACTCTAGCGCAAAAAGATCTGATTTGGAGAGCTCAGTTCGAGCGTGCTGTGGAAGACATCGACAAAAAGTTTTGCGTAACCGAGGATTGTTTCGAAAATCTGTTTAAAGAAGTGACCAAGAAATTTAAACTTGAATTTGGCGATGTTTGTGAAGACAATCAAAGAGGGGTATAAAGTATTTTTTATACATAGCTGTAGTAATGAAAGTTTTTATAATTTACACAACAGAAATCTTTGTTCAGAAATATTATTTTAAATTCAAGAAATTCCTTAAGCCACAAAATGAAAAGAAACTAATTTGATATGAACAGAATAAATAACGAACTTGTCAAATTACTTTACTCGGATATACATACCTACAGAGCATTCATTATTTCAAGTCAAGGTGGAACAATGCAGACTGCAGGATGGTTGTTTAAGTGGGAGCTTAGCTTAAGTATGCGAACTTTAGATACCAGGTGACCTCCAGTTTTAAAACAGTCTTACCTGTTTTTATGAGTGGACATTTTTTCTAGCTGTGTCTGGGGTTTTAACATTTGGAAACTTGTCAAAATCATGGGAAATTGGTAAAAGTGGAAGTGAAAATAGCATAGAGGTGAAGGAAATTGGATCTGTAATCCCATGGAACCCACAAAGAGTGAATCGCAGTGGATTGTAGAGATGCGAAGTGGAAAGGTGAGAGATGGGGTCAAACATCTGAAATCAAATAGATGTTTGTAGTCGCAAAAGCAAAAAATGATAAGGGATTGTACTCAGAAGACAAGAATATTATATCATGGAAGAACTGTGTGTATGCTATGTGGGATGGGTAAGGAAATTGCAGATCACTTTTTTGTTTCTTTTTTTTTGGTGTTTAATGTCCGACTATTGTGCACATGGGCTAAAGCAGACGATTTTGCAGTTCACATAATCTGTAATGTTTAACACACTTTAACCTCTAATATCTATTTATCTATCTTCCAAGGGATATTCAGCTCTATCATAAATAAGCTGACTAGTTCATATTTATTCTGTTTATTTCAGTTTAATTTCTTTCCAATGTTATGGCAAAAGGTTTTTTATATCCTTTTGAATAACATTGTTTTGTAAATTAAAGATAGGAATTTACACAAGGATTGGTAAAGCAGGATTCAGAACAATACCATCAAATTAGGAAAGAAACATTCATTAAATTTTATAATAACAGCACTATTACCATAATATTAAAGTATGTTCAGTGTAGAAATACATTTTTAGGAAATTTTTATTGAAGTATATTTTTAAGTCACATCCATCATGATAAGGCTTAGACTGAGAATATTGTAATGAGCATCATTCCTGATTCTAGATCACTTTTTTAGTAGTTTAAAGTTTTGTTATGCACTTTCCTTTCATTGTTTAAAATAATTTCTTCTTCTTTAAAGTCTTTTTGTTATTTCTATATTGACTTTCTTTGAATACAAAAATAACATCAATGTATCTTTATAATACATATATATATCTATTACTTTAGGTACCACTCTGATATTCAAATAAGTTTCCTTAATTAAACTCTATTTTTCAGATAATTGAATGCTATAAAGAAAATAAGAAATCACCGTTATTATGCCAAAGAATGGTCCAAGATTACACAGATTGTGTTAACGAAACTTCCAGAAGTACGGTGGAAAAAGCTGCCAAAGATGACGAAAAGAAAAAAACAAACGGAAAAGAAACCTTGAAGTAGATAATATGTCAGCTGTTTAAAAGTGCTTTAATTAAATGCCAAGGTTTTAGTAAAGTACATTTTGGAAAACGTTTTAGTGCACTGCAAAGTATTGTTTTTTTCTGAAATATACCTTTATCACTGATAAAAAATAAGAGAAGTTTTAGTTAGAAAGTAAATAGAAAAATAAAATCATCAAGCATGTACTGAGTTAGTACTTGTTACAAAAATATAAACTACAGTACATATTAACAAAGATGGATCAGCTCATTTCTGTCATCTGTACTGTTATGGTATGGACTGTAACTCTTTTAGTGTATAATTGAAATGTTATTTTTATAATGTATATAATGCTCACATATAAAAATTAATTTTGAATCATATTCTACTTAATTTTACCCACAGTGCAAAAGGTCAAGTGGTGTAATAAAAACTTATTAAAGTTGCTCATGAATTTTTCAAAAGATTCTTTTTTTAGGCTAATAAAAATAAAAAAACCTTTTCTTGTATTGATCTAAACTAGGTTTTTAAATTTTTCTAAACTAATATATAAAATTAGAAAGGGAAAATGAAAAATTGAAGAGGTTTGGTGACTCTTTATCAGGGGTTCTCAACCTTTTTTCTGCTTCAATCCCTAAATATCATCACAAATGAAGCTTTTATTAGAAGCAATTCAGAAATACATTTTTTAAAAATAATTTGTATTTTGTATTATTAGGTTACATTAAAGATATAATTATGTTTATAGAAACAAATTTAAATAAAATATAAATCACATAAATACATAAAATTTTAGTGAGATGGTTACGGTTATTTGTTAATATGAATTGTAAATCGCCACATTCTGATATCTTGAATTGATCTCTTGTCTTTTGCAATTTATTTACATAACTAAATCCTGCCTCAACCAAGTAAGAACTAGGAAATGCTAACAATAGTGGTTTGCTGATTATTGTTAAGCTGACATATTTTGTGCGAAGGTCTTTTCAACTCCAAAATTCAGCATATCCACTTGTTTAAAAGTTGATTTTGAGTTCCAAATTCTGTTTAAGTTCAATCAGTTATTCTTGTAGTGAGAAATCAATATTGGTCATGTTTCTATCAAATGGTTTTATAATCCAAGGTGAAACATTTAAATTTTCTCAAATCCTTGTAAAACGATAGATCCCCTTCAAAGTTCAATAGACCCCAAGGGGTGTAGGACCCCGTTAAGAACCCCTGTTCTATATAATTTTTATGTCCAAAAACTGTATATAGGTATATTATCACTTCTAGTTTCAAACAATACCTAATACTAGGTAGATAAAAGATATATATATATATATATATATATATATATATATATATATATATATCCCATAACTATCCCTAAATATTTTTGTTATTAATACTTATATTTTTCTTGTATTTGGGCTGCTACAAAGATAATTTTTGCCAAATTTTAAACTGTTTTGTCAAGTCATTTTCAAGTCAGAGCTTTGTTTCACACAGATGAACATGTGCACATATTTATCAGACTTTTTGGCTTTGTCTACGGCTCTAACAAAATTTACCATAATCACTGCATTTTTTATGGTTGGTATTTTCGATTTTGGTACAGGATTCCCAACATAAATTTATAAATGTTGTACTTTGTGACTATAATCACAAAGCAAACATTTATTTGATAAATAAATGTTTACAGATTATGAGGCAAAATTGATAAGATTTGTTGACCACTTCATTAATCACAAAACTGTGTGATAAGGAATGCATTTGAAATAACCTTAGGAAAAAACAGTGTTATCAATAAAACCCCACTATTGCACAAAACTTTATTATATTGTGTATCTTATTGTCAGTCATTACATTGTCCTTTAAGGAACAACATTTTTTTGTTATTGAATTAGATATTCATCTAGTAATTTACATTTCATAAATTTATAAGAGATATAGCCCAGAGACTAATTTCTATTAACTACAGTCTATAAAATCAGAAGATCTAGTTTGTTGCAGTCTTCTAAGTGCACTAGTTGTATCCAACAGTATTTGAATCTCAGGGTGTTCGTGCATTGAGGAATTAATGTGATTTTGTGGGTAGGGACTGTTGGTTGGATGATTCAACTTACAAGAGGACCTCTCTGGGAGATGAAAAGTTTTGAAATAAAACTTTCAAAAGCAAGCACTATTAAGCTGGTTTGAGATTAAAAACAAATAATAAAGGTAAAAATTTCTCCATTTTAGCAAAAAAAAAAAAAATTTTATTCCTATTTTACAACTCCTATTATTATTTAGAATGATGAAACACAAGTTGTACTAAAGAAAACATGCTTTTTCTACTTTCCCCTCTTCTTAATATTTAGATCTGTAATTTTTTAAGTATAACTGCAGTTACTCCAGTTGCTTTACAATTACCATTAACACTGATCCCTCGTCATCATTAGTTTTGATCAATTTTAGAGTCGAGAAAGATCTTTCTGCTGTGGAATTAACACAGGAACAGAAGAGAAAACCAACATAAAATATCTAACTGATTAACCTATTCACACCCTCAGTACATGCGTTACAAATTGCACTAATGTTTATGTGTACATACGGACACATTTTCATTTACATATAAAGTTGAGGTTGGGATAACCTGACAGGTTTCAGACCCCTCAGATGCCTCCTTGACTATTTTCCTGAAAGCTACAACACTTCTATTTTAAAGAAGTAAAATAGCATCTTTCACATTTTTTACTTTACTTCGTTGGTCTTGGGAGGGGAGATCTCTCCTTCGCCCCACCCTTTAATTGATCATTGTGTTCATGCTGTTAGATATATTTTCCATGTTTCACTGCTAAATAAAGTCTATTTTCAAGTTCCTATGCAGATTGTTATTTGTATATTCCGTGTGTCAACAACGCATCACAGTACTTTATACACTATGAAAAAGTATAATTACAATTAACACAAATAACAACATTAAGAGTGGATAATACGATTTAAAAAACACAAATAAATATAAGAAAAACAATGTGTATGAACTAAACTGAGAATGTAGTTTAACTTATGTAGATTTAGAAAAGCTTTGTTTTTTATAATAAAGGATTTACTTTTCTGCCAAATTTGATGTAAATTATTTTTTTAACAATTTTGTTGATTGATAGAAGGCTTTAAACAAAATAATTTTATTCACAAAATTGACAAGACATGTGAGGCGAACAATAATTACAAGTAAAATTACATCAAAATCGATTAATTCGTTCAGTCTCCACCGATGTGCACAGGCATTCAAATTAAAACTGCATTATTTGACTGAAAAGATCTGAAAATGATGTGTCTATCAAGAACTTAAGACTAAGTTTTTTTTACAAACACAGTACTTTTTTTTAGAGTAAAAGTTCAAGAAATACAAAGAAAACCCACTTTTTACAAAAATTGAATTTCATAATTTATTATAGAAACTGATTTTCTTCGTTAGGATTTAGGCGTGCAAATAAAATCATAAAGGAATGGCACTAGTTAGATAATCACATGCAGTTGTCAAGGAAGATTAAGATTATTTACTAGAGGAAGGGAGAGTTCAACCCCAGGCACTGCGATCGAACGACCTATTGTGCAACTTACTTCTTAAAATACTTAGTTCAGCAGATTGGTGCCCCTAATAAGTTCCAAAAACCCACTGACTAGCTCACTCTGCTGAGGATCCCTAGGGTCTTGGAAACAAAAAACCCCTAGCCTCCTACTAGCAAGAGCCTCACAATCATAAATTATGTGACCTGCAGTTTCCTCCTCCTTCCTGCACAATCTACACACAGTTTCTCTGTAGTATACACCTATCCTGTTCATGTGCACCCTCAGACCACAGTGCCCTGTTATGAGCCCTATGAACCCTCTGAGTTGTGCTCTGCCCAGGACATCTGCTGCCCCTTTGATTCCTCCAGAAGGAAATTTGCTTAAGAGACATTTACTATGGGAATGCCCATGAAGGTTGTCCCATCTTGCCTGGTGTTGACATGTAATCCACCCATTAATAGCGGACCTGGCCAACGATAGAGAAATCCCTAAAGCCGGCTCAGGTCCGATGTACTCAGATGCAGATCCAAGTCCAGCCAGTCAGTCTGCCTCCTCTATTATGCTTAAATCCCCTATGCCCCGAAACCCAGTGAAGAGTTACCCGGTTATCCCGGGATAGAACGTCAAGGTTCTTCCAATACTCCCAGACCAGCTTGGACTGTATTATAGGACCCGCAAGTGCTTTTATTGCTGCCTGACTATCGGTATGAATATGAATATGTGCCTTCTTGAAGCTCTAATCCAAGTTCTCCCGAAAACAGTCATTAATGGCTATCACTTCAGCCTGAAATACTGTTGTATGCTATCCCAGGGTAATTATTTTCTTTAACCCTGGTCTCAGACAGTAAACCCCAACACCAGTGCCTGGCTTTGTCTTGGAGACATCTGTATACCATACTATGTCTCCAGGTTTTTTAAACACACGATCTCTCCCCTCAAAGGACAAGTTGACATCAAAGGGTCTAGATACTATGTGCCGTTTAACCATCTGATCAGTCCCCATCATGAAGATTGAGTTAAAGATCTTATCTGTGATTCTAGCATGCCTATTGATAGAGGGCATCCAGCCACCCTGCAGTCTGTAAGCTGCTTTACGTGCCTCCCACTATGACAAAAAGGTCAATAGAAGAAAATCCAAGACTGATCTCCATGGCTGCCGTTGGTGCAGTGTCCATACAGCCAGTGATACACAGGCAAGCCAACCTCTGCAACTTAGTCAGAGACTCTCTGGCCCCCTCTGCTCGACCTTAGTCCACCACACCACAGCACCATAGCACACCATCGGTCTAATGATCCCAGTATAGATAAACTTCATCATTCCTAGTCTCAGTCCCCATGTTTTGCCCACCATTCTTCTAACTGCCATTAAAGACTTATTGGCTTTACCCATGATGCGCCCCAGATGACTTAGTGTCCAACAGCAAGCCTAGAAACTTCACCTCGTTTGCAACTGGAATTGTCTCCCCAAAGAGCTTAAGTCCTCCTAAATGCGGGGTATTCCTCTTTCTGGTAAAAGGAACCAGAGTAGTATTTTTGGGGTTAACCCCTAGGTTCTACTGACTACACCAGGTTTCCACCAATGATAAGACTCTCTTCATGAGATCTACCACTGTGTTACCATGCCTCCCCCGGATTAGCACAACTAAATCGTCGGCATATCCTTGGGTATAGCATCCCTCTGACGAGAGATGATTCAGGAGTGAGTCCACCAATAGGTTCCATAAGAGAGGGGACAAAACACCCCCCCTGCGGACAGCTCCTGATAACCTCCACCTCCACCTCTTCTCCTAGAGCTTTAGCTACAAATGACCTCCCATGCAGCATGTCCCCCACCCAGCCACACGCGGTATTATCCACCCCGCATCTTGACAGGGCACGAAGCATTGAAGCATGTGAAGCGTTGTCAAGAGCTCCCTCAATATCTAGAAAGTGTATTCTTTGGTCTCTAGAGTCCCTTCCAATCTGTGAACCAAATTATAAAGTGCACTCTCACAACCTTTTCCTGATTGGTAGGCATATTGACTGACATATAGGGGAATCATGACCCCTCTAACATATCTATCTACTAATTTCTCTAATGACTTTAGAAAGAACGAAGTCTATAAGCCTTAGGGTCAGCATAAGATGTTCGCCCCGGCTTAGGAATAAAGACTACACGGGCCGCTTTCCACCCCAGAGGTACATACCTAGTGGATATGCTAGCCCGATACAATCTGCACAGAATAACAGCAGTAGGCTCTCCTCCATGCTGCAAAAGTAACGGAAAAATACCATCAGGACCAGGTGACTTGAATGGGTGAAATATATTAATGGCTCATCTCACCCTATCCAAGTCCACAACGTGGTTTGCGATTTTCCAATCTCTCCTACTAGGCTTCCTATAGGGAACATCAGACACTCGCTCCCTTCCTACATTCCTGACCACAGAGTCAGGAAAGTGTTTCCTGAGTAGGACTTCCAAGGTGTCCTTCCCAGTTATTGTATACTCCCCATTAGGACCAACAAGTGTCCCTATAGGGTTCAAAGGGTCCAAGGCTAAGACCTTGTGAAGTCGTGCCCCCTGAGAAGTACGACTGACCTCCCCACAGAACTTCCTCTACGAATCCAGTCTCGCCCTTTTTAATGTCTTATTATACTCAGTCAGGGCCCGCCTATAAGCCTCCCACTTACCGTAGTGCTTGGCCACATTGAACAGTCTTCTAACCTGTCCCCTTTGCTCAGAAAGTGCCTGGGTCCACCATTTAACATTAACCCCAGCAACCTTCTTCGTAAGGAGACAATTCTCATAAAAGGAGTCCACAACTATCTCCGCCAGTCTTCCATCTGCGTACCTTAATTCATGCGAATTACTTATCGGCCTCCTAAGATCCCTTAGGTCAGCGCTAAGGTTTTCTTCATAGGCCCCCCCCATCTAGTATTCCTAGAATTTCGATAAGTGTTTACTGATCTGTTTATCACCCCGAGATCCATGACGATATGCCTATGATCCGACATAGACGGTCTTTAGACATACGCCACCTACCCAATGCAGCATGCACGCCCTTGGTCCCCAGAGTAAGATCTAAAACCTCACTTCTAGCCTTCGTTACGAAGGTAGGTGTTTTATCTTTATTGAAAATATAAAGATTATGAGCTACAATAAAGGAAAGCAACTGCTCACTCTAAAGTTGGTGTTACTGCTCCCCCACACCGTGTGATCTGTGTTGACATCCGCTCCAACAAGCAGCTCAACCGCTCCATCACGACATTGCTCCAACACAATTCTAAAGCTGATGGGCGGGAAGCTAACCATTTCCTCGTGTGGAAAGTAAGCAGAGGTGATGACAACCCTTCTGCTCCTATATTCCACACGTAACTCTGTACTAACTGTAGTACAATCCATGGAACGTAAAGAAGACAACACAAGTATCTTAATATTATTCCTAACAACTATGTAGGTCCTAGACCCAGCGGCTGATCTGTCGTATATTAACTTACCTCCGCCTATGATCAGTCCTGCTATTCTGCCTCCCGTCACCCATGGTTCTTGAACCAAGGCAATGTCGGCTTTACGCTACTCAAGGATCCTCCGTAAGACAGCAGTTGCCGCCATACTATGATGGAGGTTGACTTGAACAACTCTCATCCTTTTTGGGGGGGAAGAGATAGCTGCTGCCTTTTCTTTCTGCACTCGGCACCTTTGCGCTCCTGAAGGAAGTTTGACAGCCCTGTTGTCTCCTAGGTCCACCTATGCAGATCCCCCAGAACACAACTACAATCGGAAAGAGACACAGTAGGACTGCCTGGCAGCCCCAAAGTCGGCTCCAATTCACAATACAACACTGGTGGATTCAACGGGATTGAGTCCAACCCAAGTATCTTCCTTTCCCAAACTCCCACTCCCCAGGTCCACTCCTAAAAGTCCTCCAAGGTGTGTATTAGATAATTTTGATAGTTGAGTATCCATAAATAGTCCCACGTTCAGCTGGGGAAAAAGAAGTCCGCCCATGCAGAGCCCTGCATGCATAGGTGGAATACTAATTGAAACTGGTGGTCGCCCGGTATCCAGAGTTCGCATACTAAAAGCTAAGCTCCTCCTTAGCCATGCAGCTCTCGGCGTATGCTGTTCCACCTTAGTTTGGGATTCCCTAAATATAACTGTGAGTGTAAATTTTTAAAGTTGTAAGTGTAACTGTGTGTTAGATTTTTTTTTGTGTGTTTAACGTCCGACTATTTTGCACACTTGGGCTAATGCAGACGATGAGATGAGTTATAGCGTATGAAAATGCCAAGCCCTGGCCGGGAATCGTACCCAGGACTTCGGGGTGAAAGCCCAGTACGCTATCAACTAGGCCACCGAGGCGGCAAACTGTGTGTTAGACTCGGGTACCTCGAGGGACGTCTAAATCCTCTCAATAGGTGCAGCTAGTTTGCACCCCCTGCGGGGAGTTGTCAATGAAACTATTTTATCACAAATTTCTTATGTACACATTTACATTGAACTTTTACCGCTGTGAAATTCATAACTGGTTTGAAAATTTAAAAGGTAACAAGCAGATTTAAGTACGAGTATACCTGTTGATGGAGGCAGCTGGAGTGAACAGTGATCCCACCCTACCACTAGCTCATACTACACTCACTTATCTACTCAAGACACGCGCGCGCGCGCGCGCACACACACACACACACACACACATTCATTACTCTAAGTTATACAACCCCGCAGGGGAGTGCAGGCTAGCTGCACCTTTTGAAAGGATTTAGACGTCCCTCGCGGTACCCGAGTCTAACACACACTTACACTTACATCACTACACTTACGACTTTAATACTTTACACTCACACTTACATTTAGGGAGGCTTTAATAGCCTCAATGTGCTTTTCGCCTTAAAATATATAAATTATACAGTACATTTATTTATAACGAGGTTATATTTTGAAACACTTCTTGCAATAAATAAATTAGTCCATTTGAGAAACACGCATAATTGTTTCACTTTTTTTAGGACTTTTACAGGTTTTTTATAAAGTTTCAATAAAGTGAAATTATATCTCTTGTAACAGTTTTAATTATAAGGTTGATTCAAATCAGGTTAAAACAAAATAATTATTTAAATACGAGTAGTTTTGTTTTGCTGTTGAAAAACGTTCTCACAGAAATAAAAACGAGTTGTAGTGAAAAACCGAAAAAATATCACAATCAAGGTTTAACTCTTCTCCAAAAAACCCTGCACCTGCTTCTGTGTACAGGTCAGACTAGGCTGCTGACAGTAAATAGGTCTAACTTATTTAAGGTGCCTTGGTTACTTATAACTGGGTAAAATTCTCACCATTTATGCAATGTAACTTGGTTTTTTTAAAATTAGTGATTTTTAAAAATATATTTTCTCTTATACTTTATTATTCAAATAAGACTTATCCAAATGGCGGGAGATTAAATTTCTTACGATAAATTACGATTTTAAGTAATTTTTAACGGAACTGTATTGTGACGTCATCCCTGTTTACACTGCATTGAGTACGCTAGACGTACTACGCCAAGTGTGACGTCATTGTTGTTTATTACACGAGAGTATTAATGCGCATTCGTATACCGTATTCGTTTTCGATACAAAACCTTGATTATTTCGCCACACACAACCGTATTTTAAGTTTCTTTTGTTTTCATTATTAACAACACGCTTTTAATTAATTATTTTCGCGGTAAAAACACGTGACTGACTTTCGTGAGGTAGCGATTTTGAAGTTATGCTAGTAACTTTTATTTTCCTTTTTTTCGAATTTTCCGTAATTTCCGCACTTTTATACTTTGTATTATTACTTTTGGACATGTAATAAAGCGTTTTATCGAAAAAAAATTGAAAATAGATTTTACTGCATATTTACCAAGTTCTCGAAAATCCTTGTTCTGCCAGATCGTGTTTGCAGGGAGTTGTGAGAGCTTTCCCAAAGTCACTGGCGCGTATAATTATAGGCCGTATAGGAAACGTATAGGAAACGGCCTGCTCTATAAGAAGTTATTCTTGCCAGAATTCCCCTCCAGCTCCCTTCGACAGTACAGTGACACTAGATTCGTTGAAATATGTAGAATTCCAATCAATAACAAATTCAATCCGTGAAACTGATGCTTGACATTTTATCAGCAGGCACTGATGACAGCTGTTACACGATACACTGATACTTGCAGGGTACTATGCTGAGTACAGCAATAGTGAAGGACAAAAGGGGAGTTGTAGTGTGAGGTGAGGACTCGACCTCTCACTCGCACATGTTTTCTCTCTGTCCCACTAGTGTTCTTAGCAGGCCGTTTTCTAATCGGCGGGCCTATAATAGTGGAGTCTATGGACGCGAGGATTTCAGGTGGCTTTCACTTGAATATAGCCCAACAGGTTGGTATGTTAGAGCAGAATATAGAAGAAAGGTCTATTGATTGCAAGGTTATTATACAGAAGGTTGTCTCAGTCAAGCGCGCACGCCTCTTGCGCATGACGTCACGCTACGACCTACCACCGCCACTTGTAATGTGCGAAGCTAGGTATTCACCTAGCTGTGCTGTGTTCGTAGTGTTTCAAAGTTTTCTTTTCCAGTTTATATCAAGTGATTGTATTGTTTACAGTTAAATCAAGTGATTAAAATGCCTGGTGAGCGATGTGCAGTGGCAGTTTGCAAAAACAGCCGCGTTAAAATACGTGAGTTGTCTGGTGACAGGCCTAAAATACTTTATCATAGATTCCCTAAGGATTCAAACATTTCCAAACAGTGGGCATAGTGCTGTAAACGGGCAGATAAATTATTTAACCCTCTTACTTCTGTAATTTGTTCTGAGCATTTTACTTCCAATGACTATGAAAGAGATTTAAAAGCAGAATTGTTAAATATAACTCCCAAAAGAGTTCTTAAGGAGAATGCAATTCCATCCATCAACCTAAATTTAAAACAAAAACATACTACAGGCATAATCTTAAAAAAATACAGAGAAACCCGAATTAAGAGTAGAGAAGGCAAAAAACTTGTTGAAACACTTGTTAACAATATACGTTCAGAAAGTACTTCAACTGCAGAAGTTAACAAGTTATCAGTTTCATTGAATGAAAATAAATTATTAACTAAACAAATATTTTGTCTTAAAAAGCAGATTAAGCATTTACAACAAAAAATTGAGCTTGATACAGTCGAAGTGAGAAAGCTAAAAATAGAAAACCAATATTTGAAAAGAAGAAATAATAAAACGTCTTTGACGTATGAGAAAATGCACAAAGTTTTAACATCAGTGTTTACTGGAAACCAGATTGATATATTACATGGTTTGAAATAACATGAAGTTTGGACTTGTGAAGAAATCTCATTAGCATTTACTCTGAGGTATCTAAGCAAACGTTGTTTTTTGTTTCTTAAAAGAAAAATGAAAATACCGATGCCTGGAATTTCAACACTTCATCGATGGGCGCTCGATTTGAAATTAAACAGGGATTGATGGAAACTGTTTTTAAGTATCTGGAAGCTGCAAAACCTACATTTCGAGATGTTGAACGTGTTGCAGTACTCCAGTTTGATGAAATAAAAATTTTAAAAAATATTTGAGTATGACCAGAAGAATGATCAAATTGTAGATCCACACTCAAACATGTTAGTTATTTCTGCTCGTATTGGATAGTTTCATGCTTTATCTGTTGCATTGTACTTACCATACTTTTTCTACATAGCCTACGTAGACCCATATGTAATACAGTACAATAATACTTTGTACACAATAGGTTTCTTTTATCATGTTTTTCATATCAAGCTGTTGATAAAAAAAAGAACTTTTACAAAATAAAAGATTATTTTACATATTACTTTCTCAGTTCAGTATATCATTTCAAAAGATTAGGCCTAAGAACAAAGTATTTCATCTTTCAGGTGTTGTTGAAAAACTAACCATGGTAATAGTAAAAAAATATCCTGAAGTGCCGGAAGAGGTTGTAAGGTCTTTTATTAAACAAAGAACTTTTATCAGGATGAAATTCCTCAACGAAGACCTTGTCAACAAAAGGAAGAACGCCGAAACTGTTGATAGAAAAAGTGTCAAAAAGTATAAGAAGATTATGAATTAATTTTGTATTTTTAAACGTCTTTAAATCATAGTAAAAATAAAATGTTTATACAAAAAAAATATTTAAATTAAATATATTGTAAAACATGATGTTTAGTTAACAATTCTAATTCCATTGAATGCGATTTCATATTTTGTATTGTAGCTGGGGTGTTTACTTCTTTCAAATACTTTAGCAATCTTTAATTTGAACTTGACTATAATTACATTTCATATACATTTTCCTATATATATATATATATATATATATATTTTTTTTTTTTTTTTTTTTTTTTTTTTTTTGAGTTTAACGTCCGACTATTGTGCACACTTGGGCTAATGCAGACGGTGGGGATGATTTATAGCGTATGAAAATGCCAAGCCCTCGCCGGGAATCGAACCCGGGTCCTCGGGATGAAAGTCTAGTACGCTATCCACTAGACCACCGAGGCGGCCATATATATATATATATATATATATATATATATATATATATATATATATATATATATATATTATAATAATAATAATTTATTGTAAATTAACTTACAAGTGTCAATAACTAAACAAGAAATATGATCTTTAATATGCTATTAGAATGAGAAAATGTTAGTGAATTAATTACTTATAAGATTAAACGAATTTAGTACTAATGAAAGAAGAATTAATAAAGACATGAAGGAAATGAATTCCTACAAATTAAAATGAAAAATATGAACATCACTTCTTTGCCTACCCATTACTTTGCCAGGCCTTAGCGGCAGCTTAGGTCGGCGCGTGACGTCACAGCCACGCCCACTGCTGGTTACATGTGCCTTATGGGACTGAGACAACCTTCTGTATAATAACCTTGTATTGAATGTGCACAGGATTTAGCCAACAATTTTATTAAACCTAGTTAACTCTAGATTTACTGGAGCTGGAAAAGTCAATGTCAATGTCAGTCAGCGCATAGAACTGATACTGATATCAAAGCTAAAGCTACAAGTTATCCAAGAAGATAGGCTACACTCACAAATATGCACCTAATTAAAAACATTTGTAGTTATTTTCGTAAAAATGTCAATCGTATATAGTATATTAAAATTCTCAAAAAATAGATCGGATTACAAAATGTGATATAATTTTCATGTATTGAATCCAGGAAGACGAAAATTTGAGTTCACTTTATGTGTGTGAAGTTCATAGCGTTACAAATATAGAACCAATACTGGCACAAACTTCCATCATGCCTCTTTAAAACGACTAAAATTGCTCTGTTGTGTCCATTGTTAGCTCTACTTATTGAAGTTTTAAATTACTTCAACAGAAATTGTCGTTTTTTGTGTGATGGCTATCCATACTCGGCATTGATTAAATACGTTTTCACATTAAAAATTCAAGGAACCTGAATTCAAGGAAACTGAATCAACAGTCAAGATTAAATTTCTATACCACATAATACTTTCTATACAATTCGTAAACGGACAAAGTAAAAAAGTGCCACGTGTTCATAATTCTTATTGTATGTTAAAATGTGATTTAATTAAAACAATTGCAAACTTTTATTTTACGGAATATTGCAGAAACAATTTTTAATATTAATACAAACAGTACAAATGCAGCTTCGATGATCCTTAAAATGAATTATTTAAACATTCATCTTTGCATTGAACAATGGAAAATTTATACTTTAAAATCGATTCACTGTCTATGAACATGGGTAGAGTAGCGAAAGGCACCGCCATACAGTTCTCTTCCTCAAACACTTTCAAATAATTAACATCGCCCGTCAAACATTTCTGCGAATATTTGTACTCGATGGGGGAGCCTTCTTTGCTGAAAGTCACAACGTAGTAGAACTGGTTGACAAAATTCTTGCAAGTAGGTACACAATGGAAAAATATAAACAGTTTTTTCTTTTTAGCGTCCAATTTGGCGTATTTCCAAAATACACAATCGTAGGCGCTGACGGGGCTCAATAGAAGCCGGTTTTTGTTGGAAGGTTTGACGCACCAACGCACGTTGCTGTTCTCATTGAATATGTGCGTGTCGTGTTCCGTCTTGAGATGATGTAGCAGACAGTTGGCTCTGCCGGCCCACTTGCACACTTTGATGCGGCACCGTACCATCCTCATCGGGCAGACAGCCTCGTGGTCGTCACCTAACGAGTTGAGCGACACGTGGTTGCAGCCTAGCGGTTGGTTGGTACACACTTTGGGTAGGACGTTCAGGATGTTGTCCAAGATTATCGGGTTGACGTTGGAGAAGCCGGCTCGGCAAGTCGGACATTCGATCAGGTTCTGTTTACATCGGCTGCAAATACCATGGCCGTTCTGGCAGAGGCGTACCGGCGGTTGGAGGACGCCTAGGCAAATAGGACACTTGACTACTTCGTGCATGTCGCTCAGGATCAGAGTGAGAGTTTTATGTGTCAGCTGATTCTGAAACATAATTTAAAAGTTTTATATATCAGCTGATTCTGAAACATATGTTAAAGTTGTGTGTGTCAGCTGATTCTGAAACATATTTTAAAGTCATGTATGCCAGTTGATTCTGAAACCTGTAAAAGATTTATGCTTCAGCTGATTATTGTTACATATGTTAAGGTTGTATATGTCAGCTGATTGTGAAACATATGTTAAAGTTTTATTTGTCAGCTGATCCTGAAACAAGTTAAAATTTTATGTGTCAACTGATTCTGAAACTTGATTCTGAAAAAAAGTTTTATTTTTTTGCTGATTGTGAAAAATATGTTAAAGTCGTATGTGTCAGGTGATTCTGAAACATGTTAAAGTTTTATGTGTCAGCTGATTGTTAAATACATGTTAAAGTTTTGTGTGTCAGGTGATTATGGAACATGTTATAGTTTTGTGTGTCAGCTGATCCTGAAACAAGTTGAAGTGTTTTGTCAACTGATTGTGAAACACGTTACAGTTTTACATGTCAACTGATTCTGAAACATATGTTAAAGTTTTGTGTGTCAGCTGATTCTGAAACTTATTTTAAAGTCTTGTATGTCAGTTGATTTTGAAACATGTTAAAGTTTTGTGCCAGCTGATTCTGAAGCATATTTTAAACTTTTATATGTTAACTGCTCACGAAACATGTGTTAAAGTCTTATGTATCAGGTAATTCTGAAAAATATGTTACACTTAGCAGTCATTTTTCTTCTTAACGTTTAGGCCGGGCACCCACCAACTGCTAAGCAAATTTACGCTTAGCGGATCGAACTACTCATTCAAAACCTAACTTATTGTTTTAATGTAAGTACGGCCACTGAAAGCGTAAGTCAAGCGGCGAGGCTGGGCTCCACTCCACGTAACTTTGTCTCTGTCTAGTTCGGTTTTGAAGCTGACTCTGCTTTTCCCACCACGCTGACTACGCCTCCGAACTTATTATTTCTCGTTACCTACGTTACCCCGCAGGGGGGTGTAGACTAGCTGCACCTACTGAGAGGATTTA
This sequence comes from Callitettix versicolor, assembly GCA_022606455.1. Lineage (NCBI taxonomy): Eukaryota > Metazoa > Arthropoda > Insecta > Hemiptera > Cercopidae > Callitettix > Callitettix versicolor. The sequence continues at coordinate 56,234,388 of CM040185.1, forward strand.
GACGTCCCTCGCGGTACCCGAGTCTAACACACATTTACACTTACAACACTACACTTACAACTTTAACACTTTACACTCACAGTTACATTTAGGGAATCCCAAGCTAAGGTGGAACAGCATACGCCGAGGGCTGCATGGCTAAGGGAGAGCTTAGCTTTTAGTATGCGAATTCTGGATACTGGGCGACCTCCAGTTTCAATTAGCCTTAAATAATGCATGCGGGGCTCTGCATGGATTGATTTCTTTTTCCCTAGCTGATCGTGGGACCATTTATAGATACTCAACAATAAAATTAAATAATACACACCTTGGGGAACTTTTAGGAGTAGACCTGGGGAGTGGGAGTTTGAGAAAGGAGGATACTGGGGTTGGACTCAATCCCGTTGAATCCACCAGTGTTGTATTGGAGCCGACTTTTGGGCTGCCAGGCAGTCCTACTGTGTCTGTTTTCGATGCTGGTTGTCTTTCTGGGGGATCTGCAAAGGTGGACCTAGAAGACAACAGGGCTGTCAAACGTCCTTCAGGAGTGCAAAGGCGCCGACTGCAGAGAGAAAAGGCAGCAGCTATCTCTTCCCCCCAAAAAGGATGAGAGTTGTTTAAGTCAACCTCCATCATAGTATGGCGGCAACTGCTGTCTTACGGAGGATCCTTGAGTAGCGTAAAGCCGACATTGCCTTGGTTCAAGAACCATGGGTGACGGGAGGCAGAATAGCAGGACTGATCATAGGCGGAGGTAAGTTAATATACGACAGATCAGCCGCTGGGTCTAGGACCTACATAGTTGTTAGGAATAATATTAAGATACTTGTGTTGTCTTCTTTACGTTCCATGGATTGTACTACAGTTAGTACAGAGTTACGTGTGGAATATAGGAGCAGAAGGGTTGTCATCACCTCTGCTTACTTTCCACACGAGGAAATGGTTAGCTTCCCGCCCATCAGCTTTAGAATTGTGTTGGAGCAATGTCGTGATGGAGCGGTTGAGCTGCTTGTTGGAGCGGATGTCAACACAGATCACACGGTGTGGGGGGAGCAGTAACACCAACTTTAGAGTGAGCAGTTGCTTTCCTTTATTGTAGCTCATAATCTTTATATTTTCAATAAAGATAAAACACCTACCTTCGTAACGAAGGCTAGAAGTGAGGTTTTAGATCTTACTCTGGGGACCAAGGGCGTGCACGCTGCATTGGGTAGGTGGCGTATGTCTAAAGACCGTCTATGTCGGATCATAGGCATATCGTCATGGATCTCGGGGTGATAAACAGATCAGTAAACACTTATCGAAATTCTAGGAATACTAGATGGGGGGGCCTATGAAGAAAAGCTTAGCGCTGACCTAAGGGATCTTAGGAGGCCGATAAGTAATTCGCATGAATTAAGGTACGCAGATGGAAGACTGGCGGAGATAGTTGTGGACTCCTTTTATGAGAATTGTCTCCTTACGAAGAAGGTTGCTGGGGTTAATGTTAAATGGTGGACCCAGGCACTTTCTGAGCAAAGGGGACAGGTTAGAAGACTGTTCAATGTGGCCAAGCACTACGGTAAGTGGGAGGCTTATAGGCGGGCCCTGACTGAGTATAATAAGACATTAAAAAGGGCGAGACTGGATTCGTAGAGGAAGTTCTGTGGGGAGGTCAGTCGTACTTCTCAGGGGGCACGACTTCACAAGGTCTTAGCCTTGGACCCTTTGAACCCTATAGGGACACTTGTTGGTCCTAATGGGGAGTATATAATAACTGGGAAGGATACCTTGGAAGTCCTACCCAGGAAACACTTTCCTGACTCTGTGGTCAGGAATGTAGGAAGGGAGCGAGTGTCTGATGTTCCCTATAGGAAGCCTAGTAGGAGAGATTGGAAAATCGCAAACCACGTTGTGGACTTGGATAAGGTGAGATGAGCCATTAATATATTTCACCCATTCAAGACACCTGGTCCTGATGGTATTTTTCCGTTACTTTTGCAGCATGGAGGAGAGCCTACTGCTGTTATTCTGTGCAGATTGTATCGGGCTAGCATATCCACTAGGTATGTACCTCTGGGGTGGAAAGCGGCCCGTGTAGTCTTTATTCCTAAGCCGGGGCGAGCATCTTATGCTGACCCTAAGGCTTATAGACTTCGTTCTTTCTGAAGACATTAGAGAAATAAGTAGGTAGATATGTTAGAGGGGTCATGATTCCTCTATATGTCAGTCAATATGCCTACCAATCAGGAACAGGTTATAAGAGTGCACTTCATAATTTGGTTCACAGATTGGAAGGGACTCTAGAAACCAAAGAATACACTTTCTAGATATTGAGGGAGTTCTTGACAACGCTTCACATGCTTCAATGCTTCGTGCCCTGTCAAGATGCGGGGTGGATAATACCGCGTGTTGCTGGGTGGGAGACATGTTGCATGGGAGGTCATTTGTAGCTAAAGCCCTAGGAGAAGAGGTGGAGGTGGAGGTTGTCAGGAGCTGTCCGCAGGGGGGGGTATTTTGTCCCCTCTCTTATGGAACCTATTGGTGGACTCACTCCTGAATCTTCTCTCGTCAGATGAATGCTATACCCAAGGATATGCCGACATTTTAGTTGTGCTAATCCGGGGGAGGCATGGTAACACAGTGGTAGATCTCATGAAGAGAGCCTTATCATTGGTGGAAACCTGGTGTAGTCAGTAGAACCTAGGGGTTAACCCCAAAAATACTACTTTGGTTCCTTTTACCAGAAAGAGGAATACCCCGCATTTAGGAGGACTTAAGCTCTTTGGGGAGACAATTCCAGTTGCAAACGAGGTGAAGTATCTAGGCTTGCTGTTGGACACTAAGTCATCTGGGGCGCATCATGGGTAAAGCCAATAAGTCTTTAATGGCAGTTAGAAGAATGGTGGGCAAAACATGGGGACTGAGACCAGGAATTATGAAGTTTATCTATACTGGGATCATTAGACCGATGGTGTGCTATGGTGCTGTGGTGTGGTGGACTAAGGTCGAGCAGAGGGGGCCAGAGAGTCTCTGACTAAGTTGCAGAGGTTGGCTTGCCTGTGTATCACTGGCTGTATGGACACTGCACCAACGGCAGCCATGGAGATCAGTCTTGGATATCCGTCTATTGACCTTTTTGTCATAGGGGGAGGCACGTAAAGTAGCTTACAGACTGCAGGGTGGTGGTGGCTGGCAGTCCTATATTTATGGGCACGCTAGAATCACAGACAAGATCTTTGACCCAATCTTGATGATGGGGACTGATCAGATGGTTAAACGGCACATAGTATCTAGACCCTTTGATGTCAACTTGGCCTTTGAGGGGAGAGATCGTGTGTTGGAAAAACCTGGAGACATAGTATGGTATACAGATGTCTCCAAGACAAAGTCAGGCACTGGTGTTGGGGTTTACTGTCTGAGACCAGGGTTAAAGAAAGTAATTACCCTGGGATAGCATACAACAGTATTTCAGGCTGAAGTGATGGCCATTAATGACTGTTTTCCGAAGAACTTGGATCGGGGCTTCAAAAAGGCATACCGATAGTCAGGCGGCAATAAAAGCACTTGCGGGTCCTATAATACAGTCCAAGCTGGTCTGGGAGTGTAGGACGAACCTTGACATACTGTCCCAGGATAACCGGGTAACTCTTTACTGGGTTCCGGGACATAGGGGAGTTGAGGGTAATGAGGAGGCAGACCGACTGGCTGGACTTGGATCTGCATCTGAGTACATCGAACCTGAGCCGGCTTTAGGGATTTCTCTATCGTTGGCCAGGTCCGCTATTAATGGGTGGATTACATGTCAACACCAGGTAAGATGGGACAACCTTCATGGGCATTCCCATAGTAAACGTCTCTTAAGCAAAGTTCTTTCTTAAGGACTCAAAGGGGCAGAAGATGTCCTGGGCTGAGGACAACTCAGGAGGATCATGGGGCTTATAACAGGGCACTGTGGTCTGAGCGTGCACGTGAACAGGGTAAATGTGTACCACGGAGAAACCGTGTGTAGATTGTGCAGGAAGGAGGAGGAAACTGCAGGTCACATAATTTATGATTGTGAGGCTCTTGCTAGTAGGAGGCTATGGGTTTTGGGTTTCCAAGACCCTAGGGATCTTCAGCAGAATGATCTAGTCAGTGGGTTGTTGGAACTTATTAGTTGCACCAATCTGTTGAACTAAGTATTTTAAGAGGTAAGTTGCACAATAGTTCAGTTGATCGCAGTGCCTGGGGTTGAACAAATCCCTCCCTCTAGAATATAATCTAATCTACCTACGTAACCTTTGCCTAGGTTACGGTTTTTAAACAGAATAGTTTCCTAGAATCCGTTAAAGTAGGCCTATTTATTTAGATTTAAAAGATACAAATGCGGTCAACTAACTGAACTCCGGCTCCGCTCCGTATTTGGTGGCCGCCCGGACTTATTACTTTATGTTAGTTAGATTAACGAGGATGAGGGATCGGTGTTAAAGGAAAAAGAAGAGCATGTAGCATTAACTCCAGTCGCTAATATGCGGAAGTTTCGTACAGTCCCTAAAGTTATCATTAGGCTACTTTTCCTGAGCTATAGAATTTACACGAAATTTTATCGGCAAACTTTTCCACTAAATTCGGTTTCTTGAATGTGCCGCATGCCAGTGACCTTCCAGTCGTTTCTCAACTGGCATGTCAGCTACTGGTAACTTGTAAATGGACCTTATGTATTATCTGTCAATTGTAAACCAAATTTAAAGCAAGGTAAAAATTGTAATTATTTCCAATGTTTTAAAGAACTCCATTGGCACCTTTTCAATCTCTAATCGCTTACGAAAATATTTAATTGAAAAAAAACACAAGAACTAGAAAAGTTTTAATATAAACCGGTATAAATAGTAGGCCAACAAATTCATTAAGAAATTTAAAAATTAGCCAACATATTGATAAATAGCGGTTTATTTCAAATGAAAAAATAGATAACATATTATCCAGGATTGTTTATTTAATGCAAGGAAAAGCAGGTGTAGCAACAGAAATAAAAAGTAAAATGTTTTCAGAAACTGCTTATAACGTGTACGTTAATTCGCAAAATTATGTTTCACGATTGTTCTATAAGGCTGTGAACTTTGATCAGCTGATGCCTGCCTGCACTTGTTTATTATTATGGAAGTGTCAGATGTTTCCCGTGTTTACATGCATTAGATCGCGTTACAAGATAACAATATTTCTGATTCAGACAAATATTTATGGAAAATAATTTTTAGTGTTAATTAATGTTAACTTTTCTTAGTATATGAAAGTCATTACGATCGTTCCGATGAAGGACATTACTTCCGTAAAACGGCAAAAATAAGATCTTTTACAGAATTTACATTGGAAAATGAGTTATTGAAGGGCATCATGGTAAGACCCAGATTTGGGGTTTTGAAATGAGCGCTTGCCCTGACCTCTAGGTCATTTTTGAAAGTTCTATATATATATATATATATATATATATATATATATATATATATATATATATATATATATAAGTTATATATAATCATCTGCATTAGCCCAAATGTGCACAATAGTCGTACGTTAAACACCAAAAAAAAGTTATATAGGCAATGATTGTAGACTTTGCTAGATTTAGTGATGACAATGTAGTTTTTAGCATGGTAAGCATTTTCATTGTATGTGGAGAGGGAGGAGCATTAAGCACAGTGTTAGTCGAGGTTTCACTCAGTTCGTATCTCAATGAATATGAGACGAACTTAAATACCATAAGTATATATATATATATATATGTGTGTGTGTGTGTGTGTGTGTGTGTGTGTGTGTGTGTGTGTGTGTGTGTGTGTGTGTGTGTGTGTGTGTGTGTGTGTGTGTGTGTGTGTGTGTGTGTGTGTGTGTGTGTGTGTGTGTGTGTGTGCGCGCGCGCGCGCGTGTGTGTTAGCACCCTCATGTTTTGGTAATAGATTGGACAAGTTTGTTAAATCATTAAAATTAGTTCATAAAAATTACATTTATTTGAAAAACTAATTTCACCGTCGTAATCAACGTTCAAAACTGCAAAAATCAGAATTTTGAATATCCGAAATCCGTTGAAATTAAGTATTTAATTTTACGTCGGTCAGGTTTCACTTTTTATTTTCAATGCAATTTAAACGTTTAAAATGCAGATTTTAATGCAGTTCACGATGGTGGAATCGGAGTTTCAAAACGATGATAAGATATGAGTAATTATTTTTTGTAAATTCGCTTCCATCACGTCAGCGAGACAGCTGCGTGCCGGGATTATGTAAACTTTAATGGCTGGGAGATACTTAAAATTATTAGTAAAGATCTGTTGTAAAGACTCTGTTGTGTGCTTCATAATAAACGGAACAGTACGGTAAACCCATAAAAAACAGTTTTAATGTAGTAAAGTTTCCATAAAATCTTCTTTTTTTAAAAACCCAACGCTTTTCTAATATTTATAATAAGTTTGAGTAACAATAATTCTCAATCGATTTTTATAGTCCTAACACAAGTTCTTATATACATTGTTTTGTGTGTTCAATATAATTTAAAATATTTAAAGTATTACATGCGAAATTATTCAGTTAACTTGCAATTTTTTAAAAATTATTTTAAAACCATTTTTTGAAAACATTTCTTTACAAAAACAAAATGTAAACATTGAGTTTGTATGCAAGAAAGAATTAAAATTAGGAGACACGTTGGGCGATGTGGTGAAAGCACCTGTCAGTTAGTTGCGTCTCTGAATTGCGCACCTTCAGGTTCTTAGTTCTAGCCGCAGTTGCTCCCGTTGTTTTTCCCATACCATTGCTCCGATCCCTCGTCCTCATTAGTCTAGTCTAACCAGCGTAAAGTATGGTGTTTAAGCAAAAAAAAAAAAAAAAAAATAAAATAAAATAAAATAAAATAAATAAATAAATACAGAGACTAACAAAGTATAACCCACCAACCCTACAATTACGGGACAAGAACGGAATTATGGCACATAACAACAAAGATAACTGCAGGATACTAGCCGACTATTTTAAAAATCTCCTCAACTGTGAAACACCAGTTGAAAAAATGACATTTAGTGTCCCCATAAATACTAACCCTGACTCACAGCCGCCAACCGTTGAGGAGCTGGAAACGATCATATCTAGCCTTAAAAACAACAAAGCATCAGGAGAAAATCAGATCACAGCCGAACTTTGGAAGAATGCCAGCAAGGAAGCAATAGAATCCCTACAAAAAGTTTTTCAGGAAATCTGGCTAAAGGAAATGATTCCAGAAGAATGGAAGATGGCCCTTATCCACCCAATCCACAAGAAGGGGGATAAAAAGGACCCCAACAACTACAGGGGCATATCTCTTTGGATGTTACCTATAAGATATTCTCGAGGGCCTTACTTAATAGAGCAGAACCACAATTAGATTATCAGTTGGGAGAATATCAAGCTGGATTCAGAAAGGGAGATCTTGTCCGGAGCAAATATTGAATCTCAAAAATCTCATAGCCTATCAGAAGTCGAGGGCGAAGAAGTATGTCATCGCCTTCATTGACTTCCAAAAGGCGTATGACTCATTAGATCGGGAAGCTCTCCTTGCTATATTAAAAGAACTAGGTCTGGATGGCAAAACAACAAACCTCATCAGGGAAAGCCTCACTAATACATTTTCCAAAGTTAAATTCATGGGGAATTGTCAGCCCTTTTGAGATCAAAACTGGTGTACGACAGGGTGACGGACTGTCCCCTCTCCTGTTCAACTGTGTCTTGGAGAAGGTAGTCAGGAATGGGATAAAACAGCCAGTGGCGGGATCCGACTGGGATCGGTAAACAGGGACATTAAGATCAAGTGTTTGGCTTTTGCAGATGACATGGCTTTACTGGCCGAGACATGGGAGGAAGCCAAGGAGCAGTCCTCGAACTGCTGAAGCAAGCGGGGAAGGTAGGCCTCAAAATCGCCTTTGGAAAGACCAAAATAATAACAAACATTAAGAATCCTCCAAAATATTTGAAAGTGGGGAACAGAAAATGGAGATTGTCAGGGATTTCAAGTACCTCGGAGAGTGGATCAGCTGGAATGGTCTAGAGAAGAAAGCCATGGAATCTAGACGAAACAAAATGGAAATAGCTTTCCAGCTCACAAAAGACACCTATAACAAAAATCACTCTCCTGGAATGCCAAGATAAGACATTATAATACTGTAGTCAAGCCTGAAGCCCTTTACGCTGTGGGAAACGTTGTCCATAACGACTTATGGACCAATGGAAAAGTTGGAGATCAAAGAAAGAAAAATTCTACGGAAAATTCTAGGTCCCAAATTCTATAATAATAAACTTGTGCACATTAGTAATGAGACCCTGTATAGGAGGACCGAAAAGATGTCCCATACAATAAAGAAAAGGAGGATTGACTTCTATGGTCACATCCTACGAATGGACCTGAAAAGGATAACAAAAAGGATCTTCGACTTTTTCCGCAATAAGAAAACAAACTGAACTGGTTTAAGGAGATAGAGAGGGACCTACGAGAGTTTCAAATTACAGAAGAGATGCTTGCAGATAGATCCGCAAAGAGTATAATCGAAGGTAAAATGAAGAGGTTCCGGGACAGGGTCAAGACCAAAATACCATATAGGATTTCTGAGGCAGAGAGGACGGCAAGATCTGAAAGGATGAAGAAATACTGGGCGGACAGGAAAGCACGACACACTGAGCATTGATTGATCAATCGTCCCCCAAAGTGGGTGAAACGTAGAAGAAGAAGAAATAAATAAATAAATAAGGTGTCTCAGCTGTTCTTAAGTTTAAGTGGCTCCATCTGTCCATCTTTTCAGAATTCTCAAACACTCTTACCCTTATATAATCTATTAATCATTAATGAATTATGTGACTGTTTGACAAGTTTATGAAATACTATTAACTGTGTTCTAGATTAGGTAATGCATGCAGAGTGTCACGAACAAGAGCAACCATTTTTTTTATTTTGACCTAAACAGATTTTTGAGTGAAGAAAAGCCCGTACATACATGCACACAATTACAAATAACAATTTCCATAATTTAATAAACAGGTAATTGACCGAGAGAGCGAGGTCTGTGTCTTAACTAAACCGTTCTGCATTTGGTTTGTGTTATTTTGTTACGCAATTTTGACCAAACTTATTGACCGATTGTTTTGAAATGTAATACGTAGGTACTTTGTATAAAGCCCGAGCGATGTAGACCTATGTATAAGATTTGTTTCACCTTGTTTCAAGATGGCAGCCTCTTATTTCTTCTTCTTTTCGTTTCACCCTCTTTGGGGTACGCTGAATCAATCATTTCTTGCGCGCTGTACTTTTCTTTGTTCCCAGTAGCTCTTCATTCTTTCCGATCTTCTCTTCCTCTCCTCTTCCGAAATGACAGGTTTAGGTCTTATTTTGGCTTTATCTTGGAATCTTATTCTTTCGTCTTTGGTAATTATCTTAGCAGTTTGGTCAAACAATGAATCTTCTGTAATTTTTAATTCTATTAGGTCTTTTTCAATTTCTTTAAACCAGTTCGGTTTTGTTTTACGATTATGGAAAAAATCAAACACCTGTTTCGTCAATCTATTGGAGTTCATTCTAAGAAGATGGCCGTAAAAATTTATTATCCTTTTTCTCATAGTATCGGACAGTTTTTCAATTTTCTTATAGAGAGCTTCATTTCTTATGTATACAACCTTATTATCCTGAAATTTTGTTCCTATAATTTTTCTTAAGATTTTCCTTTCCGTTATTTCAAGTTTTTCTATCTGGCCTCTTATTTACAATAAGGATTGTACACAGTTTTGGCCAAACGCATTGACGTATTGTTTTGAAATTTGTTATGAAGGCCGAACGATGTTTGTGTAAGATTTTCCCCATTCTATTCCTTTTCAAGATGGCGGTCTTTGATTTACAATGACGAGTGTACGCAATTTTGGTTAAACGCGTTAAACGATTGTTTTGAAATTTGGTACGGAAATGCCTTGTACATAGCCCAAACGATGTATGTATTATAAGATTTTCCCCATTCAGTTTCGTTTCAAAATGACTGTTTCTGATTTACAATAATGAGTGTCGCAGTTTTGGCCGAAAGCACTGACCGATTGTTTTAAAATTTGGTACGAAGATATCTTGTATACAGAACAAACAAGTGTAAAATTGTTTCCCATTTCTTTCCGTTTCAAGATGGCAGCTTCTAATTTAGCTATGACGAGTGTCTGATTTTAATCAGACACATTGACCGATGTTTTTGAAATTTGGTAAGGAACCTTGTATAAAGCCCGAAAGACGTATGTGTAAGATTTTTCCCACTCGCGTTTCAAGATTCCGTTTCAAGATGGCGTGCTCTGATTCAACATTCAGAACGTAGTTGTACGGCAACACTATCTATCATAACTGTGACAGCTTCATAAAGAAAGAGCATACAATTTCCAAAAAAGGTGATCAAGTAATATTTTTTTTAAAAATATTACGGTTACCGGTTAAATTGGCGGAAAATATTACGATGGCACTCTGTATATTAATTAAGAATATACTACGAGGTCTTCTATTTATGATTTTCGTTGTAAAAAGAGTTATTTCTTTTAAATTCAGATATTTTAAAATCCGAAAAGTAAGGTGTATGGGAGACAGTACTGTGTGTTGTGTACAATGATGGAAAACGAAACTATAATTGGTACGATTTTGATGAAATTAGGCATGCAGTTTGTATGTAGCTCCGTACCTTTATCTTTACCTATTTAGCATTCAAAACACTTTTTTGCAAAAAATCCTAACATTAAGGAAAATGGAAAATTTCAAAACAAGGTCCAACGATTTCGATCATATTTATCTTGCTGACGTGACAGAAATTTCCAAAAGTATTTATCGCTTAACATTTTAAACAAAAATTTTATTTAGGCGCACTGAAAATATAAAAATGAACCCTGACCGCAGTCAAATTAAATTTCAACTGATTTTGAAAATTCGAAACGCTAATGCAGTTTTAACGCTCATTACGACTGCCTTTTTAATGTGGTGGATTCATATTTTTAAAACAATTACGAAAAATATATGACGAATTTTTAAATAAATGAAATGGCCTTCATTTTCAAATTTTTTGACCGATTTTGCTGGTTAACGAACTTTTCCAAGTTATTACTAAAATCAGTTTTATGTGTAAAGTTTGAATCAAATTGGATTGAAATTGTGAACGTGATCGTGCTAAAACACACACACACACACACACACACACACACATATTTCTTTTTAAAATATTCTATTTCTCCGTAGTAAACAGCGTTTTAAATAATTTTCAAATTCAATTGAAAGTACGAAAGCTTGACGGCGTTCAGGGTTCATTTTCGTATTTTCAAAATAAATTTAAATCGGACATTTTTTAACGCCGACTGTGATGGTGAAACGTGATTTTCAAAGTTTAAGATAAAAATTATTGCTGGAAATTCGCTTCTATCATGTCAGCGAGTCAACCGTTTGCTGTGATCATTTTTAAACATTTGTGCAAAAATAGGTAAATACAAGTTCGTAGAACTACATTTTACAAAAACGTATGATACAAACAGTAAAAGGTCAATAGCTCACTTACCATTTTATCAGAAGCACAGGCCTATAGTGCTACCGAAACTTAAAACACAACTCAACACAAATAATCTGAAATCTAAGCACATCGAGCACTCCAATCCGTCATCCTTCTTATCAGTGTTTGCAGTGATGCCAACCTTGAATTATTAATTTCCCAGACATGTTCTTAAAACACTGTAATGAGTTTTAATTTATTTGTGCGTAGGTAAAATTATTATTTTATTTTCTAACTATAATGTACAAAGTATAAAAACAGTTTATAGATAAATATAATCAATCTTGAGATTAATAGATCGTTACCGCGGTTTTTACTCTCATGTATGTACGTCCCATGCAAATGCGCAGCTGTGTATCTGCAGGCTTACACATCGCTGAAGAGTAACTAAAAAGTCAATTTTTGTTCAAAAAAAACCTTTTTTAACTTCATAATTTCACAAAATCGACTGTAACGATTTTGATAAATTGTTTCTTAAATGGTGTCCATAAGCATCCAGACAACAAGTATTGTGTTTTATTTATTTATTTTTGCTTAACGTTCATACTTTATGCCGGTTAGATTAATGAGAACAAGGGATCAGCGTTAACGGTAAAGGTAAAGCAACGGGAGTAACTGCGGCTCGAGCTAAGAATGTTAAGGTGCGCAGTTCAGAAATGCAGCAGATTGACCAAGCTTCAGCTACATCGATCACCGAATCCCAAGTGTGTGTGTGTGTGTGTGTGTGTGTGTGTGTGTGTGTGTGTGTGTGTGTGTGCGCGCGCGCGCGCGCGCGCGCCAGATTTTCCCGTGTAATGCTACTTCGCAGATTTGTTTACAGGTTCATCCTGTCCTCGTCGAATCTCTGACAGCGGAAAATACGTGCTCCGCATCTTCCTCCGCTGCTGGAAGACAGAGGGGAGAAGCCGAGTCGTTTCTAGCCTGAAACGGAACAAATAAGCTCGGAAGCATCCGTGCCCAGTGAGAATATGTGTGAGGTAGAAGTCCACCTCTCCATGATACCTGGTGCACCAATCCTGGATGTTGCTTATGAGTTGATGCGTCCATCGTCCGTTTGTTGATTCGTCGCTGCCAGGTATTCAGGGTCCGATTTCGCTCCTCTTTAATTGGTATTGTATGACTACACCGCTGCTCAGCACTTCCTTGCGCCAGTAGAGCTCCGTTCTTTCAGCCATCAGCTCCATTGGGGGTTCGCCAGCTACTGCGCATGCAACGTCGTAGGTTTTTTTTTTTTTTTTTTGGTGTTTAACGTCCGACTATTGTGCACACTTGGGCTAATGCAGACGGTGGGATGATTTATAGCGTATGAAAATGCCAAGCCCTCGCCGGGAATCGAACCCGGATCCTCGGGGTGAAAGCCTAGTACACTATCCACTAGACCACCGAGGCGGCTGCAACGTCGTAGGAAACTGTTCGATAAACACTTACGACACAAGCACGCACGGCGGTGCACCGTACTGAACTTGCGCGCATAGCTTGCGACCGTCATGGTCTCGATCCAAATTGACGTTCCGTAAAGTAGCACTGATTCACTACTCCGGCCAGGAGTCGGCGTTGCCCCTTCCTTGGGCCTCCCAGATTCTTGTGTGTTAATGTGTGTGTGGGGGGCGCGTGCGATAGTATTTGTGTGCTCATATGCGATGCTGTCTCTTACATAATTCTTCCTAAATATCCCGTATGATCATAAAATAATAACTAGGCCTATAATAAGCGAGTGCCTACAAAATTGCAAGATTTGTCATTTCTTTACAAAGTATAAAGTTTATATATCTTGGAAAAAATCTGATTCAACAAAAAAATCTCAGTTCTCAGCGTGTTATCTCCAGTAGCCGGGTCCGGGCTAAAGAAAACACCGCTCTGACGTATAATTAAGGCCACTTAGAGCAGCACAATCTGGGTGCCATCACTGCAAGTAGCAACAGCTGTTTAGTAACGCTTGTTGTTTATTTCTGCTCTACTGCGCATGATCAGTATGAAGTAATCACAGTTGAGGTTATGTTACAGAATGAGAAATAAAACCAGGGAAAGAAACATTACTGGCTGCTGATTTAATGGTAATATTATTACCAAATATAGAGCTTGATGTTCGATGAAAAATGGGCTGAATTAAAACATATTTATAAAGATTTCATTTATCGTTACTGAACGATGCCTTTACTAAACTTACTTCTTTGGACAAAGAAAACTAGTTGCAGCGATTATAAATTCAAAATTTAATATTAGTTTTGCTTTTTATCTATAAAAGGAAGTGTGTTTTTTCTTTGTGTGCGATGTAAAGCCGAATCTGTGCTCACAGACAACTTAAATGTTTAACGTAAGTGAACAGAAGAGGGTCAACAACACCTCGAAGTCAGTTTTTATAAATTCTAATTAGTTTTTTTTTAATAAGATGTGTAACTGAAAACTACAACTGACGATATCTATCGTCTTTTTTTTTAAACTATTTTAATTTAGAAACAAAAGAGAACCATTGTAAATGCACTGTTCCACAGATTTTTATTTTTTTCACGAGCAAAGCCGTGAAGGAAATGCTATTAAAATATAAGACTTGAATAGTTATTGTTTTAGATATCGATCTGCAGTGTGTGGAAATTCGTGGGAAAAATCTGAGACCTAGTTCCCCAGAACCGATTGATGTCGAAGCTCTGTAAATATCAACTGCGACTGGTTTACCGTTAACACGTTCAAAATATAACGTAATGATGAAATATTTAACAAAATTGGTCAGAAATAAACCTATTTTAAACAAATTCATGCTATTACCTACTGTTATGGAATTGGAATTATCAAAAAAAGTTTTCATAACGATGAAACAGCGTTTATCTAAAATCAGCTGTCTGAATTGATAATATAATAAAATTACCCGCCTTTGCGGTAAAAATGCCGCTTATAAATTGTTGTTTCATAAGGAAACTACGAGGCTCAGCATATGCGGCGTTCGGATTCTAAACGTTTCCAAGTGATTCATAAAGATTATACAAACATGGTAAATAAAGCAAAATTAAAAACAAAATAACGAATTATTTGTAACATTCCATGCAGTCAAACACGCAAATATTTCAATATTAACAATTAACAATAAATTAATTCTTATTGTTTACATTCATCATAAACGATTTGAACAAACATAACCTCACTTGGAATAGTATTATTGAAGAACTTCAGCAGAACGATTAAAGGGCGATTGGGGATTGAGGTTAGGCTTATATCACGGAAATCAGTGAGTATGTTATACGGGCAAACTACAGATTATAGAATCTAAAACTGTGATATTTGTATCAGCAGGAGGTAAAGGGTGTCTTCCAGAAACCTGAGGACCTCCCAAGTGAATTAGCTGGTCACTGTACTGATCCGAAATTGAAGGAACTCAGCTGTACAATGGACAGTTTCTACGCATTGACAAAGAGCTATTAAATCACGTGACCTCTAAATGTCTAACATCTGTTAGAGAACAGCTGTTTCAGCATAACCTCTACTCTTCTATATTCTTAATGTAAATATTTTTCCAATGGAAATTACACCTAATTGTTTTTTAAGAGTAGATTTAATTTGTGTGATATATAACAAAAAGACAGCTGTTAAGTTACTCAGTCACTAAAGGACGGATTAAAGAGGGGAGCGAATGGGAGAACGCCTCTCCCTAGGCAAAAGAAATAAAAAAAATTTAAAAGATCCCATTTTAATTCCATAAAATGGAAGTATATGCGTAGTTTTGAGGAAAAAGGTCAGAGGCCTCTGAGAGGCCGAAACCCGTCACATTATCCCGATCTCAAATTTGTGTATACATGAAATTTTGTCCGTATGTACATAAGTACGCTTGTGCCCTTTGTAAACGCTTATACTGAGGTTGAGAACGGAGTTAATCACTTAGATATTTTATATTGGTTCTCTCTTCTCTTCTTACGATAACTGCAACTGCAGAAAGATCTCGACTCTAAAATTGATCAAAACTAATGAGGACGAGGTATCAGCGTTAACAGTCAGAGTAAAACAACTGAGTTATAAATAAAAAATTACAGATCTAAATACTGAGAAGAGGGGAAAGAAGAAAAAACATGTTTTGTTTAGTACAACTTGTGTTTCATAATGAGTGGCCTTGTAAATAATAATAAGAATTATATAATAGGAATCTAGAAAAATTAAGTGTTTTTTTTAAATAGAGTAAATTTTTACTTCTTTTTAAAAATATATAAATTATTTTATATCCGGATATAAATTATTTTATATCCGTTTAAAGTTTCAAAATAACTTGACAGTGCTAGTTTTTGAAAGTATTATATCAAAAAATTTCAATCTCCAGGGAAGACTTCTTGTAAATTGAATCTCCACAGTGGGTTGCAAACTAGCTGCACCTATTGAGAGGATTTAGACGTCCGTCGCGGTACGCTAGTCTAACAAACACTTACACTTACAACTCTACACTTACGACTTTAACACTTTACACTCACACATACATTTAGGGAGACGATAATAGCCACAATGTGCTTTTCTTCTTAAAATAATAATATTTTTTTTAAATGTAAATTGAATCATCCAACCAACCGCCCCCCACAAAATCGCATTAATCCGTCAGTGTTGCTACTGTAACACCTGTGACGATGAGAACTAGCTTGCAGGAATTTGATAGATTAATATTTACTGAAACTGTCACAGACTATGAATTTGAGTATATTAGGCTATACAAGGGACTTTAATAATTAATCACTTTATACTTTTGAGAGTTACACTAAGTATAATAATAAATATAATATTTGTGCTTCTAACATTCAAAAATTGGTACAGGTCATATACATTAATAAATTTAACTACAAAAATTTATAAAATACACATTTTTAAAATTAACAAGAACAATAAACATAACCTCAACTGAAATGATATTGAAGCTATAGTGCGAAATCAGCTGTTTAGAAGTAGTACTTCCAGTCTAGATATATACAAGAAGAATATATGCTGTGTTGTATGCATTGTGGATTCAAGCGTGACGCGAAAGCAAATGTTTATACCCATGTTTTATCAACCGCGACCATAAAAAATACATTATATTAATCACTAAACAAACCATGTCGCTAGAGTGCGCCTATGGAAGTGGTAGAGCGTTCCGTGACGGCAAACTGAATTTTTTCCCCTTGCAAAACATACACCCATACTCCGCGATAAGAAGCTAGCTTCAAACTAGCTTGCAGGAAGTTGATAGATTAATACTTTCAATCTGTGATCATAACGGATAAAATGATTCGCAACTCACATATGTTCCGGCTGCAGTTTGCGAGGTCGCATTTACTGCGCCGCGGAGAATTAAGTAACTTTCTACGGAAACAGTTTCATAATTTTCCATGCTTATTTTCATTCCGCATTACGTACGTGTCGCGTTGTGCATATCAATACAGATTAAACGCGGCAGGAAGTGACGTTTATCCACATTCTACGAATAATTTCCGGTTTCTCAAATCGGCAACACAAATTAAACGATACAAGAAGGTCGATCAAATTTACTCATTCGATTTATATTTTCTAAACTTTTTTAGGTCTAGTTTATGATGCTGTTTTAAAGGATAAGGAAAAGAGCGGTTTTTGGTAAATATTGAAAACTTTTTTTAAAAAATATTTCAAAAGAAAGCTGTGAAAATAGTTACGGAAATGAGAAGTAGACTATTATAATTTCTACCTTTATTTTTTATCTAATATAAATTTTTAATGAGCAACTGACAAATGAAATACCCCAGGAAATAAATGTAAATTTATGAGAACCGGCGTGTCCGAGATAGTTAAGCATCGGGCAGTCTGCTACGCACACGTGTGTGTGTGTGTGTGTGTGTGTGTGTGTGTGTGTGTGTGTGTGTGTGTGTGTGTGTGTGTGCGCGCGCGCCTTGTTGTCTTTTTGCACGCTCACGTCCGCAATTTTGGGGCCCGATTTGACTTAAACTTGGTAAGAAAATCGATTTTAGTAACTTCTTGGACAAGTTCGTTAACCAATGAATTACGTTCAATATTTCAAAATGGCGGGAATTTCATATCTTTATTAATTCATACATTTGTCATTACATTTTTGAAAATCTGTTTTTATTACCGTAATCTGCGTTCAAAACTACATACCTTAGCATTTAGAATTATCAAAATCCGAAATGAAGGAATTTAATTTGACTACGGTGATAATTTTCGTATTTTCTTATTAAGTTTCGAATGCTGATGTATGCAGATTTAAATGTTGATTATGGTAATGAAGAAAAGGGTAATGAAAAATACTTTTCGAAATTCGTTTCTATCAAGACAGCTAGGCTTCTGCGTGTCGCGGTAACTTGCATTACAAAATTGTTAAAAAAACAACGCGAAGCTGTCAGGGTCAGCTGTAGCGATCAAATGATTTACGTTAGTGATTTCCCGAGCTCCCGTCAGTAATTGTAACCAGCGCTACTCGTGCGTTGAAGTCTCTCGTCGCCCCGAAGAAGTCAAATCTCCGCTAGTCACTGCATTGTGCAAGTCTTCCTGTTCCTTTGTCTGAACACCGCTACATAACGTCAAGTAACATAACTGCCATTATGTGTGCGAACGCACCTTACATTTCACTGCCAACCTAATTTACTTGTCATTCAAGGGTGAGTATATTGACGTAAAAGCAATTTCAAGTTAATTATATGAAGGAGTAAAACAAACTTATAGATGGCGAGCACCGAATGCGCAGCTGAGCTGAGCCGAGCGGAGCAAAACGAAGATGAACGGCAACAGAAAACGGAGTTCAGTCAGTTTAAAAAAACGTTTTTTCTTTTTAAAGTGACTGCTTTTTATTGCGGTGTATGGGTGTATGTTTTGCACGGGGAAAAATTCAGGTTATCGTTACGGAACACTCCAACACATCCGTACGCGTACTCTAGTGAAAATTATTATTACAACATTATTACAACACATTATTATTATTATTATTATTATTATTATTATTATTATTATTATTATTATTATTATTTTTAGTGATAAATAAAATGTATTTTTGAAGTGGTCACGGTTGACAAAACTTGGGTATAAACATTTGCTTTCTCGTCACGCTTGAATCCGTAATACATACCTCACAGCTTATATTGTTCTTGTGTATATAACTAGATTGGAAGTGACTACTTCTAAACAGCTGATTTCGCACAATAAATTCAATATAATTTCAAATGAGGTTATGTTTATTATTCTTGTTAATTTTTAAAATGTGTGTATCTTCTAAATTTGTGTAGTTAAAGTATTTAATGTATATGACCTATACCAAGTTTTGAATGCCAGAATCACAAATACTATATTTACTATTATACTTAGTGTAACTGTCAAAAGTAGGGTTATAAACTGATTAATTATTAAAGTCCCTTGTTTAGCCCAAGATACACAAATTCATAGTCTGTGACAGTTTCAGTAAATTGTTAAGTTGTGTACTTACACACACACACACACACACACACACACACACACACACACACACACACAATTTAATACTAAAATAATTTTCAAGAGTTACCCTTTTCTGCATGCAACAAAATTTTTATAAAAATAAATAAATCATAATAGTGAAAAAGTATACAGTCAGGCGTATTTGAACAAGTTCGTTGACCAACAAAATTCGTTTAACAGTTTCATAATGGCGAATGTTTAAAAATTCGTAGCGTTTTTTCTTGTCTTGAATGTTCTCTAATATGATTCCATTATCGTAATCAGTGGTAAAAACTGTATAAATTAGCATTTTGAATTTTCGAAGTCTTTTAGACCGTTAAAATTAAGAAATTTATTTGGCGATGCTCTGGGCTCACTCAATGTTAAAAGTTTAAAATATATGCATAATAAAATGATGATTATTTCGGCGAAATCCGAATTTCTAAAAAAGGTTAGGTAAAAAGAAAATACTTTTGAAAATTCGCTACCATCACGTCAACGAGACAGCTGCTTGCCGCAATTAATTTTTACCAAATAATTTTCCATTCTTGCATTGTTTTTAATATTTCCAGATGTTATCAAATTTTCCTGTAAACAAAGTACACAAGTCAAGTTTAGTTGCGAAATCAAAAAAAAAAAAAAACTTTTGTAATTGTCAAAGTAAGTCTAATGTTTATCTTTGGCACAGTTACAAATAAAGTTTAAGTAACACAAAGTGTTAGCAATTTTTAATCACTAACACAATGCAATTGTCAGCATTCCAAACTAAATACTCGTTTATCGTGGCTTGTCGAGAACAATAGGCTGTTTCATCGAATGCGTCTTTCATAAATAAGTAGGCCTACTAACAATGTATTTATGCGTCAGTTTTGCTTTATTTGTCATATGTAAGTTCTGTGTGAACCAGAATAACTTATTGTTTGTTCGACATTCCCTAATTCCACTACAGTGCATTCTATATATCTTGATAGTAGACGCCAACACAGATAAAAGGCGTGAGGCTGGCACGTTTTGTCATATCCTAGCTAACTCTATTTAAGCCTATCTAATATGATTATGAAGAACATGAGTTATTGAAAAAAAACACCGTTTTTTTTTTGAAAAAAAAATAGTTCCACTCTTTTTAATACTGTATTTAAAAACGCCATGAGTTTCTAATAACATAATTTAAAACGTACGATATTAGAATATATATATTTTGTATTACATTTGAATATAGAGTATTAGAAAATATATTACCTTTGAATCTAAAGTACAGTTTCAAAATGTACGTGGTATGGCTCGCGCTAAAATTGGTATGGTCGTAACCATCGATTTGTTACGACGTGCTACCAACTTTCATGGTATGGATTTTACCAACTTTTTTATCAAGTTCTGTACCAACTTTTATAGCAAGTACTGTACCAACTTTTATTGCATGGACTTACCAGCATTTATAGCATGAAGTGCACCAACTTTCATGACATTAACTGTACCAACTATAATGGCATGGACTGTAAAAACTTTTATGACATAACTGACTTGGTGGCGGATGTGGTAAAGCACGGGTCATGCAGCCTGCTGCGTCTCTGAACTGCACATCTAAGCTTCTTGACTTTAGTAGCAATAACTCCCGTTGTCTTTCCTTTACCGTATACGTTGATCCCTCGTTCTAATTGGTCTAACTGGCATAAAGTATGATCGATAAAAAAGTTACCAATTTTGTAGCATGAACTATATCAACTTTTTTAGCATGGACTGTACTAACTTTTATACCATGGACTGTACCTATTGTTCCAACTTTTATGGCATAGACTGTATAAACTATTTTAGCATTGACTGTACCAACTTTTATAGTATAGACCACGGTATATAATACACGGTAAGGGCCACGGTGGGTGTGCGCAGTAGACTACCGCGCGCGTGACGTCACTGAATCCTCATTGCTACATTCTGTAATTTCCCGTTTAACAATGCGGTGTTCTGTAAATGTAGTTGGAGATTCGGTGTCTTTATGTGAGTGTTTGTTTTAAGTAAAAGGTCTTTTTTGTGTAAATAAAAGGTATTAATTGTGTTTTGTGGTCGAGGTTTAATAAGTGTAAGAAAAGATTTAATTAGCCTATGTTTTGAATCCTAAAAAATACATAATTTGTTTTGTTTGCTGTTGTATAATTGTGTATGCATAACAATGCCTAATTGTATTATAGCCAGTTGCTATAATATTGATAAGAATTGTAAAGGGAAAGGAATTACATTTCACAGAATTCCAAAAGACAAAGGCCTGAGATAAGCGTGGGTTCATGCGTGTAAAGGAGCAGATCATTTTAATTTTGATAATGTTAAAGTCTGTTCACTTCATTTTAATGACGATGATTTCGAAAGGGATTTTAAATCCGAATTACTAAATACGAAACCTAAAAAACAGCTGAAATCCGGTGTCATTCCACGTTTTAACATTCCCACCGTTGAAAATAAATGTATCAATTCTGAACGAGCTGCAAGGATTAAAAAAACGTGAAAACCAAGAAACATTAAAAAAACTTATTGACGAGTCCGATGGAAATCTACCATGTAAATCACCTGTAAATGGAAATGACGTTGGTGCAATTGTAACGTGTAATTCTGTAAATGAAACCCACCCTTCCGTAGTCAGTAATTTTAATACAAATATCGTTGTAAATAATGCCTCTGTAGAGGAAATGAAATGTTTAAGAAATGAAAATTTACTTTTGAAGGAACAAATTCAACTTGCATTACAAGAACTGGCCTCGGTTAAAAATAAAAATGTGGCTTTACAAAGCAATGTTACTAATTTTAAGAATATTTTTTCTGATAATATGTGTTGAAACGTAAGTTCTAAGAAATACGTATGTTTTATTTTACTGTTTGCATAATAGGCATACGCCTATTTGCTATTTAATTTGTTGTTAATTTTTTATTTGAGATGTGCGTTTTCACAGTCAACCACATAATTATCACGGAAAATCTGCAGATACGTAATTCATAGTGTGATGTGCATTTAACTTTCAAACAAAAAATAACCTGGAATTTTTCAAGCTATGGACCTATAATTTATTTTACTTTAATATTATGTAATATTGTATAAAATAAAAAGTTTCCGTTTTGACAATGAGCGAATTCACTAAGTAAAGTAATTAACAGCGTTATTAATGTTAGATATAAGGAATTATTATTGTAATTACTATAATACAACTGTATTATAGTAACACTAACAACATTATAGTACAACTAACACTAACATTACAAACTGTTTTCTACTGAACACTACGTCTGAGTGAACACTACGTCATTCGATCAGGGATTCGATGACGTACTTCAGCCGGCAAGTGGTGGGGGAGACATGCCCGTGGCCCCTACCATGTATCTATATACCGTGGTATGGACTGTACCTTTTGTACCTTCGTCTATGGCATGTACTGTACCAAATTTTATGGCATGGACTGTACCAACTTTTATGGCATTTGCTGTACTAACTTTTATGGCACGGACTATGTCAACTTGTATGGCCATCTGTCATTCCTAAACAACGTAGGAACCGAGTTACACAACCTACTTCCGCTTACTAAAACAGAAACACATCCAAGCTAAATTCCCGAATTTCTTTCCAGGCTTTCAAACAGCCAACGCCTGCGAATCTAGTTCACAATTCTCCCGTCAACCAAAACTCGTTTCTAATTAGTTCGCAGTGCTCGCGTATTTCGGGTCTAAAGTACGCTAGATTATCACATTACTGCCGGCGCACCACTCCGTATTTCCCGTACACAATATCTTCATCCTGATTGGAGCGTTCTTTCAGTGGCGTGCGCAGCGTGGGTACCGTGGCACCCCAAATGTCCCGAAAGGGGCGCCGAAATGCCAGAAAAAAGGAGGAAAAAGAAAACCGAAAAAACTAGCTCGCCGTGAGGAGAAAAAAATTAAAACCTATCATTTTTGGGTGGGGGTATCAATTTTTTTAAAAAATGTGTGGGATTTGGATGGGGAGGGGTCATATAGAGAAACAAAAAAGGTGCCATTTTTGGTGTTGGCACCAACAAATTCAAAATCCTGAGCACGCCACTGCGTTTTTCCCCTGATTTTATCAGTAGTTTCCGCCATAATTTCGTTGTCGAAAATTGATATTCGGCAGAACTTCGAGGAGAACCACTCACCACAGAACAATTACACGCAGCCTACCAACACCCGGAATAACTCTTATAAGATACCACAACTTACTCGCGAGGAAATAGGAGGAATCCAGCCACTTTAAAGGAGAACAAACGCACTTCTTACTATCGGCTCACTATACCAAACCAGAAGAGTGCCTCGCCCGGACTTCTTCTATTTCTTCCGAAGAATACATCTCTATATTGGGAATAAAATCCCCTCCCCTACTTCAACGATGATATTTATAGAATACCAGTTTTTTGTCGACTGGTGGCTACTCAAAGAGTCGCCCACTCTCACTCTTTGAAAACTACCACTGAAATAATTTCAAAATCAAACATAAGCCCCTTCCTCCTCCGTCCTCATTCCTCCTCCTCTAATTTCTGCCCTATACAGTCAGTCTAATATCATTCATGATCCACCGTATCCAATGCTTTTGAAATATCTACGAATATCCTCCCAACATGACTACTACTACTAAACTTACCTGTAACAACGCTTCCTTGGTATTTTAACGCTGATTACGATGGTGAAACCAGATTTTCAGAAAGTTTTAAAATCAAAAAATCGTTGAAAATCGCTTCCGTCACGTCAGCGATACAGCTGCGTGCGGCGATTATCACGTTCACGACGACGTGCGTCGACAATAACGCACGCTGCAACTGCCTGTAAGGCGAGAGTGTGTCACCAATGACACACACTCATCTTCAAAATAGGCGGCGTATGTACCACGAGTGATGCAACCCGTTTCTTCCTTCATATGGGCTTATTTATAATGACGCTCATATTTGAAGCCTAGAATTGTTTTGTGCGACTATTTTAAATTAGGCCTATGCTATAGTAACCTTAGTCGGATTAGATTTTGGTCAATTGTGTTTCTTTACCCTGGCACACCTCATAAGCAATTTAAAAGGATAACAAATTTTCTATAAGAATTTTAATAGAAATGTTAGAAACATCATTTTAATTTTTAAACTTAATTTGAAATATAATGAAGTATTATTATATTTTGGCCTACTGATTTTTTCCCTTTTATCTTGGTGACCTTTATTGGTAAACTAAAATGAAAACACATTCAAAACAATAACATCTATTTATTGACAATTATAACACTAAGCCATCAAAGAAGAAATCATATAACTTAAGGAGTCTTTAATTGAAACTTTATGTGTGTACGGATCAATAATACAGTGTGCCACCAGTGACGCATTACGCCTATTATAGCAATGGTTTACAAATAGGCGTCGTGTGCCACAAGTGACGCATCGATATAATCTTTAAAATATACATAATACAGTTTTTCCTGTTGAATATCACCTAAAATGTTATATAGACACATATTCTAACAATTTTACGGAAAACATTTTACGTCTATAGTTGAGATTTCTTGTTAATTACTTTAAGACAAAATATTATGACTTGAAGAAACGGGCGTTAAAGAAAACAGTCATCTTATTTTCACTTAAAGAAAAATAAGACGTTTACATCGCCCGGTAAGTTTACAAACATTACAACCAGCTGGGTCACTGACTTTTCCAAAATTCAATGACCTTGAAATGTATTTGCCAATTCGTGAGGTACTGACTTGTTTATCTACACACATTCCCGATGGAGTCATTAAGAATAATGTTAAATTAGCATAAGCATAATTTACTCTGCGTTAAACGCAGGCTTAAGATAACCAAGGTCACAGTAAGACTGCTCTGGTATAAGCCGGTCTTACGAGGCTCTTATATTTAAATCGAAGTAAGTTTTTCGATAGTTAAACTGTAGTGGTATTTCAAAAGCAATCCATGTAGCGTTGGTCAAAAGATTTAAATGGCATTTGCATATCGGAACATGCATATAGCATTTGGTAACAAACTGGTCGTGTTTATGGGATTTGAATTGCTAGACGTATTAAAAATTAAACATACATCTGTCTGTCTGTCGGTACCGGAATCATCTCTTACTCGTATACGATGTAACGGATCGCAATAAAATGCACGCGAAAATGGTTTTTATAGCAAACCAAACCCAGGAAAATTATAAAAGTTGACAAAAAAGTATTTATAGAGGATCTAATGTGGAGTACCGTTTGACACCATAGGTGATATTAATTTCGAACATTTATAGGTTATATTTTTTGGAGTATTAGTATTATGCATAGCCTATTAATATAGAATGCCTTTGGTGGTTTTTTAGTGGGTAGCAATATCTTGAACTTGAATTCCACATACTGAGGAGTGACGGTAACCTACCTCAGGTAGTCTATACAAAATTGTTTCACCTTTTTTGGCATCGCAAACACACACACACACGCGCGCGCGCACACGCACGCACGCACGTAGGAAATCATAGACTAAGTGGACCTTAAAAGTTATATTGTTAATTTTTGAAATTCACTGCCATCACTTAAGCGAGACAGCTGCGTGCAGCGATTATTTACTTAAAACTTAATGTTTCTAACCGTCACTGTCATTAATTTCCCTATTGTCCTTCCGACGACCACACACTCACGAGTCTGTTGACAGAATTTCCGCGCATCGACGCGCCTGAGCCTGAATAATCTCTTCAGCTCTCAAGAAGTGAGTGGAACGTGACCGGTAATGATATCGTTATGACGCGGAATGGTTTCCTCCTTTTTTTTCTTTTTCCGAAGAATCCTTCCATTTGCTCGCCGACTGATGACCGTTTAAGCGCTCTCCGTGTCTCGCCAGAACTTGCCAAGTAAAACTTTAACACGAAATATTTCCGATAAAAACTTTGATAAGAGAATTCATTTCCGACTGGCTGTGTTGCAATTTATGTACGTTTTCAATCACAACAATTAGAATAAATTCCACAACAATTAGGAATTAAGTGGTTATAGTTATCTTATGCCCGATCTGTTGAAATTTTATATTGCATTAGCATTATCCGTCGCGGCTATGTCCAAGAAACGTAAAGTGTTTAATTAATGTAATAATTTATAAACATAAAACAATATTTTGCCCACGAACTTAAACTGTTTCAGTGATGTAATAATTTATAAACATAAAACAATATTTTGCCCACGAAACTTAAACTGTTTCAGTGATGTAATAATTTATAAACATAAAACAATATTTTGCCCACGAAACTTAAACTGTTTCAGTGATGTAATAATTTATAAACATAAAACAATATTTTGCCCACGAAACTTAAACTGTTTCAGTGATGTAATAATTTATAAACATAAAACAATATTTTGCCCACGAAACTTAAACTGTTTCAGTGATGTAATAATTTATAAACGTACAAAAATATAAACATCAAAACATGGTCATTTAATGCACCAAACTCGTGATTGTTTTACAATAATATGAAAAAAATATCATATACCGAAATGTCATATGTTTTACTGACTTCAAACGTGTTGCATTCGAATTAGAATGTCCAAAAACTCGTAATATAACCGTTGAGACTTTAACGACTGTTTGATTTTAAGAAAATCCAATACAAACATGTTTTTCTCAAATTGAAATATTTATACCTACGTGTTTCAATATTTGTGTTTAGTTTTAAAAAATTGTGTTTAGTTCTTTTAGGAGATGAATTCGGGAAAATTCTGAATTACATGTTTCTTAATTTGTGTTTTAGAATTTGTTTCATTTAATTTTAAGAAGATCTAATAAAACGTATTTCCTCCAATGCAAACAATCTTACCTCTTTTTTATATTTTTATTCTTTTAGGGGATGAATTTGGAAAAATGCTGAAATACGTGTCCGTTATTTATGTTTCAGAGTACATATCTGGAATATACGATACAATGAAAAAAAATTATACCTCTTTTAACGTTGTCTTACCCCCATTTAATCTCAAAATCAAAAAGTTCACAAGTAAACAAACATTTCTTCTTGTCGTTCGAGGAACATTTTTTTAACGTCCATATTTTATGCCAATTAGACTGAGGACGTGGGATCAGCAACGGTAAGAAAAAGCAACGGGAGTAACTGCGGCTAAAACTAAGAACCTTAAGGTGAGCAGTTCAGATACGCAGCAGACTGAACGGTGCTTTACCACATCGACCACCGAGTCCCCAACTGTCCCCTCCCGACTACCCACCCACCCACAACCACTCCCTTTCGAGGAACAACGCCCGCAAAAATAAGATGCATAATTTATTTATTTTAATTAATAAATGAATTTTGGAAAATGGTGAAAAGTATACTTTATTACTTGTGTTTTAGAGGAATAATGTTCAAGAAGATCAGTCCAAAACCATATTTTTTCTAATGAAAACTGTTTGACCTCATTTTTACCCTTTTAGGGGTTGTATATTGGGAAATAGTTTCTTAACGCGCTCCTGCATGATGGTACTAAGGTACCCTGAAAATTTCAAGTCTCTAGCTATTATAGTTTTGGCAGTGCGTTGACTATGAATCAATCAGAACATTGTTTTTTATATGTAGCCTATAGATATTTAGATAGTTACTTGTATGGCCTGTGTTATTTACGTTTTTCTAATTAAAACCAACTCTCCAAAAGTCCGAAAATATTTTATTCAAAAACTACATTACAATCGTTAGAGCTGTTTTCGAAAAATATAAATTTACAGTTAAGTATATTGCTTGTTTATATTTAATTTCACCATGTATAAGCTTTAAGAACAATTAAAGCTTTCTACAGTATTAAATAAACAAATCTCCCTTAATAATACTAATTCAATTTTGAGTGAGTTAATTGATATTTATCATTATTACATAACCTGATTAAACATAAACACTAGTTCAGTATCAGCTGATTGTACGATATTCATTTGCATTGGTTTTATAATTATCGTTATATTTTTAGGTAGACACATGTATGGCCCGTGTTAAACTCGTTTTTCTGTTTAAAACTAATTTTCCCAAAAGATGTGACTTTTTGATCTACAAAATGGTGTGTTCCAACATTACATAACAATTCTCTAGAGCGTTTCCGAAAAAAAAGACAAAATACAAAGTGTATCCGTTTAATATTATATGATTTTTATGAAGGTCAACTATATGTTCATTTTTCCGGCGGAGGCAGCAGCTGAAGTGAACAGCTGATGGATTTAGCGATCCCACCGTACCTTTTAGCTAAATACTACCGTACCGTTTAGCTCATACTACTTTCACTCATATACTAATCAAACACACACACACACACACACAAAAACACACTATTCTACATAGCTTGGCTAACTGATGGAGTGAATGACACCGGCCTAATAGCGTATCAAACGGAGCCCCGGGAGTCCTGGCGATCTTCCAGTGTGCCTTAGCCTCACCCATGCATGCAGGGCTCTGTGCGGGCGGACCTCATTTCCTTATCTACTTGTGGGTGTTTCCAAGTAAGAATGTGAACTACAAGAACGAACGGGAAAGAATAATCCTTATTAAATGAACGGGATCTCACTGCACAACAAAAAAGGTTGGCCAACGGAGCAGAACCTCTGTAATAAGGGTCAAGAGAAAGAAAATTAGCTGAATAAGCATCTGCAGGCACCTCAATAAGGAAGTGAGAAGTCATCAATTAGAAGTGGAGGATCTAGCCACTTTTAATCCCCTCCAAATCAGACGTTATGAAGAGACTAGGACTGAAGAAGGCGATGTAACTGAGCATCTCAGGATTGTAGAAAGGGGGCACAATGGATCTACAATGTCGCAGTGCAATAGTAATCCTACAAACTCATTCATTCATGTAGTAATTTTTTAAAGAGAGAGTAGGCTATTGCAATCGCCTAAAAATTAAAATAAGTTAATTCTAACTGATCTCCACGAGTTACACTTATACACGCATATATTACATATAGACCTATAGACACCTATGAAAGCCCATCCCTAGACTCGTAATCGCTACACGCAGCTGTTCTCGCTGATGTGATGGAAGCCCAAAAGTGTTTCTTTATTTTATCCTTTTTGAAATCCCGATTTCACCATCATAATCAGCATTGAAATATAAGTATAAATATAAGGAAAGTATAAGGATTTTAAATTTCCAATTACACTGAAAATACCAAAATGAACCCGAATCAAAATTATTAGTTTCAATGGATTTTGAAAATTGAAAATTTAATTTTTAAGTGTTTAACGTTGTTTACAATGATTAAAATCACATTAAAAAATACACAATAGTTATGACACTTTAAATATTTGAAATGACCGCCATTTTGAAACTATTTGAAAGAATTTTGCTGGTTAACGAATTTGTCCAAGCTGTTACATAGTAGATATTTTATGACACGTTTGAACCAGATCGGACTAAAACGTAAGCGTGCTAACACACACACACACACACACCGGTTCAATAAATAACACAATTTCCAAAGGAAAATCCTTAGTAACAAAATATATTTCTCGGGTTTTCTAACATTTTTACCTGTACAAAATAACACTTAAGATATTAATAAACAAATTTGAATCTGTAAACGAAAATGCATGAAAGAACAACACTCTACTGTATAGTCTTTATAAATATTAGGTAATTAGTTTCGAAACTTTTTTTTCATAACCATATCTTGAAACCGATCAAGGGAATCATTGTATAGGACAATACTGTTAACAGCGCATTCTAGCGGGTCTACCTGGAAGGTTGGGTGCGTCAAATGTAATTAATTTGAAACATAATTAATCTAAAACTGACCTGCCTTTCTTCCATACCTTGTCTGGCCGCGTGATTTATATCTAACATATTAATTGACGATTATCCTGCCATCTGCTGAGGAATTTATCAACACATGGTGTAAGAATAGAACAAAGTCGGTTCATCCATTATAAAAATTGTACTGTTTTTAGAAAAAAATGTAGATGTCGTTGTAGTCGCATTGATTAAATATGGGACAGTGTTTGCTTCATACATTATAAAAACTGTAATGTATTTAGAAAAAATGTAGATGTTGGAGTTGCATGATTAAATATGAGACAGTCTTCTCACACTGAAGAAAACTTTCTCACATAGAGTTTCGATTATCCGAGGTAATTGGGATCGAGACTACCTCGGCTAAGGAAAAACTCGGATAATACAGTTTGTTTGTAAATGACGAAAAACGAGAAAAGTACGTTTAATGTTAAAAAAAAGGTTATAAATCAACAACTAAACAAAATTTTGTAAGAAACTTGAATAAAAATAAAAATCTGTTCAGTATTTTACCTTAAAACCAAATTATTTTCTGAAAAAGTCTGACGGTTTTCTGGACTTGGAGGCGGCGATATTGCGCCAACGCTGCAGAAACAGAAGATCGTGCGGTGAGGATTCCCCTTGCTGTTCAATATAGGCAAGAGCTGATTCTATTGCTTTTAAGCTAGCAGTGAGATACTTTCTGAATTATCTCGTTAGTATCATCCTCTTCACCATGATGGTTGTTTACCAATGGCTATTGCGTCGTCAGTAAGCTCCTTTTGCACATTTTGATTACACCAATCAATCATGTCTGCATTGTCAATTGAAAGTTCAACAGGCAGTGCATTAGCTGACAGAGTTTTCATTGTCCTACTCTGGCACATTTTTTTAGTTTTTTCAATGCCAGACAGTTTTCTCCACGAATTTTGTATGGTTGAACATTTTACTCTAAATGACCAAATGGACCAAACAAGGAGAAGAAAATATTCGTATTATATTCCGTATTGGCTGAAGCGTGGGAAGTGCCAGAATAATATTTCACATCAAATTCTCTCATTATGGTTGGTGCAAAATTACCTTACATTTTCCCATCCATAATCAAATTTAAACCAACCAAAGAAAATCAAACATTTTAAAAATACCACACGTTTTGTATCCGTTCCTAATTCTGATGTAGGCCTAATGTACTGTAGTTTTTTTTCAATAACACTGCCTCAGTTAATTATAACTTAGATAATTGTGAGTTATAAATAAACTGTCTATTACGTCCACAGGAATCCAGATTCTGAAGCTACCAACAGAATAAACATGGAAAAGTGGTATACTTTCTGAAATTTAATCAGATTTGGCTCAAATGTTTTGTTTTTTCTGAAGATTAATCAATTAGGTCAATGTACCGATTTTGAAATAAAAGATATTTAGAATTCGAGAGTAAATCGAAAAATTATTCTACAGTCTTCTTAACCTAGTAAAATGTAAAGAATCTGTTAGTCTTCCCGATTGCCACAATTTTTTTACTCAAGCAACAAAAAAACTTTTATCAATAATGATACTAAGATCTGGGAGAACTATATCTACATGCTATATTTAATTACAATCTGTCAATTAATTCAATCGCCACAATATAGGCGGTCACACAGATCACAGATATCCATTCGTCAAAATAAAAACCACTTTTTTGGATTAAAAAAGTAGGCCTATAGATAAAAAAAACTATTTATACTGAAAGAGTAAAACAAAGATAAACTTAAAGCAAATTTAGAATGTCTGAAAGTTTGTGCGCAGCTCTCACACTTTTTACTCATTATAACGTCAAGCTAGAAGTATTGTAAACGAAAAAAATAATTTTACCACTTAGAGAACAGTTACTCAGTAGTACTGAAAGTTTCCTGTAGATAGCGCAGTTAACGCTGTACAGTGTTTCTCGTGAAAGGAAAAGTGATTTAATCTGTGTTAAAGTCGATTCTGTAGGCTGTGGAATATTGGAAGAGTTATTACCGTTTGTCTTTCCGCAATAATAAACATTTTTTTTTTTTTGTAAGTAATAAACCATTTTATTGTTGTACTAGAACACACCACTCAGTCACTGAGCTATTGGCTACGCTCACAGATGCACATTTACTGTGAAATAATAATGAACTAGTAAACATAACCTAAAAATTTACGTTAATTTTCCGAAATCAAATTTTAATTTTGTATATTTACACATTAAATCCGGAACGGAGACTACCAATAATGAAAATACTGAAAAATACGTCATATTTCTTAAAATCGGTTTATCGATCCAATTTTGGTCTTATATGAACGTAGTAAATTTGAAGTAAAGATATTTGTCGAGCGTAAATCGAAAATAACGGTGCAAAATATACACAAACTTCCGCACATTAAATTTTTACTTTTGTTTTGAAGCTTACCGAAAAACTTCTAAAATTCGGGTTAGTTTCTCAAAATCGGTTCGTCAGATTTTAATAAAATTTAGTAATATATTAAAAATCATATACAAAAGCAATGCGAGCTACCAAATGTGAAAAAAAATATGTTGAAAAACAAATCTGACCTGGTTAGTTTAAGATCTGCTGAACCAATTTCGAATAATTTGAAAGATTTTTTGCAATGAAACTATTTCGTTTAATAGTTCTACTTACATTTAAGCAAAACTGATTTAAAAACCAGATATGGGCAAACTAGAACTGTGCCCTAAATTTTACCAAAATTGTTCAATTAGTTAACAACCTCTCCCCCATCGATGTGCACAGATACACAAACGAAATCGATTTTCAAAAAGAGGTAAATTTTTCGATTTTTTGCTGAAAATGAGAAAATGTTTTTGGTCTTAATTCTTATAAAAATATGATAGTAAAATTTGCATTTAAAAACTAATAGCTAGTGTTATTAGCGAATTCCCACTGGAGCGGGCCATCATGGTAAGACCTGGGACCGGAAATGGCCGCCGATTCTGACCTCTGTATCACTTTTTAAAGGGGTCGTTAATATATGGATAGATAGATAGTTAATAGTGTACACTCTCGTTTTGGCACAAAATAAATTGTGATAATAGCTTGGATAAATTCAACAGTTTCATAATGGCCGTAATTTCAAATCTTAAAATTTGAAAAATTCTTATATTTAATTTAACTGTGACCATTTCCATTGCAATTTGAAGGTTTAAAATGCTAACATATGCAGATTACAATGCTGCTTAAGATGGGTGAAACAATAGTTACAAAAATGGAGGCAACATAAACCTAACTACTGATGGAAATTCGCTTCCATCACGTCAACGAGGCAGCTGTGTGTCGTGATTATTTTTATAATATTATTATTAATATGATAAATATTATATAACTGTTATAATCGTTAAATTATGTCTGATGTTAAGCCTACAGTGGCATAGATATATTTTAAAAGTATTATTAATATCACATATACTGTAAAGCATCCAATAATGATCCGTAACACATAGTACTCAGTCCTATTGTACTTTTTCCAAGTAGTGGGTGCAATGTGATTGGTCGGAGAGGTGAGCGGGATGGTGATTGGATGGTGAGGCAGGATCAGCAAGAGGATTCAGGAAAGATAAGGCTTGCCATTTTGGTCAAGGCATTCTACAGACTGGACCAGAACAGCTACCATGCACAGCTTAGTGACGATATTGGTGAGTCCGTTTAAATTAGATTTTTATAGTGTTGGTAACACTGTAAAATAATATTGTTTTATTTTGTAAAATGTTTTTCTATTTGCACTGAAGGTTTTACTGTGTAAAGGTTAATATATTATGTTTTTTTAAAAAAATAAGGACGTCGAAAACTTAAATAAATTTTATAAACACTTTTTCACGTTTAATTATATTTGCAGACTAAACGAATTGCTTAATTGTTTAAGCAAATTTGTAAAATTTTTATCATATATATTTATAACCCCATTCAGCATAACGGATTTGAAATGATGGGAGTTTTACAATTCAAGAGTAAATAAACACACAAATACGACGATGCTCAGAGTTTATTTTCGGGGGGTTTCTTGGGAGGGGAACACAATTTTGGGGTTAATTTTCCGTAATATATTGTAACGTGTTAACATGCTCGCATTCGAAATTTTAGTACGATTTAATTCAAAATTGGTACAAAAATAGATTGTAGTAAAAGCTTAGGCAAATTCGTAAACCACCGGAATTCGTTCAACAGTTTCAAAATGGCGACCATTTAAAATTTTTACAAATTCGTAACTTTTACGTCTTAAATCGTTTTGCAAATTTGTTTACTATCGTAATCAGCGTTAAAGACTGTATTAAGTAGAATATTGAATTTTCAAAATTCGTTGAAATTAAGGAATTTAATTTCACGGCGGTCAGGGTTCATTTTCGTACTTTCAATGTATTTTAAACGATTAAAATGCTAATATATGCAGATTTTAACGCTGATCGTTATGGTGAAATCACAGTAACAAAAATAGGTTAGGATAAGAGAATTACTTTTGGAAATTCGATTCTATCACGTCAGCGAGACATTTTAAAAATTGAAAATGCTAATTTAAGCAGATTTTTAAAATGTGTAAGATAAAAATTATATTTTCTAGTATGAAATGGCTGCCATTTTGAAACCGTATGGATTTTGCTGCATAACGCATTTGTCGAAGTTTATGTAAGTCAGGTTATTATCGATATTAAGAACGTGTAAGTGCTAAAACACACACACACACACACACACACACACACACACACACACACAGCGCGCAGATTTTAACGAACCCTCAAAAAGTGGTTTAGAGGTCAAGATCGGCGCACATTTCAAGGTACCGGGACTGGGTTTTACCATGATAGTAGCACTAAAATCTCATTTTCCAATTAAAATTTTCTAATAACATAAATATTCCATCATTAAGTATTACTTTTACAAACAGAACAATAGTATCCTACTGTTTAATTAGGCCTACATCAGGTATAATAATAGGTATGTAGGTGTATGTCGCAGGTATATCTAGGGTCGGTGATACCATTCCGCCGTTTAGGCTTCGTTGCAAGTTGATAACGATGCGGTAAAAGTATAAAGTTACACGAGAAAAGAAAAACAAACAAAAATCATTGAATTAATTAAACCTGTTTATATAGTTGCTCCTCTAGTTGTTGAAGTCGATCTGTAAAACATCCATTGGCCTACACAAGTATCTAATAGCCTGTCAATGCAATTAGTGAATATCCTTGTAAGCTATTGGAGCTGCCATCATAGTAAGACCTAGACTCGAGATTTTGAAATGAGCATCGATCCATCCAGACCTTTAGATCATTTTTTGAGAGGTTGTCTACAAATTTTATAATATACTACCTCCCCCTCTCTCTTTCTTCTTTCTCTATCTCCTTCTTTCTCTCTTTCTCTCTCTCTCTCTTTCTCTCTCTCTCTCTCTCTCTCTCTCTCTCTCTCTCTCTCTCTCTCTCTCTCTCTGTATCGAATGTGTGTGTGTGTGTGTGTGTGTGTGTGTGTGTGTGTGTGTGTGTGTGTGTGTGTGTGTGTGTGTGTGTGTGTGTGTGTGTGTGTGTGTGTGTGTGTGTGTGTGTGTGTGTGTGTGTGTGTGTGTGTGTGTGTCTTTAATAATACTAGCTCATGTTCGTGATTTTGATTCAAAATTGGCACGAAAATCTACTTCCGTAACACCTTGGTTCAGTCTTTTAATCGGTAAAATTTGTTTATCAGTTTCAAAATGGCGGCCAGTAAAAAAAATTAAAAAATCGTAACTTTTTCAAGTGAATATTTTTGATATTACGAATTCAGCGCCGCAATCAGCGTTAAAGTTGAATTTTCAAAATCCGTGGAACTTAAGAAATTTAATTTGACAGCGGTCAGGGTTCATACTCGTATTTTTAATGTAATTTGAAATTTGAAAAATGGTAATACGTTCTTTTGTGAAAAATGGTAAACCAGACTTTTGTGGACATAAATAAACGTTTGGAAGTTAGTATAATACTTTTATTATTATTATTATTCCTCTCCAACACTTCTTCGACCTCCTATTTCCTATTCTTCTTCTTCTTTTTGCTTTTGACATCTTCCTTTTACTTTATTAATTTCTTCTTACTCTTCTTCGGCTTCTTGTTCTTTCTTTCACTCCTTCTTTTACACTGTAAGAAATTATGTTTCCTAAACGATTAGTAATTGATTTCCGTGTTTAACTATGTTTTCCATGGGTAATCGTAAATGTGTTTGGGGGGGGTAAATATCCTTCAAGAACCACTCGTTATCCGGGGAAAACCGTTTCAAAAAAATGTTTTTTGTTAAAATTTGTAGTTGTTATTTTATTATCAGTAATGTTTTCATAGAATCACGCAAAGTGTTGAATGTTTTCTTTTATACACGCTCATTCAAACTTACTGAGAAGATTCGGAAGTTGTATGTGTATTTCACATTATTATACACACACGCGTGCGCGCGCACACACACGCACACACAACCTCACACAATACACACATTCACGCAAGCACACACGCTCTCGCTCGCACGCAAGCACACACACGCACACATGCACGCACGCACGCACGCACGCGCGCACACACACACACACACACACACACACACACACACACACACACACACACAAATAATGCCAAAGGAAAATAGGAAGAATCCCTTTTATTTGTTCGCCGATGGTAGGGCCTATCCTGTAATGTAAGCTACGCGAACAGTAAAATACACAGAGATACGGTCAGGAACAAAACTGAATTGGAAACACTGCCGTCGCGTAGTTATAAACAACGTGCTGATCAAGTTGAGCCTGCAAGGACAGGCCGGCAGAATCAATGTCCTTTTGTGACATCATTAGCCAACACTGTGGACCGTAGCGAGCATCTACTGCCTCCGGGAGGACTGTAACAATAGGCGTTGCAGATCCTTCCGGGTGATCAGGGAAGTTCTAGTACCGGGCTGGATATACTGAAAGTAGAACTATTTCACGTGGTAGTTTAAAAGACACTGAACATGCGAATTTTATTTTTAAAATTAAAGTTTGTTGCGTAAAATGCTAATTTCTACGCAAAATACAGCAGTTGAACACTCTCTCTCTCTCTCTCTCTCTCTCTCTCTCTGTGTGTGTGTGTGTGTGTGTGTGTGTGTGTGTGTGTGTGTGTGTGTGTGTGTGTGTGTGTGTGTGTGTGTGTGTGTGTGTGTGTGTGTGTGTGTTGTGTGTGTTTGCAATTGTGGTCTGATTTGTCTCAAACTTGGCACAAAAGCTATTTCGATACTAGCCCTAACTTGGTCAAGTTCGTTGCCCAACAAAATCCGTTCAATAATTTCAAAATCG
Source organism: Callitettix versicolor (assembly GCA_022606455.1). Lineage (NCBI taxonomy): Eukaryota > Metazoa > Arthropoda > Insecta > Hemiptera > Cercopidae > Callitettix > Callitettix versicolor. Next base: position 56,271,311 of record CM040185.1, read on the forward strand.
TGGCCACTTTAAAACTTTCAAAATTTATAACTTTTTGTATCAAATGTTTATTACAGATCTACTTGCAACGATCCCAGTGTAGACGTTCATTTAGTCAACTTCAGATTTGAAAAAGTCTGTGTTCTGTTCTGGCGCCATTGTTTTTATCTACTTCTTTTATCCCTGCAATTTTTAATAAATACATATTTTGTGCAAGCTAAGATACTAAAAAAACAAACGGTACTGGTTATATATAGTACCTCAAAATACACTCCAAGTATAATTTACATATCAAAATATAATTTTCTATAATTATGTAAGTACCTAAAACGAAATATAAATCACTATAATAGCCTCTGGTCAGTGAAAATCCGACAGGAACTATGATTAAACCAATTTACAAAATGGCCGAAATTGATCTATAATTAAATCTAAAGTATCAGATATCAATCAATGTTGACCAGTTTGCACTAAGGACCGGCGCTCAATAAACCAGTCTTGGTATTTTCGCGGAGAACAGGTTTAGGTGTGAGGTGTGGGCCCACTTTTGGGCATTGTCGTTTAAAGAAGACTTTACTAGAGTCACGGACACATTAGACTCACTCGGTTCCAAATTGAGTGACTAGATTTTCGAGTGGGTTCGATTTTATTAGCAGTCGAAAACCTCTTTATTGTTCGGGAAGAAAGGACGAGTGGATGTAACCTTTATAGTGGTTTGTTACTCGGGACGGGTGGAGGAAGGAGTGGTTGTGGGGGGACGGATGGGGACTCGGTGGTCGATGTGGTAAAGCACCGGTCAGTCTGCTGCGCCTTTGAACTGCGCACCTTAAGTTTCTTAGTTCTAGCCGCGGTTACTTCTGTACCCTTATCGTTATCGCTGTTCCCTCGTCCTCATTAGTCTAACTGGCATAAAGTATGGACGTTAAAGAAATGTTTCTCGAACGATAAGAAGAAATATTTCTTTACTTGTGGACTTTTCAATTCACGAAAATAAACTCGTTTTGTGTAAAATGAAACTATCGCACAAGACACCTGTTTCGCTGACTTTATGACACCAAATTCCAATAATAACACTGAATAAATTTGCGTGATGGCTCTTCGATCTATTTGATGCGTCTCTGGACTGCGCACCTCAAACTCGTGGGTTCGAGACGCAGTTACTGCCGTTACTTTATCCTAACCTTTTACGCCCATCCCTCTTTGTCATCAGTCTAACTTTATACATACATTCGCGTAAAGAAACATGCTAATGTTTAGAATCGAATGCAGTATTTTCAAATGCAGTATTACAAATCTATATTAATGCTGTTAAAATATATTAAAATGTCGATTTATTATTTCCAAAAAGTTATCTAAAAACACGATTTTCACTTAGTTTTTTTACTACTAGCTACTTTGAAGGTTCATAACTTTGTCAGTTGTTACCCCATAACAATGCTGTGCGAGTATGTTATTGGGTGTTTTATTAACGTTTCTGTCGAATCTAAACAAATCGGAATTATGGCGAATAGCTTTAAAAAGTGTGTTACAAATATTATAGTTTGTTATTAATTCTTTCCATATATAAAATTAGTGTTAATTTTACGGCAAAAGAGTTCCCTTATTGTACGGCCAAAATCTGCCTATTAATTTTTAAAATAATTGTTGTTGTAGGGTTTATCGAAACAAATTTTTATAATTTTAAAGAATAAATTATTCATACTTTAATACTGATATAAGTAGGCCTATTGCAAATCAAACTCATTTTGTATTACAAATACTTACATCACACTGATTTTATGTATTACAAATACTTCTATCACACTGATTTTTTATTACAAATACATATATCACATTACTTTTTTATTACAAATACTTACATCACACTGATTTTATTCTTTACAAATACTTCTATCACACTGATTTTTTATTACAAATACTTATATCACACTAATTTTTTTTATTACAAATACTTACATCACACTGATTTTATGTATTACAAATACTTCTATCACACTGATTTTTTATTTCAAATACTTATATCACACTAATTTTTTTTATTACAAATACTTACATCACACTGATTTTATGTATTACAAATACTTATATCACACTAATTTTTTGTATTACAAATATTAATAGCAGTGATTTTTTCGTATTACAGATACTTATATCACTGATTTTTTTTGTATAATAATCGCGGCACGCGACTGTCTCGCAGATTAATGTGGGAAATAATAAAAAAAAAAAAAATCAAAAAATCAATGTCATCAAGCAAATATTTTTGATTTTAACAGAAGAAACCACTTGCCATAAATTCATTACTTTTACTTTACACTTAAAAAAATATATTTCATCATCTGAACGGACGTGGGTTGGTTAGGAACTTATTTAAATAAAAATTGTCAACACGAAATTGCCGGCGCGCGTGTACACATTTTTCAAGGCCCTCGTTCTGACTCATACCGTGATAGGAGCTCCAACAACTCGTCTTCCAATGGAAGTTCACTAGTGATCGATTAACTTCGAGATCGGGGGGACACAGTTTATATGTATGTATATTAGTTACTGATGTCAATCACAAGTTCGCGACAAACTATATAGAAGATAAATGTTATTAGTTTAACATTGTTCTTATCGGATTTCCGTTTAACGGCCGCCGTATATAACCTGAACAAATAACTGCGAGTACAGAGGAAACATAAAATCAGCTGATTTAATTTATTACGCGCTTAGCTTCCAACCCACGTGCAGCATTTGCTACGCCAGGATAAATGTCTGTCCATTTATTACATGCACAACCGTACAAACAGACTTCATGCCATATGGTGTTCAGCAAATGTTAAGATAAAGTCAAGCGGCTGCCACGCCCACAGGCGATGAACTTGACAAGGTCATCTCAAGGTCCTTCAAGGACTGACTTAAGGGTAACACCCTGTACCAGACACCTGTTTTTAATGCGTGATTTGCATAAAATGGAGCAATGAATCAGACATGACAGCTAGACGGGTGGCTGAAGCAGATTTTCGTTACACAGCATTATGAAATGGCTATTGATCCTTTTACTTTAGTCTAATGTGCCTTATTGACGTGCAATAAGAATTTTATTAATTAGTTTCGTTTGTCGTAGTTATTGGAGCAGTCATCGCGGTAAATGTGCACAGATCATAACACTTAAATCTTATTTCGTAAGCACTTTTGCAATTTTAGCCCAATTCGATTCCAAATTTACAATAATAACAGAACACAGCTCTCTCGCCTGACATGATAGAAGCGAATTTGACTTAATAACATTTATCTTACCTTTTTTAGAAACTCTGATTTCATCCTTGTAAACAGCATTAAAATCTGCATATATACGCATCGCATTGAAAATACGACAATTCGTTAAATTTCTTAACTCCAAAGGATTTTGAAAATTCAAAATGTTAAATTAAGATTTCTAAACTGATTTACAGACAGAAAAGTTATAAACGTTTAAAGATTTGTAATGACAGCCATTTTGTAACTGTTGAACGGATTTTTTTTGGATATTGAACTTGTCGAAGATATTATTAGAATCGATTTTTGTTCCTAATTGGAATCAAATGAGGCTAAAATTGTCAACGTTCCGTGCTAAAACACACGCACACACGCGCGCACACACACATGTATGTATATATATATATATATATATATATATATATATATATATATATATATATGTATTCAGTTACCGTTAACGCTGATTCTCTTCCTTATTTGGCATAAAGTTTAGACGTTAAAAAAAATGTTTATATTTTTTAACATTTTGAAGGGTTAAAATGTTTAAATAACCCTTCAAAGAAAGAGTAAATGTCAGGATCGACGCTCATTTTAAGATCCTGGGTCTGGGTCTTACCATGATGGCCCCTACAGTCATTTCTCACCAGAATCGACAATCGGGGTTCGTTTTCGCCCTTTTAATAATTTTGGAAAATTATACCTTATTTCCAGAACACTATACTGTATATAACCTTAAAAAAAGAAATACTCCAGGCTTGTAAATTCAAACTATAGGTTTCGCAATTTTAGGAGGGTCTGAAACACTTTTTTGTCCAGATTTGTACAAATTTTAACGCTAATTTGATTTTTTTCCTTTTTTTTTTTTTAACGTCCGACTATTGTGTTCTGCACACTTGGGCTAATGCAGACGCTGGGATGATTTATAGCGTATGAAAATGCCAAGCCTTGGCCGGGAATCGAACCTGGGTCCTCGGGGTGAAAGCACAGTACGCTATCAACTAGGCCACCGAGGCGGCAAACGCTGATTTGAAAGGTTTTAAAATTAAAACGCATTAAATTAATTTCGTTCCAAATTTGATTTAAGAAGTTGGCAAAATGTGAAAAAAAAGATTTCGCGAAACCGCGCTAAACTATTTGTGTACAGGCGATTCATACTTTTTGTTTGTTTATGAACTACACTTGTAAAAATCACATGAGTCGGAAAAAACTTTACCATACTTTAAAAACACGTAGCCTAACTGATATATTGTCCGAGAGAGATACTCCCTGGATAGGCATGAAATTCACGCGTGTATAACTTGTAGCATTTTACATATAGAAGGCGCTAACTGTTCTGCACGTGAGAACTTAATCCTTGCATTATCTTGCGCGATACTACGTCATCTTTTCTAAATTACTGCATGTAACTTTGGTAACCGGTTTTAAGCGCTATTGTTTAGTTACTGGAATTAATATTATTTTGTAACTTTAAAAATGTTACATCCTTTCTCCTAAAATGATAACAACTAGTTGCACAAGTACAGTACAACTAAACCGTTGTATTCTCAGGTTTCACAGCCGTAATAAATTCCTTTTATTTATATCGTGATTAACGTACTGAATTCGTGCACACAGAGTCTCTATTAACTGTCAGGTTAATTTTCTTATCCGACATTCTTAAACAGTCTTCCATAGTAAATAATAGCAGTAACTTTCAAGACGCATCTTGCCTGGTGTTGCTTGTTAATGCACCTATTGATAGCGGACCCGGCCAACGACAGAGATCCCTAAAGCCGGCTCGGATCCGATACTCATATGCAGATCCCAGTCCAGCCAATCGGTCTGCCGTCACATTACCCTCAAACCCGTTTTGCCCGGAACCCGATGAAGCACCCGGTTACCCAGCAACATTCGAACTAAGTAGTCTATAAAGTCAAGTCGCTTTATTTTGTAATACAGTACATATTATTGTTACTAACTGACTGGCATCTCTGTGATAATCAACTGTTCCGAAACATTATCTAAACTGTGTTCAAAATGTCCAGTTACGACAGATACACCACGAGGCATATTTTTACACGGGTGACTTTAACAAAGGTAAAGAAACAAAGCACTTGAACATCTGACAAGTTCAATACAAAAGTAAAAAATCCATCATGCAGTTGCACCTTGTTGGGACAAAATGACCGTGAAGAAATTCTTCTGCAGGGTAATGATAATAACAATGGTCTATTGTTTGGAATGGTTCTCATGCGTAATTCAAAGCAGATCCTTGACCGTCAAAGTTAATTAATTCTCCATGATAACTTATTCTCCAGCGACGACAATAGTCGATTGTTGGTTAGGTGACAACGTTATTACTAGTTACAGAGATTTGAATGAGTGGGCACTCAATGATGAAGTCAATCAACTAGGCGCTTCTTCATGATCTATTCGGTAATGTATTTAACATTTACACAAATCATAGTGTTCGTTTAATGGTAGGTTTATGGTCCGCTTTGGTGTGCCATTTTCTTTCGAACTAGTTTAATAATAATAGATTGAGATAGTAGCTACTTTTTTGGGAGCTTAAAGTTACAGTTAGTATTTTATTTATTAATGAATTACTATTAGAGCACCATCATGGTAAGAACCAGATCCTAATCCTTGAAATGAGAGCCGATTTTTTTTGAGGAGTTGTAAAACACACACACACACACACACACACACACACGCACACACACAAACACATACACACATTTAACTTAGGATATAGAATAGGGAGTCCTTTAACTTGTGTCATTCTTCTTTAAGCAACACCTTTCTTAACGTAGGCCTATCACTGGATTGCAGTTAGACTTTAAAATGTTTAAGTCACCCTCGTTATTTCTTTTTTATTTCTAAACTTTCCCCATGTATAATTTTTAACGGCCCCTACAAAAATTGTTGGCGTCTGAATCAATGCTTGCTCCTAGGTGGTGGGTCAGGAGCATACCATGATGGCTTCTCCAAAAGCTCATAAGCTGGTAATTGGCTAAAGCATTCTTTTCAGTAACGCACTGACTGTACAAATATGATTCCTAAACCGTTATTACTCTCAGGACTAGGGATGAACAATCGATTGTCGATATTTGCAAAATATCAATGTTTTAGATCGATATTCGATGTTTGCCGATGATTGCCAGTTTTTCAATTCCTAATATTAGTTCAGACTCTTCCTATATATATATATATATATAGGCTATATATATATATATATATATATATATATATATATATATATATATATATATATCCTATATATATATATATATATATATATATATATATATATATATATATATATATATATATAGTTCAAATTTTCAATTGTTAATAAAATACTTCTATTTCTCCCACAGACTACAACATTATAATGAAGGTTATTAAATGTTTGATATTAATACACGTTTACTTTGTTTAAAGTAAATATAGTAAAATAGTATTAATAAAATTACAGTAAGTAGTAAAAAAGTAAAAATAGTAAAATTGTCAAGCGTATAGTCACGTGACCTAAGTATTATGTGTTGCAGTTTTCCCGTATGTCTCAGGAATCGTAAATGCGATAAAAAGTTTGCCCTCCATTCCACCAGTTTTTTTCTTTACTTTTTTTTAACATTGATATATCACAAGTCATGTATTTATTCGTTGTTTCAGCGATATCGATAGATTTTAACGATGTTATTAAAGGAATATTATTTGTCAAAACACTTAACAGTAACGTTTGAAAATTTTGCTTAAACAATGTCAAGGACAAATTTGTCGCTTAATCATGTGACACTTTACAAAACATTTATTTCCGGTAAATTTTGCTGATTTTAGTTTTAAAAACATTTTTTAATTAACATCCAATTAGCACGCAATTTTTTATTTATATGCCAATTAGACTAACGATGAAGAGGGATTGGTGTTAACAGAAATAAATAAACGTACGGTAGTAACTATAGTCTCGAACTTACGACCTTGAGATGCACAAAAACACTAACACACCAATGCATTGTTTCCAGGTGTGCCTTGCCGCTGTCGACGCCAGCCCGCTCTATCTCTTGGGTTACTATGTAACACCACACTTTGGCTACCCTCTGCAGCCATCAATGTACGTGCCCAGACAGCAGATCCTGCACCACAGAGCCCACGCTGCCGCTGTAAGGACACAAAGTCCCGACACGCCCTCGCCGCTCATTACCAACACCATCACTTACACTATAGATCCTGACGCTGATCCTGATGACGCTTTGGAAGTCGCTCAATTCCATTCTCAGGTTGGTTGAAGGACACTTAAGCCCAAATGAACTTGTTTAATAGGTTATGTTTAAAGATCTTTGCTATATTTATAAGTTAAAATATACATACAAGATGTAAAAGGCTAACCACATTTTCCACACAAAATCTTAAAAATGAATATCAAACAGATTTATTGTAACAGTAGAAGTGTTCTCAGTAATGGCGAGCTAAGTGAGGCATCTGTTTCAACTGTAATGGCGACTGTTCGGCATTTGTTTTGTGTGTTTGTTACGCAGTTTGGGACAAACGCTTTGACCGATTGTTTTGAAATTTAGTACAAAGATACCTTGTATAAAGCCCGAACGAAGTATTTCTCCATTCGTTCCGTTTCAAGATAGCAGCCTCAGATTTACAATAACGATTGTACGCAATTGTAGCTAAACGCATTGACCGATTTGAAATTTGGTACTTACATAATAAACCGTAAATGATACAAGTGTAAGATTATTTTCCGTTTACTTCTATTTCAAGATGGCGGCCTCAGATTTACAATAACGATTGTACGCAATTGTAGCTAAACGCATTGACCGATTTGAAATTTGGTACTTACATAATAAACCGTAAATGATACAAGTGTAAGATTATTTCCCGTTTACTTCTATTTCAAGATGGCGGCCTCAGATTAACAATAACGATTGTACGCAATTGTAGCTAAACGCATTGACCGATTTGAAATTTGGTACTTACATAAAAAACCGTAAATGATACAAGTGTAAGATTATTTCCCGTTTACTTCTACTTCAAGATGGCGGCCTCAGATTTACAATAACGATTGTACGCAATTGTAGCTAAACGTATTGACCGATTTGAAATTTGGTACTTACATAATAAACCATAAATGATACAAGTATAAGATTATTTCCCGTTAACGATTGTACGCAATTGTAGCTAAACGTATTGACCGATTTGAAATTTGGTACTTATATAATAAACCGTAAATAATAAGATTATTTCCACTTCTATTTCAAGGCCTCGGATTTATGTATACAAACGCATTGACCGATTTGAAGATTATTAAGATTATTTCCCGTTTACTTCTATTTCAAGATGGCGGCCTCAGATTTAACGATGACGATTGTGCAAAAGTTTTGGCCAAACTCATGGCTCAATTTCAAAATTTGTTACTAAGGTAAAGGTATATGTCAGATTTCCCCCTTCACTTACGTTTCAAGATGGCGGGCTCTGATTCAACATTGAAAATGTAATTGCTGGTCATTTCCTGTGATAGTAGCTGAACGGCCAAACCTATCATAATTTTGGAGAAAAACTATAAAATTTTCAGTACAGTTGGTACAGTAAAGGTTTTTGTAAATATTACGGTTACCGGTTAAATTGACGGAAAAAGTTACGAGCGCTGTCGTTGAGCGCTCTGTATGTTAATTAAGAATATATTACGAGATCTACTGTTTTTCAACTATTTACTAGTTGAGAATTGATTCAACAGGGAACACAAAATTTTTCACAAGATTCAAACAACTTATTGTATATAGTATATAGACTAATATTATTAGTAACGAAAATCTTTACTAGAGAGCAGCACAGAACAGCCATTATGTGAATTATGTTGAAGTCTTGAAAATTTTTTAACAAATTATTATTCAGAGCAATAAACATCTCACTAAAAAATATAAACTATATATTTTTCATATATATAAAATTTATATATAAAAAAATAAACTTTAATTTTGTTAAAGTTTATTTGGTAAAATGGGACAGTCTGGCGGAAATGTACAAGTGAATTTTAATGTCTGGCAATATCTGCCCTCTGGTGGTATATTTTGAAACTAAGAGTTTATGACTAAACAGAGAAGATGTAAAATTCTTTCTGCATTTGCTGCTATTTGGTAAGATTTTTATGAGATATAAGGTTAATAACGTAAGTCAAAAAACAAAAACAAAACTATTTTACATATTGATAAAACGTAAAATATTTGCTTGTTGAAATACTATGTATAAATATTGTAAAATAGCGCTTTGTAAATTACAATAAAAATAAAACAGAATTCTGAGGTGACTTTTATTAACAGCTTTTATAATTATATATATATTTTTTTGTTTTGTTATTTTAAGGCGAAAAACACATTGAGGCTATTATTGACTCGCTAAATGTAAGTATGAGTGTAAAGTGTTAAAGTAGTAAGTATAGTGTTGCAAGTGTAAGTGTGTGTTAGACTCGGATACCATGAGGGATGTCTAAATCCTCTCAATATGTGCAGCTAGTCTGCACCCCCTGAGGGTTATAATTTTATAATTACCTACCAAAAAATGTCCCAATTTTTGAAAAAATTGGCCGACTTTCCAGTGTTTTATTTAGTTTCCGAAATGGGATTTTTGCGTAAACAACTGAAAGTGAGAAACATGATATAGGCCAAATGTTCTTACAAAACTTATTTAAATTTAAATTCATAAGATCAAATAAAACCATTACCTATTGAAATTTTTGTTAGACTTTTATGGTGAACAAATTTAATTTTACGTTGTTTTTATGAGCCAAATTTGAAACATATACTATAGGCAAATACTCAGAATAAATTTAATTAGTCTCTTTAATAATTGTATTCGATGTTCCTTTTATATAACATAACTACAATTTGATGAACTACATATTGTAATGTTTTATTGGTTCAAGGACGCCGCAGGACGCGTGATCTTCGGCTTCAACACGCCCACACAGTCCAGGATGGAGGCGAGGTCTGTGGACGGCACAGTGAGAGGTTCCTACAGCTACGTCGATCCTTACGGTAAAACTGTTAGGGTAAGTTTCCGTGATGTCTTGAATGGCCAGGCGAACCGAAGTCTGTTTCAAGTCGACAGTTCGGCATTTGGTTTGTTTCTTACGCAGTTTTGGCCAAACGCATCGACCGATTGTTTTGAAATTTCATAGGAAGGTACCTTGTATAAAGCCCTAATGAAGTAGTTCCCAGATTTTTTCCATTCGCTTTCGTTTGAAGATTTCGGCTACTGATTTAACGATTGTACGCAGTTTTAGCCAAACGTATTTACCGATTATTTTGAAATTTAATACGTATGAAAAAATACCTTGTATAAAACCCTAACGAACAATGCGTAATATTTTTTTTCCCATTCACTTTCGTTACAAAATGGCGGTCTGTTATTTAATGATGACGAGTTTACACAAATTTAGCCAAACGCATTGACCATTTTTTAAAAATTTGATGCGAAGGTATCTTGTACAAAACCCTAACAAAGAATACATAAGATTTTCCCCATTCTATTTCTTTACAGAGTGACTGCCCTTTTTTTTTGAAATTCGGTGCAAAGGTACCTTGTATAAAACCCTAACGAAGAATGCGTAGGGTTTCCCCCACTCACTTTCGTTTCAAGATGGCGGTCTCTGATTTAACGATTCCGAATTTAGTTGTTGGCTGTATCCTGTAGTCATTCTATTATAATTTTGACCTCTTCATGGTAAAAAAGAGCATACCATTTTCAAAACAGCTGATTTTGTAAGATTTTGCCTAAACATTACGGTAACCGGTTAAATTGGCGGAACAGTTTACGAGCCCGTCAGCACGCTGTCGTGGAGCCGTGGCCAGGCGAATAATCATCAGACGAACCAACTGCGAGGTCTTCCAGCTCAGTAACTCATAACTCGTTTATCTATGATCTTGATCCGCCTTCAAATCTACATAAACGCATTTGAACACAATTAACATTATGCACATTTGAACGCATAATCAACACACTTGTTTACGCTTATAACTAGTGAAAACAGATTTTCAGGAAAGCGTAAAATAAATGATGCTATGCAATTCAGGCGGCCGGGATCCATTTTTAGCGAATTTCCATTGGGAAATGAGCTATTCAACAGCCATTGTAGTAAGACCTAAGTCAGGGACCTTGAAAAATGAGCGTCGGTCCTGACTTCTAGTTCATCTTTTGAGAGGTCGTTTGTTTGTTTGTGTGTGTGTGTGTGTGTGTGTGTGTGTGTGTGTGTGTGTGTGTGTGTGTGTGTGTGTGTGTGTGTGTGTGTGTGTGTGTGTGTGTGTGTGTGTGTGTGTGTGTTTCAGCACACTCACATTCGCAATTTAGGTCATTAGGTCAGATTTGTTTCAAACGTGGCAAAAATATCTATTTTGGTAATAGTTATGACACGTTTGTTAACCAGCGATATTCGTTTAATAGTTTCAAAATGGCGGCTATTTTAAATCGTTAGATATAAGTATTTTTTTGCCTTATTTTTAAAAAAATTGATTTCGCTCGTATTTTTTTTTTAACGTCCGACTATTGTGCACACTTGGGCTAATGCAGACGATGGGATGATTTATAGCGTATGAAAATGCCAAGCCCTGACCGGGAATCGAACCCGGGTCCTCGGGGTGAAAGCCCAGTACGCTATCAACTAGGCCACCGAGGCGGCTGATTTCGCTCATAATCAGCGTTAAAAACTGTACGAAATAGCATTTGGCGGTCACAGTTCGTGTTTGTATTTTGAATGTAATTTCAAATGCTGAACCCGATGGTGAAATCAATGTCAAAAAAGGGTAAGATTAAATAAAGTTTTTTGGAATTCGTTTCCATCATGTCAGCGGCACAGCTGCGAGTCGATTATTTTTTGTATTTTTCTTGTGAAGTTTGAAAATTTTCTAATTGTAAAATGTGTTATTACATAAAAATAGGAATTATGAAATGAGATCTATTCTGACCACTAGAACATTAACTTTTTAAGAGTCCGCTAAATCTGTTCAATTCTGGTAATAGCTGGCACAAATTCGTTCTATCGTTTGAAATGGTGGTAAAAAAAGTCACACATTAACAATTCAGATATTACCATTTTAATCGGCTTTAAAATCATTATTTTTATATTTAAAAATGCGAAGCGGTTAAGGTTAATTGGCGTATTTTCAGTATCATTTGAGAAACTATTGTTCCAATTTATAGCATACAGATTTTAATGCTGGTTGCGATGGTGATACCAGATTTTCGTAACAAAAATTACCGTATACACTTTACGACGGTCAGGTTTCATTTTAATATACAAATATTCCAATATTGTGTTAAGTAATATTGTTAGACCATCGCATGAGCACGACAGCTCATGTCGTACATTTTCTAGCTTCATTAACAATCCTTCACTTTTGTAGATGCAATACTGGGACGACGGTACAGGATTCCACGCTTCAGGAAACACAGGACCTGACAGATCCTTCGGTGAACAACCTTACTATACCCCAGAAGTACAGGCAGCGAGGGACCAACACTTCCAGTTGTATGAACAGGCTCTGATAGCTGCAACAGCAGCGGGCCAAGGGTTGGTTCTTATTGTCAAACTAATGATGTTGAGAAAATCAGACTTACATTTTTTACCATAGAAAACATTTTAAACTCCATTCTATGTTGCAGTTCACACGACCCGTACAAAGCTTACGATACAGACAAACAAGGCGTCGTGACAGAAAACACAGGACAATATCCACAAAAGCAGACCTCGGAAGGACATCAGAACCAGGAGAACGATGATTCTGTTTCGATAGAAAACCCCGATTACTTGTCCTTGCAAGTCGGGCCTGTGAAAAAGACGAACGATGAAAAGAACTCAGAAGAGAAACATACCGGCAGTGCCATACAGATCCACGAGGACGAATCGGATTTGGCGATAGTGACAAACGTGGAACACGAAGGCAGCATCTACCAGCACAGGATCCCAGTTCCGGATCCTAGAGGAGGTTCCGAGTCCTTGCACGCTGCTCTGTATGGAGCTATACCGGTGTCAGCTGTTCACGATTCGCAAGTTTCCCCCGCGCAGAAAGACAACTTGCCCAACCATCAGTTACTTCCGGTCTTGCTGAAAGTCAGACCGAGCGCGAAGGCCGCCAAATCTGCTTAACCAATCCTTCACTCCGCTACTTGTGCCATCAGCAGTTTCATAATATTTTAGACTTTTGAGCACTGGATATACTGATTCCGTATTTTGATTCAGTTTTCCTCCTTTAACATTGTTTTAACGACTTTACTCTCGTCTTAGAATTAGAATAAGTTAAATTTGACTGATTGTAGTGTATTTCCGAAAGGGGCTCTTCGTCTAAATTTACAATTGTAAAAATCTGAAAAATTATAATACAAAATTGGTGGTGGGTGAACCTATATTTCTTTGAATAGAACTGTGCAATAAATCATGGACCTTTTCTAGTTTATAAATTTTGTAGTAAAAAAATAAAAATAAATAAAATATAAAAAAATAAAAATATAATGTTAAAGTAATGATAAATATCTTTTTGCAAATCGGATTTAAACCTTCCTTATAATTAATCTGTTTCATTGTCTATCTTTCTTACTATCTATCTCACTATCTATTTCACTTTCTTACTATTTACCTATATAACTATCTACCTATTTCACTATCTACCTATCTCAGTACCTATTTGTCTCACTATCTATCTCACCATCTATCCATCTCACTATCTATTTATTTCACTATATATCTTACTACATTTATCTCACTACATATCTTACTATTTATTTAACTCACTATACATCTCACTATTTATTTATCTCACTATATATCTCACTGTTTATTTATCTCATTGTCTATCTATCTATCTCACTATCTATTTATCTTCCTATCTATTTATCTCACTATATATATCTTACTATCTATTTATCTCTCCACCTATCTATTTCACTATCTATATCACTATATATTTGTCTCACTATCTTACTATCTATTTACCCCACTATCTATTTAACTTACTATATAACCCACTACCTATCTGTCTGTCTGTCTATCTATCTCACTATTTATTATCTCATTATATATCATACTGTCTATCTCACTACCTGTCTATCTACCCCACTATCTATCTATCTCACTATATATATATATATATATATATATATATATATATATATATATATATATATATATATATATATTTCTCTATGTATTTACGGAATTTAAATCTTCTTAATGGAAGTACATTGTTACTAAGCCAATTCATTCCTGTCCTTCCACGATTCCAGACCCTCTCTTTCCCTGTTCTTTCTTTCCACTGCCCGCGACCTCCTCTTTTTCTTAGTTACAGACACGTGGTAAGATATTTTGTAACCACATCCTTTGCACTGTTGTAACAGTGGTGCATCCTGTGATAACCGTTTTAACAGGAACTTTGAATTATCAGCGTATTTCAGTAGGAAAATGCAGAATTTGAGCGACCATCATTGTACGACACATAACCGCCACCTTGAAATGAGCATCGATTCTGAGCTCTAGGTCAATTTCTAAGGGGACTTTAATGTTATATAAACGCGCGTGCGTTTGTGCAAGTGCGTGGTTTGTTAGATCACTAGCTTTCGCGAATTTTGTCCGATTTGATTCAAAATTGTTACGAAAATCTGCTTTAGTATAAGCTTGAACAAGTTCGTTACCCAACGAAATCTGTTTAAACATTTCAAAATGGCGGTTATTCCAAATCTTAAAAAAAAGTCGTAACATTTTTGATAATCTGATTTCATCGTCGCGAGCAGAGTTAAAATCCGCACAAATTGCATCTGTGCGTACGTGTAATCACTTTAGAAAATACAGAAACGAATCTGACGGCGGTCAGGGTTCTGATAGGTTAGGTTATAAATAAACTCAAAGTAGTCCTGAATAAAGCGCATGCCTGGTAGAGTAATTAAACCACGGCACTGCAGAAAGTGTTCTGTAAATATGGATTAGGTCAATGTGTGCTTAAGGTTAGGTAAAAAATTGTTTTACATTCGATCCGTTTGTAGTTGTAAAAACCTGCTACAGATGGCGTACTTGCACCAGTTTAGCGGGAACTTGCGTAGGTAGCTGGCGCCGCTTGGAAGCTCTCAGAATACTTTCTTCATCGAGCCGATGTTCGAGCAGTCTCCAATTGATGCGTAACGGTAATATAACGGAAATATTTTTTCTTTTCGTACAAAAATTGTATTATTTCTTCTACAAGACGTGGTTTAACGTCTTTATTTTATGTGTGTTTAATGAAGACAAGAGATCGATAACGGGTGGAAAAAGCTAAATGTCATAATTGGAATTGAACCTGTGTACAAGTCAGGTTGTAATGAGCTCTGCCATACCTTACTAAATGAGCTACGGTGCACTGTATTTTTTCAGAAATGAGTGGCTTAAAGCATGAGCCCTCTGAACACGTTTTGAGATGTATCTAAGGTAAGAATTTAATTACCATTTTGCTTACTCTACGAAGACAATTGAGGACGTAGGGTCGACAAAATGGTAAGAGCAATCTTACTATGTAAAATACAATCTCGAACCTTCTACTTTGAGATGCGCAAGTTTAGAGGAACAACAGCCTGACTGGTACTTTACCCCTACATGTATACCCCCTATACATGTAGCCGATGGATTCCAACCTACCTCTAACTTATACCACTTTCATTTACTCAAGACATAGGCTGTGGACCCATCTGCGATGGAAGATGTAGGAGATTAAATCAAACATCTCAGAATCAGTGAAACCTGAAAGCAGCAATCCTACCACGGTTTGACGTTTTCTTCAAACCAAAGAGATCGAGATCTAATGGAAGTATCCCAGAAACTGAAGAGGCTTATGGAAAACTGTACTCCACGACCGAAGGACATAGAATTGGAGGTAATTTCAGATGATGGTCTAGATCCCTAATGCTCTTGGTGATTTCACCATAGGCCCTATGAACATTCTGGACTATGGACAACTCATGACACAATGGAACTCACTATACGAGATTTTGTTCTGAAGGTGCATAAGAACAGGATAGGAATGTACCTGTGCAGGTTTTGCAGGAAATAAGAGGAAACTGGAGACCACATTATATGTGACTGTGTGGATCTTGCGAGCCAGCAGTAAGTAAAGGGATCTTAAGAACTCCCAGCAGAGTAAGTTAGTTGGTGGCTGCTGGAACTCATTTAGGGCACCAGAGGTCCTTTAATCGCCTGAGGGCTTATGATCCGTTTACCTCTACTATTCTATCTTAATTGATTTACAAAAATGTTAGTGCTGTTCAAAGCACCATTTATTATAAACATACAATAAACACAAAAAATAATTTAACATTAATTCAACATTTATGTAAAAATATTGTACATAATGTTTGCACTACAATAAAACAAACAATAAAAATACAATAGAAAAGTACAAAAGTATATTACACTATAATATATATCTACAGGAAATAAATAGTAACTTATATATTATCTAAAAACAATAAAATGTAACAAAACAGTAAAGTTCTTTGGTAACAGGCTCCTTCAGTCACACTGGTACAGAAGGTTTAGTGAAGTAACAAGTATGGTGATAGATCTTGAGATATTGATGGATAGACTGTCTGTTTGTTCGTGTTTGCACCTCAATGGACACGGTTTTTGTGAAATTAATCGGTTTCAGGATTTCTCTGCTGTTGTCTTACTTCCTCATTCTTATCAATTTTCTACTTACTACAGTGGCTCGTGAAATGTCAATTTAACGAATTTATTAAATATCAATTGATAATTACATAATCGCGAGCTTCCTTGCGGATGGATGAAAACGAATTTTCAAAACTATTTTTTTCTTACATTTTTTTTTAAACTAAGGTTTTACCGTCACAAACAGCAATAAAATCAGCATATGTGAGCATTTTAAACTTTCAAATTGCACTGGAAAACAAAAAAAATGTCAATTAGGTTAGGTTAGGTTACGTTAAATTAGGTTAGGTTACGTGAGATGTCACAACGGATTTTGGAAAAGTCGAAATACTAAATTAAACAGTTTTTAACGCTGATAACGAGAGTGGAATTTTTTAAAGTATTCAAGACAAAAAGTTATGAATTTAAAAAAATTTTAAATGCCAGTCATTTTGAAACTGATGAATTAAAGAATATCGTTTTTTTTTTTTGCTTAACGTCCAAATTTTACGCCAGTTAGACTAATAAGGACGAGGGATCAGCGTTAACGGTAAGGGGAAAACAACCGGAGTAACTGCGGCTAGAACTAAGCCTACTCCCCCCCACGAAAGAGTATCGAATGTGTGTGTGTGTGTGTGTATGTGTGTGCGCGGGGTGTATGTGTAAAGAGTGAGTGAGAGAGAGTGAGAAAGGGGAAAAGAGAGAGAGAGAGAGAGAGATAAGTGTGTTCACTCCTTTCGCAATTTTAGTCCGATTTGATTCTAACTTAGCACAAAAGTCGATTTTAGTTAATAGCTTGGACAATTTCTTTAAACAGCAAAATTTGTTCATCAGTTTCAAAATGGCAACCACTTTAAGTCTTTACAAAGTGAACTTCTTATTAATTTTTTTTTTTAATCTGAGTTTATCATCGTAATTAACGTGAAAAACTGCGTAAAGCACTTTGAAATTAAGACATTTAATTCAAAGGTGGTCAGGGTTCATTTTTGTATTTTCAACGCAATTTGAAACTTTAAAATGCTAATTTTTTGGAGATTTTAATGCCGTTTATGAAAGTGAAATCAGAGTTTTAAAAAGACAAAAAAATACTTTTGGAAATAAGCTACCATACGTCAGCGAGACAGCTGTGTGCTGCGATAATTTTGAGCCAGAAGTAACTACATTTGTTCTTCAGTAAAGTATGTAGTCTAGAATTTCTTGTCTCGACGGTCCAGCTTCAGTGGTGGCGGGCCTTCTGGTGCCTGTGGCGCCGCTGAACCACGGCAGCCACCCGGAAATGTAGGTCCAAGCGCCGGTTATCACGTCGGGAACATTGATGGTTACTGGTAAGAAGGTCAAGGTTTCAAGGATGTCGCCCAGAGCGGAGTAGAAGATTCGTGGTCTCGCTATCTCTTGGTATGTTCTGGAACAGTAAAACAAACATGTCAACGGTAATTCGAAGGCATGAGTACAGCACGCAACTGCCTCGCTCGCGTGTTGGGAGGTAATTATTGGCATTATATCTTTTAACTTAAAATCTGATTTCATCGTCATAATCAGCAACTTCTGTGTATGTTAGCATTTTATATTGTTAAATTACACAAAAAATGAACCCTGACCGCCTTTGAACAGGGAAATAGACTTTCAACATTTAAAATTCAAATCTATGCAGATTTCAACACTGATTACGACGGTTAAATCAGATTTTCAAAAAGATGACCAGTAGTTCGATGAACATTAGGCCTTTAATATTACTCTACGACAGCGTCAGGACGCTCTCGTAAACTTTTCCCCAATTTAACCGGTAACCGTAATGTTTAGGGGAAATGTTACTGGAAATAACATGCTTAATTGGAAATTTGATTTTCTTTTTCCACGAAACGGTCAAAATTAAGACAGGTCTTGCATTCAGCCAGGATTACAGAAAACAGCCAGCACAATTACACTCTTCGTCTTAAAACGACAGGCCGCCATTTTGAAACGGAAGTAAATAAGGAAAACATCTTACACATACATCGTTCGTGCTTTATTCAAATTGACTTCGTTACAAATTTCAAAACAATCGGTCAATGTGTTTGGATAAAACCTCCTACATTCATCTTTGTTAAATCAGAATCCTTGAAACCGGAAGTAAATGGGAAAATTTTACACATAAATCATTCGGACTTTATACAAAGTATCTTCGTAGCGAAATTCTAAAAATTCGGTCAATGTGATTGGTCGAAACTGCAATTATAAATCAAAGACCGACATCTTGAAACGGAAGCGTTGTGAAAAAATCTTACACATACGTAGTTCGACCTTTGTACAGGGTAACTCTGTACCAAATTTCAAAACAATCGGTCAATGCGTTTTGCCAATGCTGTGTAATAAACAAAAACACAAACCAAATACTGAACGGTCGAGTTGAAATATAGACCTCGCGTCTTTCGGTCAAAAAAGCAACATTTTTTAAGATTGGATATGGCCGCCATTTTGAAACTGTTGAACGGATTTTACTGGTTAACAATCTCGTCTAAGCTGTTATTAAAATCGTAATTCTTGCCAAGTTTGAATCAAATTGGACCAAATTTACCAACGTGACGAATAATACAATTTTTAAAGAATCCAAAAAAGTGACCAAGGTTCATTTCAAAGTCACAGCTGAAAAAAAATCGAAACACAATTAAAATGAGCAATATATTATATTTTCCTTTTAATTTTTACAAAACCGTAAATGATTTCTTTTGGTAATAAAATTATATCATTTATGAATTTAAAATTTGTATTCAACAATTTGAATACAATAAAGTGCAGCTGTCACTTAGACGAGATAGAAGCGAATTTCCGAAAGTAGCATTTTGTTCTGATTTCATAATCAGCGTTAAAATCTGCATTTCAAAGTTTCGAATTGCGCGAAAAGAACCCTGACCGCCGAAAACATTAAATTTCTTAATTTCAACGGATTTTTAAAATTTGAAAATATGAATATTTAAAACATATTCTAAGTGGAGAGTGCTGCTATATTGAATAGGTGACGTTTAAGGGAACTATGCTCTTTGAAATTGTTCTGCATTGTCAATTAATTTATTCAAACCGATAACATAAAACAGAAAAATGAAATTGAAATAAATTTATTTACACAAAAATTTAGCAAAAAATTTGTAACGATAAAATATCGAACAAGAAAATGCGGATGAAATTATTGGAGGACAAACGTAAAAAAAATAATAATTTGTAGGTTAGATTGGTTTCTATGGGAGTATAACAGATCTCGCATTAGGGCCAAGTTAACACTGGTATTGTATTTGTATTACTGCATTCGGCCGGAAGCAGGGTTGCCAAATTTTCAATCACGTGATCATATGTTTTTTTCATAATTCAGGGAATTTCCACTCAGTGGTGTCATGGTAGTGGAAGTGTCCTTGTCTGCTTGTTGATTTAAACCTTGTTAATTTGTTAATCAAAGTGTTATTTTCTGTTCGGTTGTGTTAAATAATATGTGAGTACGTAAATTTATTAAAAGTGATGTAAATTATTACAAAAGTAATAGATATTTGATGGTTATTAGAAACCTGGATACGAATGGTATATTTTGCAGGTACATTTAGGCCTAAATTATTGATAGGCTATTTGCTGACTATTTTAATTATATTTTGAGAAATGAAAGTGTTTTGATGTTTTACATTATGTTTATATGTTTATGTTTTAGGAAGTTTTATAATTATAATCGTTGTGAAAATGTATAGTTGAAGGCCAATTTGATCTATTGGAAGACAGCGAGAACGTTTAGATCGAATTGTAGCATGTTTTACAAAAAAACTAGTTTCTGTATTCACAAACTTATTGAAAATATTAGGTATCAGGGTTTTACAAACAGTTAAAGGTATTTATATATAACGTAGATTGTTATTTTTTTTGAAACAGTTATTTTTTAATATTTTTGTTTTGTCTTACACCTTATTATCTAATTAAACGTATATTCATCCGCGGAAAATAATTTTTCTATAGATTACTTACGATTTTAGGCGGTTTTTTACGGATCTATATTGTGACGTCATTGCTGTTTACATTAAACATAATAAATTTCATACACGGATTTACCGGTCATGAGCGTTATTGTTAACTAGATGTAGGCCTACACATTCGGACAGCCATTACTAAATGTTAAAGTTTATTGCTTTTTTCGTTGGTTCGTTCTTGTAATGAAAACATTGTTAAAATGGCGTCCGTTATTTGTGAATTTAGTGATCGCGGAATTGTGTTTTGTTTTGTGATTAATAAAATGTATTTTTGAAGTGAAAACTTGTACGGTCGCACCATTATACTACTTACTCAGTCCAACTTAATTATTTAGTATTCATTTTCCTAACATGTGTTAACTGTATAACAATGTTGTATATTGGTAGGTGTGAATAATAAATATTTAAATTATTTTAAATACCATTACAATACTTACCCAGTCCAACTTCATTGTTATTATTTAGTTTTGTGGCAAGTGTTAACTGTATATCAGGGATGTTTTATAAGTTTATTATAAATTGGTAGGTATGAATAATAAATACTTACATTATTTTAAACGCTATTATACCACTTATTCAGTCCAACTTAATTATTTAGTATTCAGTTTTGTGATGTGTGTTTACTGTACAACATTGACGTTTTAATAATATTTTGTACTTCTTAATATAATATTATAAATTTGAAAGTTTGTGTGTGTTTGTTTGTTTGTTATTCAATCACGCATTAACTAATGGACCGATTGAGATGAAATTTAGAATCAACATGGTTTAGGCACCGGAGATGGATATAAACGTATTCCCTTTTTAAAAATTTGAATCCCTGTTATTATTTATTATAAAATTATTGTTTATAAGCCTACATTTGCAATGAATTTAATTGAAAATTGTTCAAAAAATTCCTATAATTCCAAACATTCTTTCTTTCCAATTGAAAAGATTGCAGTTTCCATTGACGTTAGCATTTACTATGACAATTAATAAATCGCAGGTTCAGACGTTAAGAGTAACAGGAATACATTTGGGAACTCCGTGCTTCTCCCACGGTCAGTTATATGTCTCCCGTTCTAGTGTTGAGTAGCAAAAATCTATATGTCTTGGCCGAAAAGCATAAATCTTATATTATTGTATATAGAAATATATCAGATTGAAATGAACCTAATCTGATTTTGAAAATCGACTATAAATTTTATTTCCTACATTATAATTGCGGGCGAAGCCGCAACGGGTAACAGCTGGTTAAATCGCAGTAGTGAAAAATACTCAGTTAAGTTTTTCATCTTGTTTACTAGACTTGTTATAATCTATAATTTGTTTCAAATTCACTGCCAACATTTTACAGCTTCCCAATTGTAACTGGTCTTCGTGATTCGCGTTATTTTTAAAACATCCTTAAATTACATTTACGTTTTAAATTATCATTTTAAAACCTAAAAAGAACTTGACAGCGGTCAGGGTTCATGTTTGTCTTTTTAATTGTTAAAATAAATACAAATAAATTGGCTTATTGAAAATTCCATCACGTCAGCGAGACAGTTGAGTGCTGAAATATTAATTTAGTTTTAGACCTGACATAACCTATAAACATGTAGCTAATTTTCTGGCAGATGTCTTGTTTACGAAAGTGATTGTTTTGTTTTAATTCATTATATTCAACGTCAGTCAATAATTTATCAGCAGGAGACCCAATGACGTCATAATCAGAAATCATAACCGGACCTGCACAGACATCGTGTGTCACGACTACTTCTGCGCAGTCGCAGTGGTTGACAACTGCCGACCTCAATCACTGCTTTGATACTGCCAGTAGTTGTCGTAATTAAATTGTACGTTGTTATTTTGAAACCGGTTGTCCCAATTTTGTAAGTCACGTGCCGCGATTGTCATTTCAAGGTGCGTATCGACAGGTACCGTTCATGCACAGCTGTTCTGGTATGCAGCGTAAACATCACCTGTGGAATTTTATAGATTTATCAAGTACCCGTGGAATGACTAAATTTAACGAAACAAATAACAGGAAATAGATCTAGTTAAAAGAACAGTAAAGTAACTCTGTTCAAACTGTCTTACATAAATAACTGAATATTTCGAAATCGTCATTACATATTTCAATCAAATTCGAATGCTTTGCAAAATTCTAAAACAAATGGGTAAATATGCAGTGTAGGTTGTTTTCGATTTTTCGGTAATTTTTTCACTAAAACGATTTGTTACATGCCGAAAAGCAATCATCCAAAATATAAAAGCGCGAAAAGTACGATAAGTACGATAAAAATCGAAAATAAAAGTAACGCGCATAACCTCAAAATTGTTACCGCGCGAAAGTACGTAACGTGTTTTCATCACTAAAATGATAAAAAAAACTTTATTTTTGTTAAAAAAAAATACCAACCTAACTGACACGGTTGTTGGGTGAAAACGTTTTTAGTTAAATAGACGCCATTTTAACAACGTTTTCTCTACAATAACTAACAAAGTAATATATTTATTCTAATGTCTTTTAGAATATGATAACGCTCATTAGCAGTCAATCGGTGTAGGAAATCTGGTATGTTTCACGCAATGTAAACAGCAATGACTTCACAAAGTAGTTCCTTTAAAAACAGCCTAAAATCGTAAGTAATCTATAGAAAAATTATTTTCCGCGGATGAATATACGTTTAATTAGATAATAAGGTGTAAGACAAAACAAAAATATTAAAAAATAACTGTTTCAAAAAAAACAACAATCTACGTTATATATAAATACCTTTAACTGTTTGCAAAAACCCTGATACCTAATATTTTCAATAAGTTTGTGAATACAGAAACTAGTTTTTTTGTAAAACATGCTACAATTCGATCTAAACGTTCTCGCTGTCTTCCAATAGATAAAATTGCCCTTCAACTATACATTTTCACAACGATTATAATTATAAAACTTCCTAAAACATGACCCCTAAAACATAAACATAATGTAAAACATCAAAACACTTTCATTTCTCAAAATATAATTAAAATAGTCAGCAAATAGCCTATCAATAATTTAGGCCTAAATGTACCTGCAAAATATACCATTCGTATCCAGGTTTCTAATACAATATGTCTGATGCCTCTATTCTGTGGAATGCAATCCTTAAGTTTCCCATTTTACTACTTGGCTTGTTTTGTTTTTGTTTTAAAATCTTTAGACGATTATTGAATATGTAACGTACTATATTATTTTTGGATGTTCGGAATTTTATCGAAGTTGTCTTTTTTCTTAACCTAAAATTTTAAAATAATTTTGCAAAATAATGTATGAATTTTTGGGACTTGTACTAATAAAGTAATGATATTCTTTGTGTGTGTGTGTGTGTGTGTGTGTGTGTGTGTGTGTGTGTGTGTGTGTGTGTGTGTGTGTGTGTGTGTGTGTGTGTGTGTGTGTGTGTGTGTGTGTGTGTGAGAGAGAGAGAGAGAGTGTGTGCGCGCGCGCGTGCGTGTGTGTGTTATTATGTGCTGTATAATTGAATTAAGAGATATTCACCCGCGGAAGATTATATTTATTACGACAAGTTACTGTATGAAGCCATTTTTACGGAACTATATTGTGACGTCATTGTTGTTTACTTTGCATGGAACATGTTAGATTTACTACGCCAGATACGCCAGCGTCATCCACCAAGCAATCTTATAATTGCTCATACGCGTTATTACGTTATAACCGAGTCGAGTTAGGTAGGTCTTGTATTCTTTTTCAGTTTACATTCCTTTCATTATTAATAACATGCAGTTAATTAATCGTTTACGTAATGAAATACACACCACTATAGTGCGCCAGTGTTTTTGAGGTTATGTTTGTCAATTTTATTTTCATTTCTTCTATCTTCCCGTTGTTTCCGCATTTTTATAGCCTAGTTTGGGTTATTAATATTAAGCATTTAATAAAGCGTTTTGGCGCATAATTACCAAAAATAACTTAAGTCTCAAAAACGCAGTTCTTATTTGTTATTAAGGCTTCTTGTTTTCGCTATTATTAATGGGTTAAATAAGTAGTAGCTACTTTTAATTTTTTGTTTTATGGTTTGACCAATGGAAACTTATGAAATCACCAGTTTGTAAAAGTAAGGTTTTACAGTTCACTGATAAAAATAAAGATTTCTTAGGACTGAAAATCATTAATATTAACGATTTTTTTAAAAATCGGCTGAAAAGTTTTCGTCAAATTTTCACAGATATATTTTCGAATATTTTACCATATATTCTGACAGAGATTTTAGAAGGTAATTTTATTGTTCCGCATCCGCCTTCGTGTGACTTGTGGTTTTACCCTACAAACAAAGGTTGAAAAAGCAAAACCCTTAGAAGCGATTCGCAGACAACTTTCCATTCAAAGATTAGATTTTGTATTCTTGAGTTTGTAAACGCAATAGAATAAAGTTGATACGAAAGCGGAGAGGGAAGAAAAGATTGAACGATTAAATAGTCTTAGTTCAATCATGTTCGTCCTTTTCATCAGGTTCATGCAGATTTTAAAACTGATTTTCAAACAACTAATGAATTTTACAGCGATAAGTTTTTATCAGTAAATTTCTATTGAAAAAGCAAGCTATGGAGCTGCCATCGTGGTAAGACCCAGGACCTGGAATTTTGAAATGAGCGCCGATCCTGATCCCTAGAACACTTTTGTGAGGCTTGTAAAAATTTTCAAAAATATAATGTTTACATTCACAATTGTAGTCAGTTTAGATTAAAACTTGGCACGAAAATCGATTTTGGCAACAGCTTAAACAAGTTCGTTAACAAGCGAAATTCGTTTAACAGTTTCAAAATGGCGGTCATCCATATTTATTAGAAAATCTTAACTTTTTCGTATTAAATGTTTTTGAAAATCTGATTTCACCATCAGAAATCAGCGTTAACAACTGCATAAATTGACATTTTGATTTTTTAAAAAAATTAAATGAAATTAGGAAACGTTCGTATTTTCGTTGCACTTTGATAGTTTAAAACGCAGATTTTTATGGCGGTGAGATCAGAGCTACAACAAATTTTTGTTATTGAACCAAAAATAAAAACCGTTGTTTCATGTTTCCTTCTCTTTTTTTATTTTAATTAGGATAATTTGTTCGAAAACACGACACATGATTTTTATTTTTGGTTCAATAACAGAATTTTATTCTTTTTTTAATTGTCATTTTGATGACGATTTTTTTTCGAAAACACATAAATTAACCTAGCTATTTTTTAACAACACAACCTATAACTTATTATAACCTATCAGCTGTTCAATGAAATCATCTGATCGTTACGAATTATTATGAAACAATTGATCTTTTAATATAACTAACAAAATTAAATTATCGATTCATTCATATATTTACATCGGTCAAACGTTTTTCGTAGTTTCCGTAGTGTAATAATTATGACGTGCGCCTCACACGCGCAAGGCCCCCGGTTCGACCCCAGGCGGAACTCAGGAAATTTTCAACTATAATTAATTTAATATGAGACTTGCGACGGGCAAAATATACTATTATGTATCATGTTCCTCGCATCACGCGTTCTGCAAAATCTAACATCAAAACTAACCCTAAAACATGACACATCCTAAAAGAGGTTAGGATAAGTAAATCATTTTTGCAAATTACTTATATCACATCGCCCGGAACTGAGTTAGTTGCGTGCACGATTATTTGAATTTTTTTTATCGTTTCAAACTTTGAAAAAAAACGGGCTTTCAGAATACCCGGCGCGTGACGGGTCCTTAAAATGGGAAAGTTATAAATCATAATTATTGTAATGAACGTTACAGTGTTCTCGTAAAACACTAGAAGATGATTCAGCTGTTCTGGGGCTAGCCGAGAAAGCAGGCCAGACTTTATCGTACAGACTAGACACTGGGAGAGCATATCTGAAAACTGTCGATTCACTAACGGACCAAAGGATTCTTTGTCTGCTTCTCCTGATGCATGAAGGACAAAGATGCGCGCGCTATGTACATCCGAATCTATGGCAAGCAGAGATGTGAAATTTTTAAAGTGTATGGAAAGAAGAAGGTGAGACAACATCTCAAAGGTTTTAAAATTTCTAATTTATTTTAATGTAATCAACAGAAATGTACAGCTGACGTTATCTAGTGGCTTTTTTAAAAACTATTTCAATTTATAAATAAAAAAGAGAACCATTGTAACGTATTATCTCATGCTCAAAAATGTTTTAAATTTTTTCATGGGCAACGCCGTGCGATTACTGGTAGTAATGTAGCCTTGTGGTAATCCAGCATATATCGGACATCGCTATTGCCGGATTGCAAGAGATGAAATTTTCCTTTTTTAAATACAAATAAAATTGTGATTGCAGTTTTTCCTGTAGTTAAAACCGAATCAAAAACTGAATGAATGATTGAATGACTTTCTAGGGTTACTATTGCACTACGACCTTGTAGATATATTGTGCTCCTTTTCTATATTTCTAAGAAGCTCAGTTACAGCGCCTTCTTCAGTCCTAGGATGTATCTTCATAAAGTCTAGGATTTAGAGAGGATTCAAAGTGGGTAACTGCTTCTACTAATGGGTGACTTCCTAATTCATTATTGAGGTACGTTATAGTTGCTTGCTGTGCTGATTGCTTTCCAATTTCTCCCATTTGACTCTTATCATTAGGTTTTGCTCCATTTGACCAGTTTTTTGTTGTGCAGTGAATTCCCACTCATTCTATTGACATTCTTATCATAAACCCCACAGGGGTGTGCATACTAGCTCTGCACCTATTGAGAGGATTTAGACGTCCCTCGCAGTACCTGAGTCTAACACACACGTACACTTACAAGACTTCACTTACGACTTTAACACTTTACACTCGCACTTACATTTAGGGAGGCGATAATAGCCTTAATTTGCTTTTCGCCTTAAAATAAAAAATAAAAAAAATCTTACTCATTTCGTAGTCCCGGTATCCTAAGGCTTCGTTTTATACACCATTAGGCTGATATCATTCACTCCATCAGCACGGGTTGCTTTAAACTTTGGAATTAGCCAGGTTATGTAGAGTGGTGTGTGTAGTTGTATTGTGAGTAGAGAATGTATTGTGTTTATATTAGGCATTAAAAGTACAGTTTTAATTATTATCTTCTAAAATTGTAAAGAGGTTACAGCCACAGAATAAACACTATTGACAAAGACTCAGAAAAAATATGAATCTGCTGACATACTGCCTGTTATTATAAAGAAGTTACATGGAACAACTAAACTGCTGATTCTAAATTCCTAACAACGTATATGTATCGAGTGGATGAGAAAGAATATTATGAGCTAGAGGTACGGTGTTTGAAGTGGATGAGCGAGAGCAGTATGAGCTAGAGGTACGGTGTTTGAAGTGGATGAGCGAGAGCAGTATGAGCTAGAGGTACGGTGTTTGAAGTGGATGAGCGAGAGCAGTATGAGCTAGAGGTACGGTGTTTGATGATGAGCGAGAGCAATATGAGATAGAGGTACGGTGTTTGAAGTGGATGAGCGAGAGCAGTATGAGCTAGAGGTACGGTGTTTGAAGTGGATGAGCGAGAGCAGTATGAGCTAGAGGTACGGTGTTTGAAGTGGATGAGCGAGAGCAGTATGAGCTAGAGGTACGGTGTTTGAAGTAGATGAGCGAGAGCAATATGAGCTAGAGGTACGGTGTTTGAAGTGGATGAGCGAGAGCAGTATGAGCTAGAGGTACGGTGTTTGAAGTGGATGAGCGAGAGCAGTATGAGCTAGAGGTACGGTGTTTGAAGTAGATGAGCGAGAGCAATATGAGCTAGAGGTACGGTGTTTGAAGTGGATGAGCGAGAGCAGTATGAGCTAGAGGTACGGTGTTTGAAGTAGATGAGCGAGAGCAATATGAGCTAGAGGTACGGTGTTTGAAGTGGATGAGCGAGAGCAGTATGAACTAGAGGTACGGTGGGATCACAAATCCCATCAGCTGCCTCCCCGGACAATCAAAAGTTACTCATAATATAATGTTGGATTTTGTAGACAACTGCCAAGAAATAATATTTTCAGTTTTTTCAAGAATAACTCTGTTATCCTTCGGTGTACAAAATAACTTACAAAATACTTTATATCTTTGTCTTCTTTTAGTGCCTATTACATTAATTGTATTCAAAACCATCGCCTTCATCTTGAAAGAAATCAAACGATAAAGTTGATCGTGTACAGCTTTTCACTTCAATCGTTGAATTAATATTTTTTGTTTTTTTTGTTGTTATTTTAAGGGGAAAAGCACATTGAGACTATTATCGCCTCCTAAATGTAAGTGTAAAGTGTTAAAGTCGTAAGTATAGTGTTGTAATTGTAAGTGTGTGTTAGACTCGGGTACCGCGAGGGACGTCTAAATCCTCTCAATAGGTGCAGCTAGTCTGCACCCGCCTGCGGGGGTCGTCGAATTAATAAAACAAAATGGTGGACAGCTGTGTTTGGTTGATTTTTATTCTTATTTTGAAGTGCTGGATAGTATTCTGAATTACTGCACTCCTGTACACCCTGTGTACACTCTGTACACTTCGTATATGGAGAGAGTATAAAATTAAATTAATAATCACACTGTACCTGTTGTACTGGGATACTGGTGCTGCAGCTGCCACCGTCGTGTACAATATCAGCATTATACCAATCTGTAAGTCAGAAAAATATTAACTCATTTCAGCTGATAGTGATCACATGGTGAAGTACTGTAGTTCGTAAAATATAAGTGTGGAAATAAAAAAAAAGTGTGTAGTTTTATTGCCTATGCTAATAGGTTTTTACTGTTTAACCTTACTAGGGCGTGACTTGTAGCCGGTCGGTCCAGTGAGTGTGATTGCAAAAAAATTAAAAAATGGCGTACTGTTTGCAGACAATAGATTTCTGGAATAGATTACTGTGTGAGTTTCTAGAATTTAATGTAAAACTAAATGTTTATGCCATTGTTTTGTACGTGGTATTAAAAAATAAGGAAATAAATTTTACAAACCCCCTTCCCCGGAAAATCACTCTAATTACTTAAAATTGGATTTTATTTGAATTTTAGTTATAAATTAAGTTCTTTTTACTCAGTTCATTGCAACAAGTTATTAAAACGATGCATCCCATGTCCCATACATCCCTCATCACATCAAGTGTGATTAGAAAAGAGAAAACACAACGGCGGTCAGAGTTTGAATTTTTTTAAAATTTACTCCCAAATCGTAAATATAAATATAAGTGTGTGTGTGTGTGTGTGTGTGTTCGCGCGCGCGTGTACGTCAAAGTCACTCCTTCTTCTCTCTCTCTCTCTCTCTCTCTCTCTCTCTCTCTTTCTCTCTCTTTCTCTCGAACCGTTATGATATGAATGTGCAATAAAGTTGGGTTTTTAAAAAAAAATCATCTAAATGTTTTAAAATTTATTTTTTTTTAAAAAAACGTGAAAATCTAGGTTTTCTGCACTATTTTTCTAATTTTTACGAGAGTACGGCTTAACGCATTTCAATGTAACATTTTCGTTGTTTTTTATGGTTGTGACTTGGTTTCAAGCATTCTAAAACTATCGTACGTTTATTTAAAACTATTTTTCGAGCATTCAAAATGTCAGACTTATTTGTAAAAGGTCTATTTTCCGATTTTTCTTTTACATATAAAAGGAAAATATATATCCTTCTGATATATTAAGACATGAGTAGACAGAAAAATCTTTATATATATTTTTTTCAATGCTATTTTTAGCAGATTATAGGTTACCTGAAACTGTCGCATATTTACTCAAAACAAAATGGCGGTAATTCATAATGTTTGCGTTTATTATGAATTAAAGCGGAAATAATTTCACGAGCTCTAGAGCCAAACGAATTGCTGTACATTTTATTGTTTAGCATTGTAAGAGCCAAATGTTTTCAATAAATTTCCAATATCCACTAAGAAACAGTTCGACAGATTTCAATGGAAACAATTAAAATTGTTAAATTGATTAGTCGGTTTTAGGTTATTTAAAGCGTTCTTTTGCCAGTTTGAAACAAAATGGCGGGCAATCAAAATGTCTTGATTTATTTAAAAAAGGAATTTCCACGCATCAGGATGGATCGACCAGCTGTCAACGTTACTGTATGATTTCTTCGTGTAAAATGTTGGTTGCGTGGTTACAGTATCTTAATGCCAGGAGTAATGGTGGGTATTTAAGATTATGATTTATTTTGCCAAAATATGACTACATTTTACCAGTAATAAGAATAACTTGCTTTTAAATAATAAGGCTTCTCTCAATAACATACAAAATTACTATAGTGTGGATTGAAACAAAATTTTTTAATTAGCGAGTACACAACTAGTATGAAATATTTCGGATTGTAATTTGTTAAATTACGATAAACTGGTAAATTGATTTTGACAAGTGAGGTCGGTTTTTCGGTTTTATACTTTTTCCTTGCGGTTGTAAAAAAAATATCGATTTTTAAACTTGTTTTACTTTGATGTCTGTCCGTCTGTATGCCTGTGAGTTTTACTTAAGAATAAACGAATTAACCATTTGCTAGTAGAATAATATACTATCGAAAACGTAAATTTTGAAGCGAAACTTTCATTGTTAGCTTTGCTAGAGGAGTGAATAGAAAACAACGTCTGTCGGTCGGAACGAGCAAACGAATTTCATCCTCAATTTCTGTCTCTTTCTTTTTCTTTCTCCTTTTCGATAACAGTACACACGTATTATATAAAAAAGGTTGTGTTGCTTTGGTTTCGGTATTTTACGATATTTGAAGAACAGTTTATAATATATTTGAAATTAAAATATTCATTTATAATAGCTGTTGATAATATTGCTAGTTTTTGACAACATTACCTGAAACTTATTATAGCCTATCAGCTGTTCAATAAAATCAGCTGATCGTTACGAAGTAATATAAAACAACTGATCCTTTACTATAACTACAGTAAATAATATCTAAGCTATGTTCACGTATTTATTTATTTAAACAAAACAAGATGTTTGTAAACATATCTTCAAACTAATTATACATTCAGCAAAGATATCATTAACAAAAAATTCGCTTCTGTCGGTAACTCCCCGAGTTCCACAAGCGTACTTTTTATGATTTCAAATTATCCATACTAACGTGTATGACTAAAATCGGATAACAATTTTTCCAGCTTTCTTATCGTTAGCTCCAGCATACTGTTGTCAAAATTTTATTGCGCGATCTGTATTGTTGTAAAATTTTGTTTTGAATTAAAAATTGAACATTTAGTAGTAGTAAAAAAAATTACGTACAGTGTAAGGACCCCATAAGGACCGACATCCTTGATCCGTGTCACCAGCTCTTACCCGAGAGTTCTGAAGAGCGAAATGTTGTCCAGTAGAGAGGAAAAAACAGTTATGTAAAATCCTTTAGATGCAAAGTGTTGATTATTTCAAGTGCAGAGTTCAAGCAGGGAATTCAGAAAGAAACTCGAAAGTCATGAATCCGGGTCATGGATGTTTGACCTTGAATTATAAAAGATTAGAATGCGAAGAGAAGAGTCGACCATAAATAGGATATGACTTAAATGCTAAACATGATGCAGGATTCGGATACAAATATCGAACTACAGTAACCGCTTACAGTAACCAGTAAGTATTTTTATTACAGTTTCTAATGACGGCATGCTGTAGGGCATAACGTAAATCCCGGTACGTAAAGAAGCCATTATAATAGATTGGCAAATAAAACTTGACAATTTTTAAACAGCTGTTTCTCAACTGAACTTTAGTTGTGATTGTTGATGGTCGATAGAAACAATGACATTCATACCATTTCGATAAACACAGAACAATGGATAGTTAAAAATCGTACTTGTGTTAATGAAGTATTTTTATTTATTTATTTTTTTTTTTTTTACGTCCGACTATTGTGCACACTTGGGCTAATGCAGACGGTGGGGATGATTTATAGGTATGAAAATGCCAAGCCCTCGCCGGGAATCGAACCCGGGTCCACGGGATGAAAGCCTAGTATACTGTAGATATCTATTATGATCTTAAATTTATGAATTATAAGTTTGGTGTTGGATATTTTATATTTTTATTTCTTATGTTTTTTAGTTTTTTTTTTCTAGACCACCGAGGCGGCATTATATTTTTAAAACCGAGGCGGTATTTTTATTTAAAACGCAGATCCTGGGTTACCTCGTTTTGCTAGAGATGACTACAGCTCTCAAAAAAGAAAATTAACCGACGAAACTCATACCAGGGTTGTTTAGTAAAGTAAATACTCAAAGCTGTCGTTACTGGTCAAGAGAAAATCCCAGGGAAATACATCACAGCCTCTGCATTGGTAAAGTGTGATTATACGTTGTGTTGTTGCATGTTTTGGAATTTTTGGGTCTTAATTTTTTTTCGAAACCAAAATGCTGCTGCCATTACTTTCTCGGAATGATACTGTTATAATCTGCGGTTGTAAAATAATAATAACATTGTAAATATTTTTTGATTAAAATATTTGATATTTTGAAAATAACTTGTAATAATGTTATTTGGATAAATAAATCGGCTTTTACACCTCTTGTTATTTCTAAACCCAAGCAAGTTGCCATACATACCCTACACATTACGCTTTATTAATACAACATACTTCACCTTCAAAAATCCCTCGAGTGAGGGGAGAGTTGTCATCGCCTAAACAACACAGCAACTGAGTTACACAACCTAATTTCGCTTACTAACACATAAACAACCACGCTAAAAATCCCCGTACTTCTCTTCCAGCTTGGAAGCAGCCTAAGCCTACGAAGCCTAATTAATTCCCTTCAACCAATACTCACTTCCGTTTAGTTCGCAGTGCACGCGTATTTCGAGGTAATAATACGTTAGATTTATGCTCAGGCATTACTGCAGGCATCACCTTGCATCTCCCGTAAACAATATCTTCATTTTGATTGGTGCGTTCTTTCTGTAGATTTAAGAATGGAATTCTGAGAAATAATTGTTGCCGCCATAATTTCGAGTATAAATACAGGTCGAAAATTGTTTTTTGGCAGAACATCGAGGAGAACCACCCACTACAGAACAACTATACGCAGCCTACCAATAACCGGACCAACTGTACAAGACACTACAACTTGCTCGGAAGGAAATAGGAGGAATCCGGTCAATAATAAACACGAAGCGAATTTATTTCACAATTCTGTACCGGAAAAGTGCCTCGCCAGCCCGCGGCCGACCTGGTAAACTCCCGGACTTTTTCTATTTCTCCTGCAGACTACAACAATACGTGGAAACAATTCAAGTTCCTCAATTACTTGAAACTGTTTGAAATATAAATGATCTGCAAGAGGACTGTTCTCATTTCAAGTTTGGTCATGAAACAGCCTACTTTATATCAGGATCTAACTGCTTGTGATTGTTGGTTAGTGCTACTTTAAGAGCAAGGTTTTTTGTTAAGAAACCTGATATAATTTCAGATTTACAAAATGATGTATAGGATGGAAGTACTGCAATACCAATTTCTATTATACTGCACATTATACAGTAATGCGTATATTTCTATTATATAGTAATTGCAAATTTACTGCACATTGGAAGCATTTATGGAGATTGGGGGGGGGCTTGTAGCTTACATACTTAAGCCATCACAAATTGCAACTATTATTTCCGACATGTGATTTTATTTCGAAAACTTGTTTTAATCTAGAGAAGTAGGAGAAATAGAAGAAATCCGGGCGTTTACCCGATCGGCCGCAGGCTGGCGAGGAATGGTGAAACATATTCACTTCTTGTTGAGAGTTGGCAAGATTTCTCCTATCTCCTGAGGAAGTTGTGGTGTCTTGTATAAAATTCCGGGTGTTGGTAGGCTGCGTGTAGTTGTTGTATAGTGGATGATCCTCCTCAATGTTCTGCCGAATAACCATTTTCAACCTGTGTTTATACACGAAATTATGGCTAAATTTTATGTGACTAAATCATAGATTTCAAAAATTTAAAAAAGATAAAATCTCGAACTCGTTACTGAAAGTGAACACTGCAGTAATTTCTAATGCGATAATGATTATGACGATATTGAAATAACCAAATGAAATGAATGGACATGGAATGTTTGTTTATAATTCTTTGCTTCCGATCCGCATCCGTATACGATACGAGGAAATGGAATCGGTAACCGGAACGTTCCGAGTATTTTGATACTCGGAATCAGCGAGTATTTTGAAATTCGGAATCAGCGAGTATTTTTATATTCGTAATCAGCCGAGTATTTTGATATTCGGAATCAGCCGAGTATTTTGATATTAGGAATCAGCGAGTATTTGATATTCGGAATCAGCGAGAATTTTTATGTTCGGAATCAGCGAGTATTTCGATGTTCGGAATCAGCGAGTATTTTGATGTTCGGAATCAGCGAGTATTTTGATATTCGGAATCAGCGAATACTTTGATATTCGGAATAAGCGAGTATTTTGATGTTCGGAATCAGCGAGTATTTTGATGTTTGGAATCAGCGAGTATTTTGATATTCGGAATTAGCAAATATTTTGATATTAGGAATCAGCGAGTATTTTGATATTCGGAATCATCAAATATTTTGATATTCGGAATCAGCGAGTATTTTGATATTCGGAATCATTGAGTACTTTGATATTCGTAATCAGCGAGTATTTTGATGTTCGGAATCAGCGAGTATTTTGATATTTGGAATTAGCAAATATTTTGATATTCGGAATCAGTGAGTATTTTGATATTCGGAATCAGCAAATATTTTGATATTCGGAATCAGCGAGTATTTTGATATTCGGAATCAGCGAGTATTTTGATGTTCGGAATCAGCGAGTATTTTGATGTTCGGAATCAGCGAGTATTTTGATATTCGGAATCATCGAGTATTTTGATATTCGGAATCATTGAGTATTTTTTTTTCGGAATCAGCGAGTATTTTGATATTCGGAATCAGCGAGTATTTTGATGTTCGGAATCAACGAGTAATTTATTCCGAAAATAATAAGCTAGTTAATGGATCGATTAAATTCACGGAGGGAACTGGTTTATTGAGGATACTCTCAAGAAGCGCTGTTGTATAAGAACCCTTTGATCGTAGTACAAGGCACTATCAAACTCCGTAACTTCTAACTATGTTATCTTTCTTTATAGGAAGGAACCTTACAGCTATAGTGCCTGCCACGTGACTGTACTCTTGGTGGCGCCCTGTGTTTAGATAATTACACAAATTTTGTTTAACTAATTTTACGTTTAC
This sequence comes from Callitettix versicolor, assembly GCA_022606455.1. Classification (NCBI taxonomy): domain Eukaryota; kingdom Metazoa; phylum Arthropoda; class Insecta; order Hemiptera; family Cercopidae; genus Callitettix; species Callitettix versicolor. The sequence continues at coordinate 56,307,315 of CM040185.1, forward strand.
TCGTTATACATAATTATAAATTTGACTGAACATAAATCTTGATAATACTGTTATAAAATTACAGACGTCTATTAAAGATTTATTTCAATAAGCTACTCGTAACGAAATGAGCACTTTTTTAAAGAAATTCACCGTAATTTCAGTTCTTGTTAAATTTGGTCGAATTTGTTAGAAACATGAGCAATATTTGTTATGGCAATATGTTTATGCCATAATATATTTGAACTTCATTGTTGTGGAGTAAAAACTGACAAAGTTATGAACTTTCAAGATAGCAGTAGTGAAAAAACTGCGTGAAAATCGTGTTTTTCGGTAAATTTTTTGAGATATAAAATCGATGTTTGAAAATATATTAACGGAATTAACACAGATTTATAAACAAAAGAATACATTTTAATTTGGTATTTGAAATTTCTGTACGATAACCGACTGGAACGTTATAACTTCCTAAACTCAGGTGTTTTCTTTCGCGGGTCAAACTTTAGTAGCCTAAATATAGAAAAATTTTGGGCGCCTTCAGCATCAGCATGAGGACAACTGGTTCCCCTATCACGTGACACATTGCGACATATTTCGATGCATATTCATCTATAACCTTAATCTGGAATGTAGGCATTAACTAGTTCCCGTACTTCCGATGGCTTCTGGTTTCAACTAAACAGGTTACTAACTGGAGCAGAGTGTCTCAGATGTAGTGTGTCCGATCATGTTCAAACTTAAAACAAAATGGTAATATTTTGGGAAGTTAGTTGTCCAGCAATATCAATTCAAAATTTTTAAAGATCTTACACTTTTAAATTATTTCCCGAAAAATTCTGTCAAGAAATTATTGACGAATAGGAACGGAGACTCGGTCGACGTTAACAATGGGATCAACTCTTGAAATTTTAGCAATATTTTAAAAAACAGGAGGGCCGTGAGAAATTTTGCACTAAAGTTTTAGGTAAACACTGCCTTTTAAGAGTAGCCGTTGGGGTGAGGGCGGTAGTTGAAAGGAAGCGAAAACATGTATAAAAATAAATCGAAAAGCGATCGATTAACAATAGTTAAATGCATGATGGAAGGAGAAATCACAAATATATTTGCATAAAAACAAGTGTCCAAAACACATGTTTGGTATTCGAAATGCTTGTCTCGGCTTGTATAACGTGCAGGGATAGAAGACTGTCAGTAGGGTCACATAACTTATAAGTTTAATGGCTTTCAGTAAATATTGAAATAGTTCTAAGCATGTTATGGAAAAAAGTGGCAATGGGATTGTCTATTCGTGATTAATAAGTTAGCTTAGTAAATATACAATATATTGTCTGATTTGTGATGCCGCGCATTCATGATGCCGTTTTGTTTGATAGTTAAAAGCGTCATTTATGTTAAAATGTTCCGTTTAAAATGTTCCATTTATGTTAAAAGCAGTACGTTTTAGAGCAAAATCATTTTGCAATGTCAGAAGCCGGTTAAAAAATCTATCTAAATATTTATGCCTGTACGAATAGTATGTGCTGAGAAAAAGGGATTTTGATTCGAGAAATAGTATATATAATTACAACAATTCAAGCCACTGTACGTAAAAGAAATTTGCAACTAACTAATAGAACAAAACATACCGGCGGTCAGGGTTTGTTTTTCTGTTTACTGCGCAATCAGAAATTTATTTTCTTCAAAATTCCGTTACAACGAATTTATTATTTATCGTGAATTATGATCAAACTTCGAGAAAAAGTTGTGGAGAAAAAGCACAATTTTATCAGTGTTTCAGGCGGGTACTTTCGGATCGTTTTCTTTATCGGGAGGGGGGTTAGTTTGGTATTTATGAAATACGTTTTTCACAAAACTTGATCAAACAATGTTTTTTTTTGGATAATTATAAAACGGTTTCAGACATTGTCAATTTGATCAAATTAGTTTAATCTACAGACAAAAACACACACAACATTTTCAACTTAAATTACCTACGAATGAATAAGTCAATGAAAATTTCAACATCGACTATTTCACTCTCATGAATATTATTACACTACTTGTAGTGACAAAGTACAATACTGAACTATAACATCATACTAATTTAACAAAATCGAATCTTTAACGTTGGCCGTCTTTGAAGTTACATGACTCAAGCCAGAATAACAAATTTGATACTAGGTAGGCATATAAACATTTTGAGACAAATTACATTTGTTTTAAAAAAAACTATTGTTTATTGGTTGAATATTCCGGCCTATATTAAAGCAATACACGAGTATGGGTCAATTGTCAATTCATTGCGTTGCATATTTAGGTTTTAATTTAGGCACTTGAGAATTAGAATTGATTCTTACTGACAAAACTTTGCGTGGACCTACTGTTTTACTAGAAAATATAATAGCAAATTTACAAATAAATAGTTATAGTAATATGTTTATAGGATTTTTTTAATAATTATTTTTACCAAAAAACTATTTTTAGAAGTTTTGAAACGAATTTTTGCAAACACATTTTATACAGAGTGTGTCAACTTTATGTGACGTAAATTCAGGATTGTAGCGGTCAAAACAAGAGAGAACTTTCCAGTAAATATAAGTCGTAGAATGCTTTGTTTTATTTCCAGCAGCCATTTTGTGTGTATAAAACAAAAAAAAAACATATAAAAAGGAAAGTGTTATTGAGTTGAAATTTTGTGTGCTACTTAGTGTTTTATAGACCCAAATTGATCTAGCTACTTTACTCATTTCAAAATGGCGGCTATTTAAACTCATTAACGTTAAATATCTTAAAATCCTTTACAAAATATTTCCATTTTTAATGGCGAACAAAATGTTATTCCTAAATTGTTTTTCTAATTTAAAGGGTAACTTAAGTTACCCACTGTCACATATGCTGTTTTTTAAACACAGTGTCAGCTGTTGTAGAATATGTTTTTTGTCCGTAACTCGGTAATCCTTCAAGCTGGAGGAAGAATAAAAAAAAATTATTGTTAAAAAAGAATATATATTTTTCATTAGCAAATTCCACGATTTTCGTCGTTGAAACGTTTAAATATTTGCCATTTTGAAATGAGGTAAAGAAATAGGATGATTGTTCTCCATAATTTGTGTCTTTATAACGTAAAACTAACCAGAACAATTTCAACTCTTTTATATTGATTCTTACGACTTTCTGAAGTTATGCCGCATAATTTTGACTCACCCTGTATAAATAAATGAAAACAAATATCCCAATAAACGATATTAATAATGTGAATGATCTGTGTGTTAATAGTTTCAATAACATAATTAATTTAATTAATAATACGCTTATACAAAGACGACAAATAAAATTGGTTGTTTCGTATAAATGTTTATGAATGAAATTTGAAATGTAACAATATGAAACTTGAAAGTTTATTTGTATGTAGGCAAACATATCATGTCTTTTCCGAAATAAAGATTGTTTATTTTGTGAATCGTAAGTTAATATTTTTTTTAGACTAAGTTGTAATTTTTTTAAAAATATAAATCATTAACATATTTTTGTTGAAGTACACCACATTACAAAACATAGATTTTCAAAACTTAAATAATAAATTCAATAAATTGAGTAACTTTTTCTGTCACTGATTCAAAGAATGTAGCACACTTCTACAGGAATTGTTTAGAATATTTTCGAATTGTTCAATATTAAAAAAATCATAGATTTAAAAAATATATCAGTGGCCAGTATATGTGAAAAACTTCTCCTGAATAGATCATTCTAACAATGTATTAGTAACAAGAATATATATATATATATATATATATATATATATATATATATATATATATAAACTTAAATATGCTTCAAAAACTTGAAACTAAATTACTTAAAATTGTTTTCGACAACGTTATATTAATTAATAATAAGCCATTAAATTTACAGCAACTTTTTGCCTTTGTGTGTATATATTATTATTGATACTGTGAAGGAAAAATTTATTAACCCACGTAGTATTGCTAGAAATAAAAATTTACCATTGCCAACCATACGTAAAACAGTGGGAAGCAAAAATAGTATTTTGAAAGCTACTGGCATTTAAAATCGTACTCCTAACGAACTAAAAAGATTAAGAAATACCAAATCAGGTAAAAAATAAATCGCTGCAAATGTTTAGTTATTATTCTGAATTATAATTATATAAAAAAAGTTATAACAGCTATTTTTACTAGAAATTTTAATTTTATTAAAATTGTATGATATTTATTATTTAGTATTGGTTAAGGATGGTCCAGTGTTGTAATAATTTACTTGTACTTGTAGGATTTACTGGTATTGACATATTTTATGTATCTATTATATATATATATATATATATATATATATATATATATATTCTATTAAGTTGTTAGTTTTGATACAGAAGATAGTTCTTTATGCTATTGGAATATTTCAGAATTTTTAGTTTGTTTTATCAATTTTTTCTGGTTTAATTTCCTTTAAAAAAAATCTTATATAATTTTGCACGTATTATAAATATCTTTGAAAAATAAGCTTACAACAATTACACTGACTAGGTACTTACATGAACTATAACACAGGACATTGTAACATCGGCCTTGACTTTTCTCGATCGCTGCGCTTTCAGTACTAGCACTTGGCCAGGCTTGGCGGCCATATGTGTGTCACTTTATAGCCCATGGGGCACGCCACCGCTAGCCTGCCTCGGTCCCCCGGACTTATCTGCACGTCCGTAATCTCTAATTTTCTTGTCTTTTTGTTTATGAGAAAAGAAAAAACCATTATGTGTGTAATTAAGGCCGATCGGATGGCCTAATTATCAGCTGTGACGTCATACTGTTGTTTTCCTTCAGTTTGGCTCCAGGCGGATTCATTCCTCATTGCTGTTTTTATATATATATATATATATATATATATATATATATATATATATATATATATTTATAATGTTTTTAATTTAGCTCATAGGAACGGCTATAAAAAGCAAACATTACCATAAGAAATAAATAGTAATGATCAGATGTAAATAATAATTAATTTCTAATATTGGTTTCCATAGTAACAAAATAATAATTTTCATAACAATTAATGTTTTGAATAAAAACAAAATGATAAATAAATTCTAATATTGCTTTTCATAATACAAAAGTATAATTTTTTAACAATTACTGTTCAATAAAAATAAAATTACAAGTAGTTATGGTCTATAGTGGGTTTCAATGGTAACAAAAGTATAATTTTCTTAATAATTGCTGTTAAAAAATGATAAATAATTAAGTTCTGTTATTGATTTCTGTGGTAACAAAAGCATAATGACAACTAATGATTTGAATAAAAACAAAATTATAACTAGTTAATTTATAATATTGGTTTCTGTGGTTTTTTTTGTGTTTAACGTCCGACTATTGTGCACACTTGGGCTAATGCAAACGATGTGATGATTTATAGCGTATGAAAATGCCAAGCCCTTGTTTCTGTGGTAACAGAAGTATAGTTTTTTTTAAACATTTACTGTTGAATAAAACAAAATTATAAGTAATTAATGTCTATAATAGGTTTCTATGGTAACAAATTTAATTTTCGTAATAATTATTGTTCAAAAAATTTATAAATAATTAAGTTCTGCTATTGGTTTCTGTGATAAATAAAATTATAAGTAAATAAGTTCTAATATTGGTTACTATGGGACAAAAGTATAATTTTCGTAACAATCACTGTTGAATAAAAACTAAATTAAAGTAATTAAGTTCTTTAATTACTTTGGTAATAAAAAGTTTCATTTCTATGGTAATAAAAGTGTAACTCATAAAACATACTGTTGGAAAAACAAAGTTATAAATAATTAAGTTCTAATATTTGTTTCTATGGTAACAGTTTAAATTATTAAATTTATGTAAACAATCTTTCGTGTAGTAGGCTTACGAAGTGGGTTTCCTCAAGTAATTTATATGCATAAAAGCGAAATACATTCACTTTTTACAAAATATCCAAGATTACTGGGCTTACAAATACCGAATTTGGTACAAACATTGCCCATTTGTAGTAGGTGCTCGATAAAAAGCCATTAGAAAAATATTCGGCTCTTAAAGGGTATAAAGGGTATTGGTATTTAATGGAGTAAAAATGAACTTAACATTATATTTCTAGTTCCAGATCCTGAAAAACGTAAAGAGCTGAAATTTCGTTATATTGGGATTTTCGGAGGTACACAAAGAAAGGGGTTTCCGAAATTCCATCCCAAATGGTTAAAGTGAGGTAAATTTCAAATTTCTAATCTTTGCAGAAGCATTGACAATACTGGTAATCGCATAATTTCACCGTTGATATATATACTGTACATTTTGAGGTTGGTGTAACGATTAGATAGTATTGAAGAGATCTCGGGTTCGGTATCCGGAAATAATGATTGAATTAAAGTTTAGTGACGGTATTGAAGTAAAATTTTCTTTAGGCAGGCCCAACACTTTTTTCTATGAAGGGAAAATACGAACTCTCTATAACACGATTAACATACAATAAAGCATGATACTTGCCTTATACAAATATTAGTATTCTTGAAGTGAACCTTTAAGTCTACCAGTGAGCTCATTGTTTCTACGTGCATTCTTGACTCAGTGCTGTAACTTATGTTTATGGAACTATGTTTAAGGGACATGAGTTGGAACCCCGCTACTGATTAAACTTTTTTTGCATTTAATATTTATTTGTAAGTTCAGTAATAAATATTTAAATTATAATTAACGCCATTATAGCACACACTAGCACAAAATTGTTTAGAGCGTTTACAGTTAAATATATCTTGCAATTTGTATATAAGTTCATAAATGAATGATCGTAACAAAAGTTCATTAATGAATGTTTAAATTATTAACGCATGCGTTGTACTATATGCCCAGCCAGTCATCACAATTATTAGAGCTTTAACAGTTGAATATAAGATTGATGTTTTGTGTTGTGTTTGTATAAAACTGGAATGTAATTGGTCTAACACAAACTAACCATGAATAGTTAAATTCTTTTGTGAATTTCCATTAAGAAATCAACTATTGGAGCAGCATCATTGGAAGACTCAGACCCGGTCTCTAGAAATGAGCTCAAATCCTGATTTCTAGATCACTTCGTGAGGATCATGAGTGTGCGTGCGTGCGTGCGTGTGTGTGTGCACGCAAGAGCTTGTGTAGCACTATCGCAATTCTAGTCCAAATCGATTCAATCTTGCCATAAAAATCGATTTTGGTAATAGCTTGAACAACTTCTTGAACCAACAAAATTCGTTGACAGTTTCAAAATGGCGGTCATTTAAAATTTTGAAAATCTTATATCAACTCGTAATCAGCGTTAAAAGCTGCATAAATTAGCATTTCGAAATTTCAAAATCCTTTGAGAAATTAAGAGAAATAATTTGACGGTGGTCAGTGTTAGTTTTCGTATATACGCATGCATGCGCGAGCGTAAGCGATAAGCAAATAAGCGATTTTTCCAAAAATAATCTACAGTTTAGGATGCATAGCAACGAATACATTTTGGTTGGGCAGTTACTTAAATGTCTTTGATATTTTTTATAAATTCGTTTCATCTTGTCAGCAATACGGGTGTTCTTGTACTTGAATAAAATCATGACCATCACTGAAATCATAGCGAGTCAGGGGATTCAGCCCCATAGCAGAATAATTCTCAACGACTTTCATCAAAAGGCATTACTTAAGGACTTCTTTGACTACACTTTTAAAGAAGGTCAATTAAAAGTCACTTAACCAAATGAAGGACGTTACGTTACAATAAAAAAAGGAAATTTGTTTTAATACTGGTTTTATAGTAGAAAGTCGCGGTAATGTAAACTAGTTAATAAAAACACTTAAACTACAAACTTAATTCTCAACTAATGTACATTGTTAACTTTAGTGTCCTATTTTTCTCTTATGGGTTATTTTAAGCGCTTTCACTTTTTATTCGAGCACTTGTCCGTCTGTCGTTGGTAATACATTCGTAAATGTTGTAACCGTTATGTAGCGAAAATGGTAACAAAAAAACGATTCATAAATAGTTTTAATTTTTGACTTCAAATACTAAAATACTTTTAAAAAGAACACTTTAATAGTAAGCTACAAACTGTACAGTCCGCGTCGTGGCAGCGCAGACGAAATTAAAGTCAGCTGATCCATTCCTGTTAATATATAGTTTATACTTGAAACAAGGCCTGTGCTATCTAACACGTTCACGTCGACGTGCGTCACTAGTGACGCATGCTGCAACCGTCGGTAAGGTGAAGGTGTGTCACCAGTAACTCACGCTCGTCTTTAAAATTTGCGAAGTGTACCACGAGTGACGCACTCCCTTTCTTACTTCATACAAGCTTATGTATAATGACGCCATGTTTGAAGCCTATAATTGTGTTGTACGACTATTTTAAAGTAGGCTAGAGTAACCTTAGTCGGATTAGATTTTGGTCTATTGTAATTTTTTCTTTCTTTACCCTGGCACACCTTAGAAGTAATTTAAAAGGATAATTCAATAGCAATGTTAGCAGCATTCATTTAATTTTTAAACTTAATTTTAAATGTAATGAATTAGACTAATATTATATTTTGGCCTAATGTTTTTTCTTTATCTTGGTCACCTTTATTGGTAAACTAAAATGAAAACACATTCAAAATAGTAACATTTATTTATTGACAATTATAACACTAAGACATCAAAAAAGAAATCATATAACTTTTGGCGTTTTTTACTTGAAACTTTAAAGACATCAATAACAATATTCCCACCAGTGACGTACTACGCCTATTATACCAATGGTTTACAAATAGGCGTCGTGTGCCACCAGTGACTCACGGACATAACCTCTAAAATATATATAATATAGTTTTTATTCCGGTTGAGTATCACCTAAAATGTTATACTGACACATATTCTAACAATTTTATGAGATAAATATTTACGCCTACAGTTGAGATTTCATGTTATTCACCATAACACAAAATGTTTTGTCATGTTTAAACATGTTCTTCGTGAACGTGTTGAACACTTCCCACTCACTATACCAAGTGTAAAAAAATAAGGCCTGCACTGTGTAAAAATTGATCTTAATCTTTTTCAAATGTAATGATTCAGTTCGTTTTCAGTTTTTGCATACAAACTAATTTGGCAGGTTATATTATTGCTCCTAACTGGTGATTATTTTTCCAGTTTAAATCAACAAAATCAATGCCCCAAAATCGATTTTGGTCAAATTTAGTACTCGAACTAAAACAAGGGTTCGGTGGTTAAGCCGAGGTGGATTGCGCAACTCAAGGTCGTAGGTTCGACGCGCAGTTACTCTTTCCGTTAATGCCGATGTCCTCTTAGTCGAACTAATATATAAGTATGGCCGTTAGGGAAAACACAAAACAAATAAGTCAAGATATTAGGCTATACCGTTGAATTTAAATGTACTAGAATGATAACCCTTACGAGAGGTGAGCGCTCGCTGCTGGTGGCATCTTGCGGCAGTGTTCAACAACAGTTAAGTATATAATACTACTGTCTATTTCCTCAAACGTCTCCACTCCTGTATTTTCAAATTGCAGAGTTCATAGCGGCAGGTAGTAGAATTACTTGAGCTTTAGCCTTTGTTAAAAAGCTTGTTTTTTATAATGGCGGTTGTACTTCTAGTCTGTGTTATTTTCAGCGGCTGTACATATACTATTAAGTTTTGAATGAAATATTTTTTTTATTTTAAGAAAACAATCACAATTGTCGATTATTTCTCGAACTAAAGTTTTCAGCGTGTAACGAACAATATTGTTTTCGTCCGTCAACATTTGTCAAATTTTAATCGAAATTGTTTGGATTGTTTTTGAAAATTTATATTTAACTATTTTTTTTTCTTATGACACTTAATATTGATATTTTTTGGGCAATTTCAAAAGCCCTCGTGATCAAAAGATCAGTGACACTTTTAAAATTCGAATAAAATCGGTGAGGATTTTTCTCACAAAACTTACACAAAACACATACAAACAAACAAACAAACACACACACACACACACACACACACACAAATAAGGACAATGACTTAAGAACATACATTTTGCAATCCAGGGGTCATGTACCTTTAAATAGCTTTAAAAATTGTCATTTTTTAGATGATTGCAATACTTTCTCTTTATAAAGTCAATTAGCATGCGTCCTAATGTTAGGTGATTAAGTGTTAATTTACTTTCTCCGTAACTCAATTATGTACAGTTGTTCCATTATTCATGCGTTAATAGGTTTTCTTAAAAATAATTTGCGTCACCCGAATTTGTCACCAACGTAGTTAAGGGAATTACACAAAACAAAATTCAATTAATCACGTAAATCTAGATCGGAGCTACGAACTTATACTAGCTAAAACCAAAATAGTTTTATTAGTAAGATTAAATCAAATCGGACCAAAATTGCGGACACAAGAAGTACCAACACATACACACGCGCGCGAGTGTGAGCGTACACTCGCGTGTATAAAAAATTTTGTTTTTGTAGTTTTTTGTATTTTTTTTACAAAATAACTGGTGTTGAAACACTGCAATGACTTTCTCTTTTTTCTATTTAATCCAAACTACTTGAAGCTGTAAAAAAAACAAATTATATATATAT
>CM040185.1:56322877-56377877 GCA_022606455.1 Callitettix versicolor
CGGGATGTTCCTGTGGTCTTGGCCCTCGGAATTCGAAGTCATATCTTGGGAGGAGCGGCTGCGGCGGTTGGTACTGATATCTGCAAAAATAAGGTTCGATTAAATTTATTTTCTTCTTCTTATTATTTTTTATACAACTAAGAATAAACTTAACTAGCAGTATTCAGTGAAATATAATAACATAAAAAAATGATTCCACTGAATAACTTTATCACTATATTTTAAGTCAAACGGCTTCTTTCTTTTAAGCCTCCTCACAGTGTCACTGCTATTGAGTTTGTGCACCTCTGTGTTGACATGGTTTAGAAGTATCTTCTTGTGTCCAGCTGCAGTAGACCTTATCACTTCTTCAACAGTTTCAATTCGAAGATCTCTATGAATATTGTCGTTCCAAATGTACCACGTGCTCCGATAGCTGCCCGCAATAATTTGTTCTGGAACGTTTGTATAATTTTAATTTTAATTAATAATTAATAGTGGACACGTTGGTGCAGCACTATAAGTGCAAACCGTACGTCCACAAAGGTTCGATAGAAGACATTATTTCAATTATTAGTTAATAAAAAACACTTAGTTAAAAGATATTAATACGCTTACATGAGATACTATAAACAGTATATTGATGACTTTCAGTTGTCATATGAGTGAAGACATATAACAGAAGCCATCGTGTTAACTAGATTCTGGGCCTTGTGTGTACGTGTTTGCACACTTTTTCAATTTTGGTCGTCTTTAATTCAAACTTGGTGCAAAAATAAATCTTGATAGTAATTTAGACTTACAAAGTGTTCACCATTTCAAAAAATAAATAAAACGCTACAGCCCATCACTAGGCTTCGCTTCCTCAACTCGTTTCTGCCAGTCCTCTCTATTTAATGCAGCAACCCTCCAGGTCCTTGTGTTCAGCAGTTCCTTAGTATCCATATTCACGCCATCCACCCATCTCATTCTGAGCCTGCCCATTCCTGGATCGATGTAATTCCTCCCCCATGAACCTCTTCGGTACCTCCTCAGTGGACATCCTAACAACATGGCCCGCCCATCTAAGCCTGCCGAGTTTTATTATTTTGGCAATGTTCGCTTCTTGGAAGAATGTAGCTCCGCATTCTTTCTCCGTCTCCATGCTCCTTCCTGTTGTACTGGGCTGTAAATTCGTCGGAGAATTTTTCACTCGAATGTGAGCAGCGTTTTTCGTCTTTCTTGTTTACAAGCCAGCTCTCGGAGCCGTACGTTAGCACCAGTCGGATTAATGTCTTATACAATAGGATTTTTGTCTTCCTAGATATAAGCCTACTTCTCATGTGCCTATTTAGCCCCAAATAGCTCCTATTAGCCAGCATTACTCTTCTAATTTCTACGTCGTTGTCTCTGGTAACTAGGGAACCTAGGTATACAAAAGAATCCACTCTTTCGAACTTATATGTTTCCTACCTCCACGAATGATGGATGAGTTGCTAGGCCTCCGAAGTGGAAGTATTTGGTTTTATCCTCATTTACCCGAAGTTCTACCTTCTCTGCTAAGAGTTGTATGAACTTGTGGAATATGGCTGCTTTGTTATCACCATTCAATAAAATTTTAACAAAATTCGATATTTTTGTATCTTAAACTCCTTTGTAAATGTGAATTGAACTTTGTTATTGTTGACGCTGATTGTAACAATGAGAGAGATGAAAAATATGTGGGTTAACATTTTTGTGATATTGTTATTTTTTGCAAGTTCGCTTTTATCATGTCAGCGAAATAGTTGAATGTCGCAACTACTAGTGAATTTCAATTGGAAAATGGTTGTGTTTGATAGCGCTATAGCGCTATTTCGTTACCGAAAAGTAGAGAGTCGTCAATACGTACAAGCCGTAGGGAAGAGGTGGTAGTTACCCGTCTCCGCAGTGGTCGTTCAATGGATTTCTCATGGGGCGCGGGGATCCACCTATATGTCAGTTTTGTGGTGACATAATCACAATCAAACACTTTCTTCTAGACTGTGATGGTTTAAAGAGTCAAATGTGTGGATTGGATGCCTTTATGGAGGCAATGTTAAAGGACCGAATTTTTAAAGTTTAAATAAATTTGAACTACTTTAGCTATGGTACTGTCGTGCAGTGTAGTATTATAATTTATATACCTAATTTCTTCTTTTTCTTTTACTAGTCACACACTTTTGTTGTTATATTATTTTGTTTTCACATTTTTATTCCTATTAATCTTTTTCTGATTAAGTTTATATATTTTGATAATTTGATCTAGTTTTAGTGTTTATAGTGCTTAGTTTTATTTTTATTGTAGTGCTATCAATATTTAGGTTTGTTTTCCCCTCCGTGTAAGATATTTTGTTGGACGGCAATGATAGCCTTCTTGTGCTTTTCGCCAAAAGCCTTAATTAAAAAAATATCGTTACCGAAAAAAATCCGTCCATTCGTTTCAAAATGGCGGTTATTCGATGTCTTAAAAGATTCATGAGTCGTAGGTAATAAAATAATCAAAAAACAGAATTAATACTTTTCAATTTACATTTACCGTCAAATCAACTCTTTAATTTTGAATGGTACTTGGAATCTTGAATTTTGTCTTTCAAACTGTATAAGATAACAAAATTGTGATTGTCTTAATGTCTTGATTGACTATCAGTTTTTGTAATAAGTTTGAATCAGACCGAAACAATATTACGGTCGCTAGGAGTGCTAACTAAACACAAAAAATCCTCTCTCTCTCTCTCTCTCTCTCGCCCTCTCTCCTCTCTCTCTCTCTCTCTCTCTCTCTCTCTCTCTCTCTCTCTCTCTCTCTCTCTCATGCGTTACCAGGTCTTACAAAGATGTTTGTCACGTGACCGAGTGACTCATACACTCTGGCGGACACATTTTACATAGATTAAATCCCACACGGCCGCGTACCGTGTAAATCGCGTCCAATGCCAACCGAAGCCATCTGGAATCGCGCGGCTAAAGTAAAATCGTCTCAAATCGGCCAGCACCACGTGACCACGCGAAGGATAGCGGCGTGACATTGTTTGAGCGTGACCGAATGGCGTGACTTACCCGGGACCTGGAGGACCGGGAGGGAAGAAGAAGTGGTGACAGCTCACCGATGCTAAGAACTGCGTCAACCAGAACACCTGAAACAAGAACATACGTTATTTTAGTTCAGTTATGTTTATAATACAATTTGAAAATCCGGTTTCGATCGATCATAATCAGGACAAATTACGTTTATTATACAATTTTAAAATACGGTTTCACGATCATAATCAGTATTATAATCAAGACAAGTTACGTTTATTATACAATCTAAAATACGTTTTAGTATTATAATCAGGACAAGGTAATTACGTGTATTATACAATTTAAAATCCGGTTTCACGATCACAATCAGTATTATAATCAGGATAAGTTAATTACGTTTATTATACAAGTTGAAAATCTGGTTTCACATCATAATCAGTGTTATAATCAGGACAAGTTACGTTTATTATACAATTTGAAAATCCGGTTTCACGATCATAATCAGTACTATAATCAGGACAAGTTACGTTTATTATACATTTGAAAATCCGGTTTCACGATCATTGTTATAATCAAGACAAGTTACGTTTATTATACAGTTTAAAAATCCGGATTCACGATCACAATCAGTACTATAATCAGGACAAGTTACGTTTATTATACAATTTGAAAATCCGGATTCACGATCATAATCAGTACTATAATCAGGACAAGTTACGTTTATTATACAATTTGAAAATCAAGTTTCACGATCACAATCAGTACTATAATCAGGACAAGTTACGTTTATTATACATTTGAAAATCAAGTTTCACGATCACAATCAGTACTATAATCAGGACAAGTTACGTTTATTATACAATTTGAAAATCCGGATTCACGATCACAATCAGTACTATAATCAGGACAAGTTACGTTTATTATACAATTTGAAAACCCGGATTCACGATCACAATCAGTACTATAATCAGGACAAGTTACGTTTATTATACAATTTGAAAATCAAGTTTCACGATCACAATCAGTACTATAATCAGGACAAGTTACGTTTATTATACAATTTGAAAATCCGGATTCACGATCATAATCAGTACTATAATCAGGACAAGATACGTTTATTATACAGTTTAAAAATCCGGTTTCATGATCATAATCCGTGTTATAATCAGGACAAGTTACGTTTATTATACAATTTGAAAACCCGGATTCACGATCACAATCAGTGTTATAATCAGGACAAGTTACGTTTATTATACAATTTGAAAATCCGGATTCACGATCATAATCAGTACTATAATCAGGACAAGTTACGTTTATTATACAATTTGAAAATCAAGTTTCACGATCACAATCAGTACTATAATCAGGACAAGTTACGTTTATTATACAATTTGAAAATCAAGTTTCACGATCATAATCAGTACTATAATCAGGACAAGTTACGTTTATTATACAATTTGAAAATCAAGTTTCACGATCACAATCAGTACTATAATCAGGACAAGTTACGTTTATTATACAATTTGAAAATCAAGTTTCACGATCACAATCAGTACTATAATCAGGACAAGTTACGTTTATTATACAATTTGAAAACCCGGATTCACGATCACAATCAGTACTATAATCAGGACAAGTTACGTTTATTATACAATTTGAAAATCAAGTTTCACGATCACAATCAGTACTATAATCAGGACAAGTTACGTTTATTATACAATTTGAAAATCCGGATTCACGATCATAATCAGTACTATAATCAGGACAAGTTACGTTTATTATACAATTTGAAAATCAAGTTTCACGATCACAATCAGTACTATAATCAGGACAAGTTTTTTTATTATACAATTTTAAAATACGGTTTACAAGTAATGAACTTGACCAAGTCCTCTTAAGTTGTAAGAAAAAAATTATAAACACAAGTGATCTCTATTTTTAAGCTGTTAAACAAAGTAGGCAGCGAATCTGTCTAAGCTATTATCAAAATATATTTGTGTTCAGAGTTTGAATTAAATAGGTCTAAAATTTCGTTCGTGAAAATGCCTATATAACATATGTATGTGATGTAAAATAAAAAAATTAACGATTACTCAACAAATGATGATGTACGCTCATTTGAAGGACTGGGTCGGGGTCTTACCACGATGGCTACAGTATCTCATTTACCTATGGAATTTCGCAAATTCGATAAGTCGATGCGCATTATCTCACTGACTTTATAGAAAGGCAGAAATCATTCTAGTTATATACATTTTTTTTCATAACGTCTATACTTTGTCTCTTAAACTAATGAGGACGAGGGATCAGCGTTAGCGGTAAGGGAAAAGCAACGGGAGTAAAGGCAGCTAGAACTAAGAACCTTAAGGTGCGCAGTTCAGAGACGCAACAGACTGACCGTTGCATCGACTACAGAGTCCCCCTAGTTCTATACAAATTTAATAACACAGGGCAGTGTTTTACTCAACAAACCAGTGCATAAGTTTCAATATAGCGGCCAATAAAGACATTTAAGAATAACTAAGTTGTATCATGTGATAAGCTAATCAACTTTATCCCTGTATAATTAGTATTTTAAAATTCATTTTTGTATTTCATATTTAATTCCGGCGGAGGCAGCTGATGGGCTTAGAGATCCCATCACCCATCCCGTACCTGTAGCTCACACTACTTTCACTCATCTATTTAACACCCACCCACCCACACACACATACAGTATATATATATATATATATATATATATATATATATATATATATAGGCTATTGTTAACTTCTATATACTTTATGCCAGTTAGACTAATGAGGACGAGGGATCAGTCTTAACGGTAAGGGAAAAGCAACGGGAGTAACTGCGGCTCGAACTAAGAATTTTTTTTTTTTTTTTTTTTTTTAACGTCCGACTAAGAACGTTTAGGTGCGCAGTAGAGACTGAACAATATTTAAGCCACTTCTACCACCAAGAACTTATATATGTATATATGTGTGTGTGTGTGTGTGTGTGTGTGTGTGTGTGTGTGTGTGTGTGTGTGTGTGTGTGTGTGTGTGTGTGTTAGGCCTATCGCTAAAGCTCGAAAGCCGTGATTGTGTACGTTACCTAGCTAATCTGTAGATTAACTCTGATTTGCTCCGTTAAAGTGCGGAATCAAGTTTTCCGCGTTTTACCCAGGTAATGTGCACAAACACAAAAATCAGAACCAAAACAACACATTTGTTTACATTTGGCCTACAATAACTATATATTATTATTTTCCCCCCAAAAATGCAATTTTTAAATAAAATTTAGAAACGATTTCAAATAAAATTTTCGTATGTAAATAACTTTTAAAAGTCTGGTGAGTGATAAAATGGATTAAGACTGTGTTACGTGAAACAGCGACATCTGAATTTTGGTTTGAAAATTCAAGGGCTTTATTTTGGTTTTTTTATAATTTTGTATGTGTGAAAGTTTATGTATCATATATGCGTTATTTATTTCTGAGAAGGTAACAACCAACTTGTGTGTTAAGAATACAAATCCCTACTCGGAACTATGACCTTGACCCGCTCTGCTACCATATTCGTTCGGTACCTGGGGTGAGGCTAATTGTTACTCTTGGATACACATAAACAAACTGTACCTACTTACAGCTTAACAATGTTAAGTGTATACTGTAATATAACCTGCAGTTAATTTATAAGCAAACCACATGCACTGTTCCACTTCTACAGCTGATTATCATGACAATATTGACAATAGTCACGTGACCGTAATTCCGTACAATATGATTGGCTGCTGTAGTTTAGAGTGTTCCCTATAAAAAAATCGGGTAGTCACGATCATAGTTATTTTTTTGTAGAATCTGGAAGATCACAAAAATCGTGAACACCACGAATATTGTAACGTTACTAGTGTAAACATATATTATTACTCTTTTCAATCAAGACTATGAAAGCGGCACGGTTTTAGTTAATCTTGTTTTAGGGCTGGATGTGATGTTGAATTTTTGCGGGACGCGTGATGCTAGGAACATGTTTATATAGAACAGTATATTTTGCTCGTCGCAAGTCTTATATTAAATTAATTATAATAAAAAATTACTATTTCCGTCTGGGATCGAACCTTGCGCATTTGAGGCGCGAGTGATACACTACGGAAACTTCGAAGACGTTTGACTGATTTAAGTATAGGCAATGAATCATTATAGAACAGTATATTTTGCTCGTCGCAAGTCTTAATTTAATTTTATAATAGTTATATTTCCGTCTGGGAAACCTTGCGCATTTGTAAGTTTTGAAACTTCGAAGACGTTTGACCGATTAATTCGTAACGATCAGCTGATTTCATTGAACAGCTGATAGCCTATAATAAATGTTTCAGGTTATGTTTTTAAAAACTAGCTATGCTAATTTGTCGTGTTTTCGAACAAATTATCGTAATTATAATAAGAAAAGGAAGAGAAAACATGATATATGTTTTTTATTTTTGGTTCAATAACATAATTTTTTAGCACTGTATAGAATTGTGAAATTACTTGGCAGAAGTTGTCGATCATTTTGGTGCAATTTTTTGTCCATAATCAACATCGATTTAAAGACGTTTTCTCTTTAAACATTTATTGCTTATAATATACAGATCGATACTACATTACACGACAATCTGACTAAATAGCTAAAAATAAGAAAAAAACTTATTTTTTGAAAAAGCATCGTTTTTTGTCTTTTTCTTTTTTTCGAAAAATATTTAAAACTTAAAAATTTCCTTCTTAGTCGAAATTTTATGTACTCTGCATATTTTGTAAATTTCAACAAACTTTTTTGCTTGCCATTAAAGGAACAAAATATTTTGTCTCTTTTTATGTGTTTTTGTAGAACAGAAAAGTTTCGTGAAAATAATATTAAACATTTAAAAAATTAACAATAAAATTTGATTTATTTTATTAACTTTTTTTTATAAAGGTAACACAAAAACGTAGGCAATATTTAAAATGGCGACTCTAAATCTAAATGATTTTAAAAATTATTATTATTTAAAACAATATATACAAACACAAAATAGATAAAAGTACAAAGCGTTTCCAAACCCGTCTTGGTGATATATTTCTTATTATTACTTCATTCGGATATTAACATTTATCATGTTTTAGGGCTGGTTGTGATGTTGGATTTCGCATGATACGAGTGGATAAATTTATACTGGCAGTTGAAGTAAGAGATAAGTTGCTTTATGTTAATTTTTGTAACGATCAGTTGATTTCATTGAACAGCTGATAGGCTATAATACGCTTTAGGTTATGTTGTCAAAAACTAACTATGTTATAGTAAAAGATCAGTTGTTTTATATTAATTCGTAACGATCAGCTGATTTCATTGAACAGCTGATAGAATATACGAGATATGTTTTAGATTATGTTGTTAAAAACTACATAGGTTATAGTTTAAGAGCTGTTGTTTTATATTAATTCGTAAAGATCAACTGATTTAATTTAATAGCTGACAGGCTATAATATGTTTTAGGTTATGTTGTTAAAAACTAACTATATTATAGTAAAAGATCAGTTGTTTTGTATTAATTCGTAAAGATCAACTGATTTAATTTAATAGCTGACAGGCTATAATACGTTTTAGGTTATGTTGTTAAAAACTAGTTATGTTGTAATAAAAGATCAGTTGTTTTATATTAGGCCTAATTCGTAAAGATCAGCTGATTTTATTAAACAGCTGACAGGCTGACATATGTTTTAGGTTATGTTGTTAAAAACTTACTATGGCAATTTGTCATGTTTTCGAACAAATTATCGTATAAAAAGAAAGAGAAAACATGATACACGATTTTTATTTTCGGTTTAATAAAAGAAATGTTTTTGCTTTTATTTGCGTATTTAAAGCAATACTTTACAAAAGTACTGTTTTTAACATCGTGTATTGCTTGTATACACAAATTATTTGCCACAAACTATTGCAAATTGCTGAATAAACTGTAATAACAACATACACACAGTATTCCGTCATTAAATAACAATTTTAAAAACGAATTTATTTCTTATTGAAATAATAAATACATATTCTTATATATAGCTATGGATCAATTTTTTTGAAGATTACTGTTTAGTTTTAAATCACCGGTATGAAGAAACCATCTATGATATATTCCTTTATTTTGAATATTTTTGTTTAAATATTGAAATAAAATGTCTTGTATTTAAGAATGTCGGAGAAATTTCAAGAAATAAATCTTTATATTTTGCCAAAACATAAGTACTGATTTTCAGATAGCTTCCGGACAAGATTTCTTAAGAATATATCGACATATGTTAGCGGATTATGAGAAAGTATTAAAGTGTTTGCACTATTTATTGTAAAAATAGCGGAACACGCCTTCGTGCCAACCAAGCGTTAAACTCTCCGCGTAGGAACAGGTACACATCTCCTAACAGGTTTCCAGTGACCGTTACTGAAGCCTTGTCCCTCAATTAGATCTTTCCTGTATTTTAGCACACTTCTGTTAATACAATTGTTACAGTACAGCCTTGAGTTGCATTTTGAAATGGTAGACTTTTAAGTTCTAGAAATAATTTTAAAATTTAATTCGTATAATTTTAGCTATCTTGTATAGAAATCTTGGAAAACACACGGTTTGAGTACTTTTCAGGTAAATTTTATCAAAACCTTTGCAAGTGTTTATAACGATTTTCAATTGGTAAAATAAGCAATCAGAGAGGCCGTCATGGTAAGACAAGTCCCGAGACCTTTAAAATGATTACCGATTCCAACCTCTAGATCATTTTTAAGGGGTCATTATTTGTGTGTGTGTGTGTGTGTGTGTGTGTGTGTGTGTGTGTGTGTGTGTGTGTGTGTGTGTGTTTACAGCACTTTCGCAATTTTAGTCCGATTTGATTCAAACTTGCTACAAAAATGGATTTTGATAAAGCTTGGACAAGTTCGTTAAGCATCAAAATTTTGTTCTACAGTTTCAAAATGGTGGCCATTATAAATCTTTAAAAATACATAACTTTTTTGTATAAATGTTTTGAAAATCCGATTTCACTATAATAATAAGTGTTAAAAACTACATGGATTACCATTTTGAATTTTTAATAAATTTAAGAAAATTTTTTGACGGCCGTAGGGCGTTTTTCAAAGCAATATGAAAGTGTAAAATACTAATAAATGCGATTTTAATGCTGATTATGATGGTGAAATCGAAATTTCAAAAAGGGTCAGATAAAGAAAAATATTTTTGGATATTTGCTTCTATCACATCAGCCAGGCATCTTTGTATATAGTACAATTAACATTTTAATTGTATTTTATTTTCTAATGTATCGATTTTCGACTATTAATTATTGATATTGTTAAGAGTCGATCAGTGAAAAGGTCAACTCGATATCTCGAACGGTTATCGAGTTATAAGCGCTATTGAGTTAGAAAAAATATTTTTACTTGAATGTCTATTCTAATAGAAGGAAAAAAAATAAAAGGGTTTGACCGATTTAAAAAAAAACCTGTTATTTTAGTAACTTCATTTATTTAAAAAAGAGTATTTTTAAAAACTGTCTCTAATTATTTTAATAAACAAATTTTGCTCAAATTTAGTCTGTAAATATTTGAATAAAACATATAATAATTCTGTGTTGACAGAATCGAAAAATCCTGAAAAACGTTTCATTATTTTGCTTCAAATTTGGTTTATAAATTTTTCGATGTTTTTCCAACCTAACATGACGAAATTATGATTTCGTTCCATATAGGGGGAGCATTAAAACATGGAACTTTTGGACAGTTGTTTTGGAGATAATCTCCTATAGAAAAAAACCATTTACATTTGGACGCAATTACTTCTACTTTCAATTGATAATCCACTCTAGATAAGTAAAAAAAAATTGTTTTAAAAATTTGGCCAATGAAGTTTTTGTCAATCCATAAATATTTCCTAGGTTCGGTGCACTAGAAAGACCACTTTCGCCAAATGCAATATAGATCCATCACAGTAACAGGAGCGTTACCGACAGACAGACACGTGAAGGGTCCTCAGCCACCCCCCGATGTAATCCTTGCCGTTAATTCACGAATTTCCGAACTTTAAATTTTTTACACATTTGCTTCATCTGTATTTCTGTTATGATAAACAGAATTTATCACAACATATCATACGGTATTTTTTTTAATAAACCTCTTTACCGTATATTTTGGGGAACTGGATGGGAGAAAGTTCATTACGGTTAATTAACAACTTAAGAGATCTAAAACGCTAACAAACAGAAACGTCAATTTGAACGGTAACTGAAATATGGCGCAGCCTTTGCTTTTTACAAAACTGCTTACAGATATTTCACGAAATACTGAACTTAAAAAAAATTGACATTGAACAGGTATTTGTATTGTTACCTAATGCAGGCGTGTATTAAGTGAATAGCTAACTTTGACGGCAACTGTTTATCGCATTACAAAGAAGCAATATTGATTTATGGACAGAAGGTCTCATACATACAAATTCGTTGTCATTGAAGGTTGTTTGCAGTCATGATGTAGCATATAAGTAAAACATATGAAGGGTCTTATAGTTTACTTAGAAACTTTTGATTTTCTCTCGGTGGATTTTAAAATGTTCACTGTAATAGAAAGACTAGTGATTGACCGGTTTTAAGATTTTGAACGATATATACGTTTTCTTGGCCACTAAGTAAAAAAAATATATTTTAAATTTGAATTCTGTTTTTCTGTGTGTGTGTGTGTGTGTGTGTGTGTGTGTGTGTGTGTGTGTGTGTGTGTGTGTGTGTGTGTGTGTGTGTGTGTGTGTGTGTGTGTGTGTGTGTGTGTGTGTGTGTGTGTGTGTGTGTGTGTGTGTGTGTGTGTGTGTGTGTGTGTGTGTGTGTGTGTGTGTGTGGTGCGCGTGCGTACTCTTTACCGACATTAACTTTTTTCAGTTAATATTTATTTTTTCAAAATTGTGTATGTAAATAAGTTGAATGATTAATATTTAAATTATAATTAACGCCGTTACACTACGTACCCGAACTATCTAGCACAAAATTGTTAAAGCGTTAACAGTTTAATACATCTTGCATCATAAGTAATTTCACTAATATTACAATTTTTAACGAACGCCGTTATACTACATGCCCAGCCCAGTAGTTACAATTATTATAGCATTAACAGTTGGATATATTGTACAAGATTGGTGTTTTATATTTGTGTGACTTAGATAAGTGTTCGTTTACCTTAAATATCAGTTGTGAATAATTTCAATTTAACATTATTTGTATAATATTTATTAACGAATTTCCGTCGGAAATAATGTTAATGGTGCGTCCATCATGGTAAGTCCCTAACCCGTAATGAAATATAGTTGATCTAGAACCATTTTTGACGGTTCGTTAAAAAATATATTTGGGTCTTTGCTTCTATCACGTCAGCCAGACAGCTTATATCAGCAGACGTGTATATCAGCACAGTGAAGTTCGCATGTTTTGGTCCATTTTGATAAAATGGATAAAGCTTATGTTGGGTTTGGTTAGGTTAGTTTAGGTTTGATTAGCTTAGGTTAGGTTAGGTTATTGTACAGCTTGGACAAGTTCGTTACAGAGTAAATCACATCAAACAATTTCAAAATGGCGTCCATTGAGAAATCATTATGTCGATCAGTTATAAGAAACAATGTGTAAAGTGTTAGTTTTGTGAATTCGCATTCTAGCGAGTCAGCGAGACAGCTGCGTTATCATTCAACGAGCTACTTTACAAATGATAACCGCATTGTATCAAACAAGCTACAGTAAGAAATTAGCTCTCTCTAACATGCAAATAGCGTTTCTTCTTAGAATAGCACTAGTTAGTGATAACAGTAGTTGTGTGTTTTCTGTTTTAATTTCTGAAAACAATAACATTTCAGAATAAATAAACGAAGCGGCGTAGCGCGTAGAACCTCACGCAAGCAACGACTCATTCATAATTTATATTGTACAGGGTGTTCCGGAATCACTTCACCTGTTTAATGATATTTCTACAGGAAAATTCAATTAATTTTACAGAAACACAAATCCGGTACTTTTGCAGTGATATATGAATATGGGTTTAGGAGAATTAGCGAAAAATGTTCATCGTACTTAGAAAACATATTTGATAACACGTTTAAAAAATTTCAAACGTGTGTGCGCGCGCGCAAGTTTGTGTGTTTTAGCATTCTTTTTTTAGCACTTTTTATCAAATTTGTTTAAAACCATGTACAAATATTGGTAGACAGCCTGGAGACATTCATTATACGATAGTCAGTTTAATAATTTCAAAATGGCGGTCATTAATTTTTTTTTAATTGTAACTTTTATCTTGTTTTTTAATTAATAATTTTTTACACGCTATTTATATTTTATAATTTAATTGTATTAAAATAAATTTTGAAAATCATGTTATTTAACTGTATGAAAAAATACATTGTACTGTTTTTAACGGTTTAAATTAGATACTAGATTGCAAAATTGTTCATAAAAATTTAGTGATAAAACAGAAAATTTAGAAAAACTTAAGTGAGTGTAAGATCGCAATCACCGAATCAATAATCACTTTCACCTATTTTGATTATAATTACTTGATGCACATAACAATAACCATATTTAGAAATAAGTCATACGTAACTTTCCTAAACGCAAATCAATTATTCAAAAAGTAAGTGTATAAATGTCAAAAAAAAAAAAAAAAAAAAAAATGGTGGTTGTGATGCTATCTACAGGTTTTTTTATGAAATTAATATTTCGTGTACAGTGAATGTAAATTATATTAATACTTATTCCAACATATGACGTTATTTGTGTATATAAGAATATAAACTTATTCTTAAGTTTTAATACTTTAACATAAGTCTTGACCAGGCACCTAAGCTTCAGTTCAAGTTGCTAAGTTTTACGTTAGTCACGAGTGAACGAGAATTGAACCAAAGTCTCGAAACTTCGTTCATTGTTTCTCTACAAACAAATTATGCTAAATGTACGCATAAACAATAAAACAACAAAATATTTCATTATCAGGTAGCAATTTTAAAAAACAGCTGTTAGCTGTGTGTTTGGTAAATGACTAAACACTTTAATCAGCTGTTGTAAAATTTTACTAACAGAAACAAAAACATATTGTTTAAAAGATGTTATTGTTCGTGTAACTTATAATTTAAGAAAATCACGCGCTTAACTGAACAGAAGTAGCTAATGCGCATGCCCGACAGTTAGGCTTACCTGGACCGAGTAATCCCTCATGTTGACTGCTTACTGTTGAATGACCAGCGCGCTGACTTCCGTCTCCTTATAACCTCCAAAGCTGCCTCTTCCGGTCTCTTCAAGATCAGCTTTTTGTTGCCGCTGTTTTATTTACCCAGCGTTTATCGTGACAATAGCGATGTTTTCTTCAAAGGCGTCGGAATTTCCGTGATTTGTCTTTAAGGCAATAATAAGGAATTTTGTAATTTTCTTTTTGATTCGTTAAAGTTCTTGTGAAATTGAAAGTGGAATGAGCTATTGGTGCGGTCAGAAGCATAGGCGATCTAGGATGGTCAAATGGTGGGGGTTACCAGTACCGGGGTCCTCCATTGGAAACTTAGAAGCAAAATGGCGTGTTTTAAAGCCTCCTGGGGCGACTTTTTTCTTGTGTTTTTTTTTTTAAAGAAAACTTTATAATTTTAATAATTAGTAAGAAACGCTGATGTTTTTATAATACTTTTAGGTTATTGACACAATCTTAAAAACTAAGATTGATTAAATGTCTGTGTTTTTCTGTCTGACGTTATAATTGCAATAAAGACGCCTAGTACATTTCACTAAGAATGTATAATCAAAATTTTAACAGTGTGATAGTGCAATAATTCAGTAGTTGCTTTATCAGTGGGTTTGGGGTTTGTTGAGAGACAAATATTGAAGTAGAAACTTAACGAACTATAGTTCGAATATTAGAATCTTTTAGTGTTAAAAATCTTCTCTTTTTTAATCAACGGGGAGGGGTATTACAACCCCCAAAACACCCCAAATGAAATGATTATTACACTACGATAATATTACAGCAAAACAAAAGAGTGAATGTTTGAAGGTCAAGTGTCTAAATTGGGAGACATTTTTTGTTATGTAACGGCAAAACGCACTGTTTTAAACCATGAAATATGTCTGTATGTTTTGATGATTTCAATTGGTTGAGGAAAATGTCAATTTTAACATTTCGCTTGAGGGGGTTTTGCTTGATGGTTGCTCACCCCCTACATTCCTATTCGCAACGTACAAACTTTCAGCTTTATATATTACATAAACTGGTTGCACGTTTTTGTAACGCGCGCGCGCGCGTGTGTGTGTGTGTGTGTGTTTGTGTTTTGTGTAAACTCGACATAATAAATGATTTACGTAATAGGTTGAACAAATTTGTCACTGAGCCATTTAAAATGGCAACCATTTAAAATTTAAAAGAAATAATAACTATTTATTTTACGCTCTTTCGTAAAAAACCAATATTACCATTGCAATCAGTTGTAAAATATGAGCAGTGTGTATTATATTTTCAAATTATTGCAAAAACTAAAACAACCTTGACAGAGATTTGTTTTCGAAATGCGAAAATGCAATTTTTTAGCGTAACAACCAATTTCGTATTATTTTAGAAAATAATTATAATCGCGGCACGCAGCTGTTCCGCTGACGTGATGGAAACGAATCTCCACAAAACGTATTTTTTTCTTACCCTCTTTTTGAAACTCTGATTTCACCATTACAAAAAGCATTAAAGTCAGCTTAAACTGTATTAACATTTCACACTTTCATATTGCACTGAAAATACAAAAGGTAACTCTGACCGACGTAAATTGTTTTTAATTTCAACGTATTTTGAAAATTCAAAAAGTTAATTTTTGTAGTTTTTAAACGCTTATTACGATTATAAAATCAGAATTTAAACGTTATTTAATAAAAAAGTTATGCATTTTTAAAGATTTGAAATAGACGCTATTTGTGTCAATACATACATTAATATATAGGCCTATATATATATATATATATATATATATATATATATATATATATAATCTCCTCTCATTTTCATGTCCTGGTTTTAAGTCTTACCATGTATAAATTAAAGATAATTTGTGTCAATACATACATTAATATATAGATCCTCCTCTCATTTTCAATGTCCTGGTTTTAAGTCTTACCATGATGGCCACTAACAAAAAAGTTATGCATTTTTAAAGATTTTAAATAGACGCTATTTGTGTCAATACACACATTAATATATATATATATATATATATATATATATATATATATAATCTCCTCTCATTTTCAATGTCCTGGTTTTAAGTCTTACCATGATGGCCACTCCAATAGCTCATTTTCTACTGAGAATTCGTTATTAAATTCTCGTAGATTTTCATAAATAGTTTTTGTTTTAGTACTCCAACGGTCGTTAGGCCTATTTTTCTTGATTTGTTTTAACGTTCATACTTTATGCATTTAGGCTAATGAGGACAAAGGATCAGCGTTAACGGTAAAAGTAAAGTAAAACAACGGGTGTAACTGAGGCTCGAACTAAGAACCGACCACATCGACCACCGAGTTCCATATTTAAATAGAAGTTTTTCAAATTTGGTGAATTTAGATTAAACATTTACAAAAAACATTGCATTCCTCATTAGCTCAAATCCACAAAATTGGTTTAACCGTTTGAAAATAACTGTAAAAAATCATAATTTTTTCCTCTTGGTTTATAAAAATTTGATTTCACTACCGTAACTATAGCGTTCGCAATGAGGCAGAAAAATCTACTTTGATAACAACTATGCTAACATTAATGTTAGCTGCTGTGACATAACATGCTGTGTATGTTACGCAGCAAAATCTGTACAACAGTTTCAAAATTTCAAATCTTTCAAAAAAAATACACGTGTGTAACTCTGGGAGTTACCGACAGTAGCGAAGCTTTTGTTAACGATAACTTTGTGGAATATATAATATATATATATTATAATATAGTTTGATAATATATAATAATACCTTTAAAAGGTATGTTTAAAAATATATTGTTTTGTTTAAATAAATATATGCGTGAACCTAGCTTAGGTATTATTTACTGTAGTTATAAATCGTTCGATCAGTCGTTTTATATTAATTCTAAACGATAAGCTAATTTCATTGAACAGCTGATAGGCTATAATAAGTTTCAAGTTACGTTGTTAAAAAACTAGCAATATTAAGGACAATTATTATAAACGTTTTTATTAATTTCGAATGTATTATAAACGGTTACAACGTGCGCGTGTTCTTTAACTAAGGAAAATACCAAAATCAAAGCTACACAACGTGTTTATACAATACGAGTGCACTGTTATCGAAAAGGAGGACGAAAATAAAAAAGCAGGAGGTAAAATTCGTTTTCTAGTTCGTTCTATATTTCCGTTACATTCTTCCGTTCGGTAGACTTTTTTCTACACAATCCTCTCACTGAAGTTAACACTAAAATCATCGCTTCAAAAACTCTTGTGACTTTTGTGTAAATTATTTATATTTTAAAATTCAATTACATTTTTAACGTATGGTAATTTCAAATGCTAGTTCTCGCAGATTTTGACGCTGTTTACGTTGACAGATTTGCGTAGAATCTGTACTTTTAATAAGATATAAAAGTACTTCGCCAAGGCAGCTTTTTTATTATTCCTGGAAACGTGACTACAAAACAGGAAGATGTGCAACCTTCGCTTGTTTGTTCGTATCCGGAATTTGGAGATAATTATAATGAGTGGTAATGAGAATAGTTCCGTTTTTTCTAAATATGCGTAAAGTTGTTCACTAAAAATTGAATCACCAATGAATCGCCACCGACAGTCACGTCTAGTTCAGTTAAGTGAGTCATCGAGATTTCTCTTGGTTCTTACTGTTCACACTTCACTGCTAACAGCTGATATTTAGAGGAGAGATTAAGGTCACGAAGACACCATACGTTATTGCCATTTTGCGGGAAACGTGTTCGAAATTTTTAAATTTGTGAAAACATGTCGTGGTTGTAGAGACATACAGTAACGGAGATAGAAGTGCTGACAGCAGCACAGGCATGAAGTTCTTGATTCGGGAGCATTACTTTGGGATTATTATTATTTTGGGATTGTTATTTCTTTGGAATTATTATTACTTTGGGATTATTATTATTTTGGGATTGTTATTACTTTGGGATTATTATTTCTTTGGGATTGTTATTATTTTGGGATTATTATTAGCGAATTGTATTGGAAATGAACTACTGAAGTATTCACTCGAAACCTTCAAATGAGCGACGGTCCTGACCAAAAGACAACTTTTTGAAGGGTTGTTTATATGTGATAGCACGCTCATGTTCGCAATTTCTTCCCCGATTTCATTCAAACTTGGCACAAAAATCGATTTTATTAATAGCTTGTATAAGTTCTTTAAGCAGCAAATCGTTTAACAGTTTCAAAATTGCTTCCATTTCAAATATTTAATTGTTCATAACTTTTATGTCTTAAATGTTTTTGATAATCCGATTTTACCGTCGTAATCATAGTTAAAAACTGTATAGATTAGAATTTAAATGTTCAATATCTGTTGAAATTAAAAACAAATAATTTGAACGCAAGTTGTTGGCGGATATATCTGCGAGGGCGTTACAGCGCTGTCATGGAGCCATTAATTAATATACGGCGAGGTTTGTTTTTTTGAACTGCTAGTAACAAATTTTAGGGAATCAAAATTAAGTTATAGTCTGTGTAAATGTACAGCGTTGAAACGGGTTATTTTATATTTCACAACCGTAAATATTTTTGAAAAATAACTTTAAAAAAAAATTTTTAAATGTGTTATTCTCGTAACTTCAACTATCAGAATTACATATTTGGTATCACTTGTAGTGTACTTTAACATTCAATCCTGTAATATGAAGTTATACAATGTATAAGATTTTATATTAGTAGTTTGAAAAAAACAGTAGATCTTGCAGTAAAAAATTGCCTGGCCCCCGGCTCCACGAATTCGTAACTAATCCGCCAATTTAATCCGTAACCGTAATATTTACGAAAAATTTTACCGAACTAACTTTATTTTAAATATGCTATTTCTCTAGGAAGCGGTTACAATTACGGTAGGTCTTGCCGTTCTGCCAGTGTTACAGGAAATACAGTAATTAGCAACTACACTCGCCATCGTTAAATCAAAGTCAGCCATCTTGAAAAGGAAGTGTATGTGAAACAAATTTACAGATACGCTCGGGGCTATATACAAGGTACTTTTATATCAAAACGGTCAATGCTTTTAACTAAAACTGTGTAACAACACATAGGTAACAGCCAAACGCCGAAAGATAAGTGTTGAAATAGATTTCGCTTCGCTCAGTCAGTAACAATTTGTGTCTAATCAGGTTTCAATAAAATCACTTTGATAAGACAGAACCATTTGAAATTCACATTTTATTCCGTACTTGTATTATAATGAAAGTTAGATAAATTTTCTGTTTTGCAACATTTTGTTCGGCTCAAATAAAGTATGTTTTTGTGTTAGGTCAAATTTGAAAATACATTTTTTTGACGCGCTCTATAGTGTCAGGTTTATCAGACACTGTGTACATACTATATCTATGGCAAAACTCACTATTCTTTGATATTGTTTTTCCAAATTAATCACTTAAATTGTTAATTGAAGTTGATTAAAATTGTTATTTTTGAAGAAGTGTTCTCAAGTGGAGCCTTTTACAAGTAAAATTGTTTACAAGAGATGGACCCACTTAAGAACAATATTGCATAATTAATGTTTTATATTTTTTTCAATGATGAATTTTTTCTTTATTAATATAAAATAGAGCCAATTAAATAATATTAAATATTACATCAAATATTAAATTAGTTTTATATATTGAAAACCAAACTGAATTTCCAGTTTGATATAGTATAATCCTGATGCTTTTGGATCCATCAGAAGAGATTACGAAAATTAAGTGCAAAACTTCACTGCTGGAAACGTTTTGGGGCTTTAAAATCGTGTTTTAATCTAAACTTTGTTATTAGCTGAATTAGCTTCCAAACAGAATATTTTGAGTTGTGTATATATTTGAATGCGTGATAAAGCATATCTGTTTTCACCATTTATTTTTTTAAATAAAATTGTAATGTTTGCTCTTTAGTTAATGATGCATTTTGAAAAAAGTGTGAACAAAGGAGTGATAAAAAATATTGTCGTTTTACTTAAAACGTATTTTATTAAAAAAATTAATTGTACAACTTAACCTGTTTAATCGAGAAACCTAAAGAAATAATTGGCACTTAGCATAAAGTGTGTTCAATAAAGTATGACAAATACTTTCTTTAAAATACATAGCTACAAGTTGCACCTGTACTGCATACCTGTCTCGTTTACCAGTCATTGAATTTCGTAAAAAAATCGTCACAAAAAATACCAGTCTCGAATTTTTTTATGTTTAAATATTTTGAAATTATTTTAAATCACCGAAGGTCAGTGATGATCACTGGTTCAAAAAAGCAGCAAAGTTCTTGTTGGCCAAATGGTAAGTCTTCAGGGCTTTATTGGCAGTAGGCGAGATGGCGAGACCACCGGGCGCAGCCCCGCCGGGACCCGCTACAGCCGTCGCTGACGGAGAGCTCAATGCCATTCCTCCAGGACCTACCAGAGCGGTTCCTACGGGAGAAGCAGCAGCGACGCCTCCTGGTCCGGCTAGGGCGATGGCACTGGGCTTAACTTGCGCTATGGTAGGTCCTATAACAAGGAAGGACTGTTTTAAAGGAGATTCGTTCGAGGAGTAGGAAAGGTGTTTTTTTTTCAGATTATAGAATGTTTGTATTTTTTGTTTAAAATTATGGAAGTTGTATTTTTTTAGTTAGTTTTTGCCATGAAAATTAATTAAAAACCATTAAAATTAACATAATTTTAATTTTTGTTATTAATTTTTTCTCGTTTGTATTTATTTTGAAAAAATAATTTTCATCGTGTACTTTGTAAAGTTGTTTTTGGAGTTTAACTGAAAAACGGATGCAAATATAATACAAATTTTAAAAAATAATTTCGATTTTTTTTAAATTACTAAATTAAAAACGCATATTTTTCATAAAAAACTAAGTTACATTCATATTTCTACAAAGTTTCAAACAAATTGAGAAAATAATGGTGAATTGGGAATAATATAATAAAAATATGTTTTCTTAAATTAAATTAAATTTTAAAATAATATTTTTATTAAATATTTAATTACTTTTCTTAAAAATGCAATAAGATTTAGTGGCTTGTTGAGAGTATTTTAAAAACAAACATTAGTCACACTTTATTATTTACGAAAGGTCAATTTAATCGTGTCAAGCTTGAAAAAAAGAAGACAGTTAATTTTTTATAGTTGTTTAAATTATAACTAATTAATTGTTGGCAAGAGGGATGGGAATGTGACTCTTCAGGATTGTTGTCTTCTTTTTCCTGGACAAAAAGAAATTAAAATGAATGGTAAATAATAATGTGCTAATTAATTTTGCTTGAGCGAGACAAAATAAAATTTTAAATTTGACTTGGTCAATAAAAAAAACCTTATACAGTTTTATTTGTTTCAACAAATTACATTTTTTAGTTAGGTAAAAGGATTTGCTACAGAGTCAGTCAGGATAACGGAAATACATGTTAAACTACTTATAGAAGCAATAAATGTTAAACTAGTTATAGAATGAGTAAATGTTAAACTACTTATAGAAGTAATAAAAGTTAAACTATTTATAGAAGCAATAAATATTAAACTACTTATAGAAGAAATAAATGTTAAACTACTTATAAAAGAAGTAAATGTTAAACTACTTATAGAAGCAATAAAAGTTAAACTACTTATAGAAGCAATAAAAGTTAAACTACTTATAGAAGAAAAAAATGCTAAATTATTTATAGAGGAAATAAATGTCGAAATATTTATAGAAGAAATAAATGTCAAACTACTTATAGAGGAAATAGGCCTAAATATTAAAATATTTATAGAAGAAATAAATGTTTTAAAATATTTATAAAGGAAATAAATGTAAAACTATTTATAGAAGAATTAAATGTTAAATTACTCGTACAAGAAATAAGAGTTAAACTATTCATAGAAGAAACAAATATTTCAAGATTGTCACAAGTCTAGGCCTAACCTAAAATCCCGGTTTGGGATCTAAAATAAATTCGGAAAATTATAAGCTATTTAAATGGGTTAATTAGACAGACTTATAATTTTGGTCGTGTTGACGCTTAAGTTTTGTTTGGAAAAAATATGATGAAGATAGTTTTTAAATTGAAAAACGGTCCCTAAATATGGCGAACGAAAACTGCATACCAAATTTCATCAAAATTGGTCTAGTAGCTTACACACAGACGGACAGACAACCGAGGAAAAACTTTTTGACTCCTAAAGGGACATAAATATTTATCCAAATCTCTTTTATACTTTGTATATTAAAGTGGATAAATAAGGATTTTATATAATTTCTTTGAAAAGTTTTTAACGAAACCGTTTCTCACACATTGTCACACTGCCTAAGGACGCCCGTATGTTTACCGTGAAGGACATGCACTGGACGGTCCAATTAAGGACTTTCTGGTAAATTGATTTGTCACATCTTCCGTTTAATCTCCGTTTGGCACAAAACATAATGCCACGTCGTTTAAACCACTGACCTCTAAGTAAGTTGTAAATAAGCGCGGCACGCAGCTGTCTCGCTGACGAGGTGACGAATTTCCAAAAATAATTTCTCTATGTTACCCCTTTTTTTGAAATTCTGATTTCCCCGTCATAATCTGTATTAAAGTTTAAAATTGCATCGGAAATTTGAAAACGAACCTCGAACGCCGTCAAATTCAATTATTTGATTTCAACGGATTTTGAAAATTCATAAAATGCTAGTTTATGCAGTTTTTAACCTGTATTATAACAGTAAAAACATATTTTCAAATAGTTTAAGGAAAAAGTTATAGAATTTTAAAGATTTGAAATTATCACCATTTTGAAACTGTTGGAACGGATTTTGTTAGATACAAACTTACTGAACCTAGTACCAAAATCGATTCATTTTTCGGCGATTAATTTTTCAATCCTGAAGACGTTCTTATCTGCCGTGCAATACATACCTTTTTATAACCTATACATACCTGTATGCAATACATACCTGTATAACCTAAATTTCAGGTAAAACAGACTATAGTCTGTCCCAGAAAAGAAAACACCCGACTTTAGGATGTTATAATGTTCCAATAGGTTACTGTACAGAAATTTCAGATACACCAAATTAAAGTATGTTCTTTTGTTTATCAATCTATCTTAATTCCGTTCATATATTTTCAAACGTCAGTTAAATATTTTTTTTAAATTACCGAAAAACACGATTTTCACGCGGTTTTTCTTCTATAAGCTACTTTGAAGGTTCATAATTTTGTCAATTTGTACTCTATAACAATGCTGTTCAAGTTTGTCATGTTCAGACATTGTTATTGTTTCAGCTAAATGTGCAAACGTTTGACAAAAGTTGAAATTATGATGATTTTTTTACAAAAAAGTGCTTATTTTGTTACCAGCAACTATATTCAAATAATTCTTAAGCAGACGTCTGTAATTTTACAACAGTATTACCAAGACTTATTGTTCAGTCAGATTTATAATTGTGTTTAATGAATAAACGTAAAGTTATTGAAAACAAATTTCAATTAAATTGCAGCAGCACTCGCCACTGTTTTACTGGCGTATTAATGAAAGTACTGTCGGGTGGCTCACGCTATAGACCTATAGGGCGTAACAATATTTCCATTTTAAATTTTATTTACAACTCCATAGGTCTATAGTGCGTGCCATGTGACTGTACTCTAGTGCGCTAAATATACTCAGATTTCGTTTAAATAATTTCACGTTTACTTATTAAAGATAATTATAAATCTGATTGAACATAAGTCTTGACAACACTGTTATAAAATTACAGGCGTCTGTCAAAGAATTGTTTCAGTAAAATTGCTGGTAACAAAACGAACAGTTTTTTTAAAAACCAATTCACCATAATTTCAGTTTTTACTAAAAGTTGGTCGAATTCGGCAGAAACATTAACCATAACCATACCATAACGTACTTGAACAGCTTTGTTGTGGAGTAAAAATTAACAAAGTTATGAACCTTTAAAGTAGCTAGTAGTGGAAAAACTGCGTGAAAATCGTGTTTTTCGGTTTGAAAGTACATTAACGAAATTAACATAGATTTTTTGACAAAAGAACTTTGCGTATTTTAAATTTCTGTACATAAATTCAGGTGCTTTCTTTCGTGAGCCAGAATATAGTCGATTCTAAAGTTATTTAAATTTTTCCGTGTAACCCTTTAACCGGTGTTGTAGAAATGCAACCGTTTTGTTTGGGTATCTAGGGGTTTCACTTTACGAAAGTTGAATGGTAATCCTTAAATTATATAACAAAATGTTAAATAAATACACGAAATTAACGGCGGTCAGGGTTTATATTTAAATTTTATTGTAACTACAAAAGTGTTCGCGTATTAAATCCTTATGACGTATTTAAATTTGTTACTTTTTCATACACTTGTATTACGGCTGTGTAACAGTTTCATACCGTGATTATTTAAAAGAAAAACCGGCCCTCAACAAATTATTCACCTAATAACGTGTCCATAATAGGGACTTCTTAGCGCATTTTATATGATCTTACGTTCTAAGTTCTAAAATTTTAGAATATGGTTTCAATTTGTATTTAGGATAGAGAAAAATTAAGAATATTTAAAAAAAAATATTTAGTTTTCAAGAAATATGTTTTATAAGTTTACTGAAAGAAAAAAACACTTTATTTTGTATATTTTAAAATTAGTTGTGTTTTAACGTGTTTAAAATCGATTCTCTGGAAATCCGTTAACCGTAAAATAATTTCACGACACACAATAAGTTTAATTTTTTATTACAAACAAAAACGGTAATTTGGTACTTTATCTGTAAGTCAAAGAATAACTGAGTTATTGGCAAACATTTCAGTTGTTTACAACAACTAAAATTAGGTTACGTTTTCATTGTTTTTGTCAATAACTTGTCTTTCTTTCGGAGGCAGCTGAAATGAGCAGCTGATTGGTTTATCGATCCCACCGTACCTCTAGCTCATCTACTCACGAAACACACTATAAAACGGAGCCCTGGAGCTTGGGTGATCTCCTAGTGTCCCCAATGCTTGCAGAGAGTTGTATGGACGGAACTCATTTCTATAGCTACTTGTGCATGTTGACAGGAGTAAGAATGTAAAATAGAACGAAAGGGATCTCATCGCGTAACAAATAAGCAGCAGAAAGAGCAAAAGCTCCCTGATAAGAGCCAATAGAAAGAGAGAATTGGGAAGACACCAGTTAGAAGTAGAGGACTTATTCACCTTTAATCTTCTCCGAGTCCGAGAATTTATGAAGGACTGGAGGAGGCGCCATAACTGAGCATGTCAGGAATTAAAGGGAGCTCAATAGATCCACAAAGGTTGCAGGGCCAATTGCGAAATTACAAATTCATTCTTTTATATCCATTCACTTACAGAAAATACTGGAAACTTTTCGTTTGTGTTTAAAAGATGAAACATTTTTTGACATTTTTTCCTATTAATGAGTAAGAATGTAAAATAGAATAAAAGTGATCTCACCGCGCAACAAAAAAGCAGAAAGAGCAAAATCTCCGTGATAAGAGCCAAAAGAAAGAAAAATGACAAGAGCAAGCCTTTCAATTGTGAATTGGGAAGTCACCAATTAGAAGTGGAAGATTTATTCACTTTGAATCTTCTCTTAAGTCCTGCAATTTATGAAGAGATCATGGCTGGAGAAGGCGCCACAACTGAGCATCTCATGAATTAAAGCGGGCCACAATAGATCCTACAAAGGTCGCAGTGCCAATTGCAACCTTACAAATTCATTTAATCATATCCTTTCACTTAACAAAAATAATGAAAACTTTTCTTTATTTGTGTGTAAAAGAGGAAACATTTTTTGTATTTTTTTCTATTTTCAAATTTACGTTAAAAACAAAATGGCGTATTATCTGGAAAACTAAGCGTTTCGGCTCTATTCTATTTTTTATCTTGTCTCAAAGAACGGAAAAGGTCTTGCAACGTAGTTAAGACACGGTAAAATGTACGGTTTTACCAAAAATTTCATTTACCAGTCTCTTCTTCGGCGTCAACCTTTTCAGACTCTGAGTTCTCTGCGGCGCTGGTCTCAGTCTGCTGAGCGCTGTCTTCGCTGACGTCCTTGTTGGCCGCTTCCACCACTACCGAAGCAGCATCGTCCACTTCCCTCTGGTTCACTTGGGCCAGCAGCTTCTGGTACTGGAGTGCGGCGCGTCCAGGCGAGTTCTGGTTGAAATCGTATTCGACTTGTGTAGGGTTCTGAAATAGTTAAAGGGCGCATAAACATTACATAAACTTCCTCAAGTTCAGTACAGCAAGCGGAGGCAGCTGAAATGAGCAGCTGATGGGTTTAGCGATCCCCCGTACCTCTAACTCATATTGCTCTTACTCATCTACTCAACACATACTTACACACACACACACACACGCCCCCTAAGTATACAGAGTGAAATGTCATTTGAAACTAAAAATAATTACCGTTTCGAAATACATATAGTTTTTTACATATAAAGAGTTTATATAGAGGATTTAATATTGATTGCGACAATGGGCACACAACTGGAACGCTACAAGCTGTAGTGTCCAAGTCGCGGCAGTGCAGTCGACACGAGTCAGCTGATCCATTCTTCTTAACAGTTCTTATTTGATATTTAAGTCATTGTAAGCATGGAAATACAAGTAAGTGTAAGGTGTAGGTATAACTTAGTCTAAAATGGCAGCCAACCTAAACAAAATGACTACGGACCTTCGTACATGCTTTGAAAGCATATGCTTGACATTTCATTTAAAGTGAAAAATATCTGAGACAAAACATTACGAATTTTACGGTGGTCATGGCTTGTTTTTGTACTTTAATTGTAAATATAATAAATGTCCTGCAGAGACAGCTGATGGGCTTAGCGATCCCAGCTTATCACTAGCTCATACTGCTCCACTGCTAAATAAAGCTTGGCTAACTCTAAAATGTAAAGCGACCCGTACTGATGGAGTGAATGACATGTAATGGTGCATGAGAGACCTAGGATACTTGGCAGCCTCCCAGTGTGCCTTAGCCATGCATACGGAGTTCTGCATGAGCGAACTCATTTCACCAGCTACTCGTGGGAACAACATGAGGAATGTAAAATATAATGAGGGGGATCTCACCAAATATCCATTAAAAGGGTCAAAAGAATTAGAAATTTTAAGGGAATTAGCAGAACAAACATCTACAAAGACCTCAATAACCAACTATAAATAAATCGTAATATATGTGGTTAGAAAATTATGATATATTTATTTAGATTTATAACACAACAAATCTAAGTTTACTAAATAACTAGATTGGTGATTTGCGGGTGGAAGATCTGAGGTGATTTATGGATGATTTAACAAAATAAAACGATGAATTTAACTTTAGGCTACTGTCCACTGGGTTCGATTTAAAAACAGTCAATACATTTTTATTTATTACAAAAAAAGGTTTATAAGTTTTTCATTAATTATGTTCTCAAGGCAGATGATAAAAACCGTGGTGGAATTTTGAATTGAAAAAATATCACTCACCACGTTTTTGAAGCTTATAATTATGTTAGCAGATATTTTGTGTTAATTTTTTTTGAAAAATGAATTAAATTTAAGCACGAATAAAACTGCGGTCATGGTGCAGTCTCAAGTTGTTCAATTTATCTTTTTCAAATTGGTTAAACTCTTTTCAAATGTTTAGACAAGAATAAT
Organism: Callitettix versicolor; assembly: GCA_022606455.1. NCBI lineage: Eukaryota > Metazoa > Arthropoda > Insecta > Hemiptera > Cercopidae > Callitettix > Callitettix versicolor. The sequence continues at coordinate 56,350,686 of CM040185.1, forward strand.
AACTCAAAATGGTTTCCTCAATGTTTTCTTTTGTTCTTATTCCTCTACAAACTATTGGTTATTCTTTAATAACCAATAATTAATTCTTTAATAATCTTATAGATTGATCATTTATTGAGATAATTCTTTATTGTGTATGAAAGTATCTTAAGCCTAAATGATGATTTTATATTATGAATATTACATTTAATTTAATATGAATTGTGGATGAAAAAGGGCTGTGAATGTTTTACAGAACTGAAAAGTTACTTCCTTGAATCCTTTCCATATATGCATCTTGGGCGTGAAGAAAATAGGACAATCTACAAAGGTCGCAATACAATAGTATCCCTAGAAATTCATTTATTCAGTCATATAATAAATAAGAATGTGTGTGTAGGTACAATAACTATGAAACGTGTGTACCGATTTCAACCAAACTTGGTACTCATTTTACCTAAAAACGAACAATATTTTGAGATAACACAACCCATGGGGGGAGATGACGTAAAAATTGACCGATATTTGTGTCAAATGCACAATTTTTAAAGTAGCAGAGAGTACATAATTTTTGATGTGACACTACCGATATCCTTCTGATCCAAGTTCATGCATTTTGAGGGTGGAAAAAGAGTGAAAAATAAAATGTCAAACATTTTAAAAATCGGTCGTTATCACTGAAAAGTTTGCCAGCAAATATGGTGTTGGGATAAATAAATACCTTGGCAACGCCTAGTTATCTAGTAGTTGTAAGATAGAAATATCAGCATCCTAAAACCTATTTACTGCAGCGTGCCACGCTTACGGTTAATCAGTTACCTGTGGGTAGTCACTGTCTTGCTGGGGTTCGCCAGGTGCGGGTCCAAAGTTCCTGAACAGCAAGTAGCTGGACACAGCTCCCTTATCGACAGACGGCACCTGGGGTTGTCTGATGGTCTGAGGGATTCCCGAGAAGCGCCCGAAGAACTGAGGCTCGCCCACCACGACGTAACGTTGCGGCGACGGCTTCTCAACGGCCACCGAGTTCTGTTTGTTCTCTTCTTCTTTGTCTTCTTTCTTCACTTCTTTCTTTTCGTCTTTCTTGTCGACCTTCTCCGCGCTGCTCCCAGCTTGCAGTTTCTCGGGTTTTTCGCTTTCCGCTAAAAAAGCAAAAACAACTAAACATTACGAAACATTGTACCAACTCGCACTAAACTAGAAGCTGAAAGAACGGTAGACCTCGTAGTGACGCAGTGTATTCTTAATTAATTGCTGCCAGCGCTTCACGACACCGTGCTGACCTTGTAACCTTTTCGCCCACCGTTAGTATTTACGAAAAAATTTACTGGACCAAATTTATTGGAGACGTTACAATCTTTCTATATGATGTAGTCAAATTCGTAATAGGTAGTGCTTCCAGAATTACAAACAACTACACTCGCTATCGTTTAATCAGAGGCCGCCATCTTGAAACCGGAGTTAATGGAAAAAATCTTACACGTTATTCGGACTTTATAAAAAGTACTTTCGAAAGTAATTTCAAAATAATCGGTCATTACGTTTGGCCACATTTGCGTAACATATGAACCAAATGCCGAACTGTCGAGTTGGAACAACTTCGCTTTGCTCGGTCAGTTATTTGCTCCAAAAATCTGATTCATTTTGAAGGTATCCGTATGAAAACCATATTTTTAACTGAAAAACTATCGAAGCCGATTTTGAAAAATAGTGCTATAAAAGGGGGGGTTGAAAAAGTTTAGTTACATATTTGTTAAGACCAGGTGACAACCTAGCTTGTATGACAAATTTCATCAAAATCGGTCCACTAGTTTAGCCTCCAGCGATTTGCACACACTATACACAGATGGAAAGACAAGAAAACTAGAAAAATTTAAAATACATTTTTTCACTATAATTTTTTTTTTTTTTTTATTTTTTATAATTTATGCCAGTTAGACTAATGAGGACGAGGGATCAGTATTAACGGTAAGGGAAAGCAACGGAAGAAACTGCGGCTCGAACTAAGAATGTTTAGGTGTGCAGTAGGATGACCGATGCTTTAGCCACTAAGTTGTTTGTATTTCAGAAAACATTTATCGTGTGTTCAGAATGTGACTTTTAAGTAATAACAAAATCTTTCATTGTCTTTTATAATAATTATTTTTTAATTATTAATAATTTATTATAAATAATATTAATCCCAATAATACCATTCAATATAAAAGTATTTAGAATGATAACCCTTATGGGAGACATGCGAGCGCTAGCTGCTGGTGTCACCTTGCGGCAAAGTGTTCAACTACAGTTCAATAGGTAAATAGTACTGTTTATTTTCTTAAACGTCTCCACTCCCTGTCTCTTACAGGTTGCAGCTTTCGTATCGGCAGATAGTCCAATTACTTGGACTTTAACCGCTGATATCGAGCACGCTTTTTACAATTGTGGTTGTACTTCTAGTCCTTTTATATTCAATAATACCAATTAAAACAGATTCGTCACCACATGCAATTGTAAGTACAGTAAATATATATCCTTAAAGAGAGATGTCATAAATTATTATTGGATAGCCGCCTCGGTGGCCTAGTGGATAGCGTACTAGGCTTTCACCCCGAGGACCCGGGTTCAATTCCCGGCAATAGTATCCCTAGTACGCTTGGCATTTTCATACGCTATAAATCATCCCATCGTCTGCATTAGCCCAAGTGTGCACAATAGTCAAACGTTAAAAAAAAGAAAAAAAAATAGTTGATAGCGTACTGGGCTTTCACCCCATGGACCCGGGTTCGATTCCCTGCCAGGGCTTGGCATTTTCATACGCTATAAATCATTCCATTGTCTGCATTAGCCCAAGTGTGCACAATAGTCGGACGTTAAAAAAAAAAATTATTACTGGGTGTAAATTTAACTGGTACTTCCGATTTGAAGTAACAGTTACATTTAGAGAAGACAAGTACCCGTTGCAAATTACCCGTTAGAGGTGAACTTACACACCTCTGCTTCGGCCGGTTTATTCGACCGATTTGCTTTTCGTGATAGCAATTTATCATCATGCGTTTACTTTATCATTTCCCTCTTAAAGCTTTACCCCGCTGGTTTTCAAAGTTCCCTTGTTAATCTTACAGAGAACATTTTATTTGATCACGTGGTTATTTAAACATACATTGATTAACCGAGAAGAGTTCATTTCAGGATGCAGTGCGTACAACTGTTTTATTCCCGATTGTTTACAGTCTTTCCTTTTTAAGACTCTTTTTTTTGGGAAATTCACCTCAGTAAGTGGAGCGAGACAGCTACGTGCGTTGAATATTACGTTCTCCGTCTTGGGAGGAAGTAAGTAAGTTTCAATACATATATACCTGGCGCCGGTGATTCTGCTCCTGAAGGCTTCTCTTCAGCAGGCTGCTGAGGCCAGACGTAATGGTTGACAAAGTTCAAGAAACTCTGCACGTAGCCTTCTTCTGAATTTCCGCTTTCGTCCTGTGGGTTCGGTCTGTAAACCACGACGTTGCTAGGAAGTGAGGCGTGCGGTCCAGGAGGAGTGAAGATGACCTGCTGTTTACCGTTGGAGGCCACTAGAGCCGGAGCGTAACGGATGTCCGAAGAGACTGGCACAGGATGGGCGGGAACACTCCGTACTGGACTTGCGGAGGACCGTACTGGACGTGCTTCAGAGACCTAGTAAAAAAAATCGTTTCTTAAAATATAATCAGGTCGATGAACAGTTTCAACAGAGTAATAACAGGGGAGAAACGAAGTGGAATGTGAACCTAGCTATTCCAGCTGTGGTGGACTTACAGCTATTCCAGCTAAAATCTAGCCTAGATACTAAATGGTAGATTATCGAAAAAAGTTACTTGTTGGCCACTCTATATTATTAAGAATATAATTGACTACTAACAACTAGATTATTAAGAGGCTGTGGATACTGCCGGCTATATTGATATATCAAGTATCATGTTATTTTAACAAATTTCGGAGTAATCTGTATCGATAACTTACACTAGTGCATTTGAAATACCGTTGATACAATATTTCCGACAGGCTCTCTTCCATTGGCCACGATACATTATCAAAAAAGTAATTAACTACTAATATAAGTAACAGAATACTAACAAATAATATTTAATTGACTACTAAGTGCTACATTATGAGGAAGCTTGATTAATTTATTAAAAATTAGGAAGGCTAAGTGCGCTAGATTATCAAAAGTATTCACTACTACGTTTTAGATTATCAAAAGTTGGTATTTACTACTACGTTTTAGATTATCAAAAGTTGGTATTTACTACTACGCTTTAGATTATCAAAAGTTGGCATTCACTACTACGCTTTAGATTATCAAAAGATGGTATTTACTACTACGCTTTAGATTATCAAAAGATGGTATTTACTACTACGCTTTAGATTATCAAAAGTTGGTATTTATTACTACGCTTTAGATTATCAAAAGTTGATTTATTACTACGCTTTAGATTATCAACAGTTGATATTCACTACTACGCTTTAGATTATCAAAAGTTGGTATTTATTACTACGCTTTAGATTATCAACAGTTGATATTCACTACTACGCTTTAGATTATCAAAAGTTGGTATTTACTACTACGCTTTAGATTACCAAAAGTTGATATTCACTACTACGCTTTAGATTATGAAAAGTTGGCATTAACTACTACGCTTTAGATTATCAAAAGTTGGTATTTATTACTACGCTTTAGATTATCAACAGTTGATATTCACTACTACGCTTTAGATTATCAAAAGTTGGTATTTATTACTACGCTTTAGATTATCAACAGTTGATATTCACTACTACGCTTTAGATTATCAAAAGTTGGTATTTACTACTACGCTTTAGATTACCAAAAGTTGATATTCACTACTACGCTTTAGATTATGAAAAGTTGGCATTAACTACTACACTTTAGATTATCAAAAGTTGATATTTATTACTACGCTTTAGATTATCAAAAGTTGGTATTTACTACTACGCTTTAGATTATGAAAAGTTGGCATTCACTACTACGCTTTAGATTATTATCAAAAGGGATGTAGTTTACCACACACACACACACACACACACACACACACACACACACACACACACACACACACGCACACGCGCGCACACACGCACACGAGCGCACACATGCACACACGCACACACACACACGCACGCACGCACACACGCACACGCGCGCACACACGCACACGCGCGCGCACACGCACACACGCACACACACACACACACGCACACACGTACGCACGCACACACACACACACACACACACACACATATATATATATATATATATATATATATATATATATATATATATATATATATATATATATATATGACTTTCATAACTGTAAACGTCAAGTCACTTTCACAACTGTAAAAGTGATCTAGAGATCAGGATCGGTGCTCATTTCAACGTCCTGGGTCTTAGTCTTACCATGATGACCACTTCAATGGGTTACTTTCCAGTGGAAATTCGTTAATCAAGAATTGGTTAGTTTTTATAGAATTCAAGCTAATAATTTATTTTTGACTGAATTTACGATGAAGACAGTTAACTGTGTTTTTTATACATTTCTCCTCCCACAACAGGAATGTCTATACTTGCCTAACCTAACCTAACGTTAGACTGCCTAGGTTCCTTTCTCACAACAGCATATATCTTTATTTAACTTAAACTACCGTAATTTTAGACTGTCTAGATTCCTTTTCCTACGACTACAACTATACTTACTTAACCTAACCCCAGCAGGGGTGAAGACGAGCTGCACCTATTGAGAGGATTTATACGTTCCTCGCGGTACTCAAGTCTAACACACACTTACATTGACAACACTAAACTTACGACTTTAACACTTTATACTCACACTTACATTTAGGGAGGCGATAATAGCCTCAATGTGCTTTTCGCCTTAAAATAAAGGAAAACACGTAACCTAACCTAACGTTAAACTGTCTAGACTCTTTTTCACACAACAGCTTCTATACTTATGTAACTTAACCTAACCTAATCTTAGTCTGCCTAGATTCCTTTTTCCACAACATCTATATTTACTAACCTAACCTAACTTAACCAATCCAAACCTAAGCTAACCTAACCTATACTTACGGAACGTTATAAGCCCCAGCCACAGGGTAGTAGTAAGGGTCTTGTAATGCTTGAGGAGGGACGACGAACCTCTGAGGAGGCAGGGCAGGCACGTAGGGGAAGTCGTAGAGCTGTCTTTGAGGCCTGAAGTGCTCTCTGGGAAGGGCGAGGCAAGCTACAGCTCCTGTCAGTAAAAGCAGGCACAGTCCCTGTAACAATAATTTTTACTTTATTTTATTTTGATTAAAGTTCATACTTAATGCCATTTAAACTAATGACAATAGGGGATCAACTTTAACAGCAAGGGCTAAAGTCAAACTCTAATCTCGAACTTACTAAATTTAGGCGCGCAAGTTTGGACACGCCGGCCCTTTTGTAACATTAATAAAACTGTATAGATCTGTTACTGTCCTTATATCTTTAGACACGTAAAACCGAAATGAAAAGTGTTTGGACAAATTTTTGTACGTTCACAGGAGTTTTAGACTTAGGCTATTATTGCCCCTGAAGTGTAATTTATAATTGCAGCACGCAGCTGTCTCGCTGACGTGATGGTAGTGAATTTATAACAATATTTTTCCTCTTAAAACCATTTAAAAATAAATTTTTGAGGTGACTACTTCTTTTCGCGGGGTATGGGTGTATGTTTTGCACGGAGAAAAAATTCAGTTTGCCATCACGGAACGCTCTACAGTCACGGAATGATCACGTGGTATGGGTGTATGTTTTTCACGGGGAAAATGCAGTTTGTCGTCACGGAACAGTCTATCGTCACGGAACGATCGCGGGATATGGATGTATGTTTTGCACGGGGAAAATATTCAGTTTGCCGTTACGGAACACTCTACCGTCATGGAACGCTGTAATTTTTGTTTAGTGATTAATAAAATGTATTTTTGAAGTGAAAACTTGTATGTTCGCGGTTGACAAAACATGGGTATATACATAGCTTTCGCGTCACGCTTGAATCTGTAATGCATACCTCACAGCATGTATTGTTCTTGTGTATATCTAGACTGGAACCGACCACTTCTAAACAGCTGATTTCGCACAATAGCTTCAATATCATTTCAGATGAGGTTGTGTTTATTGTTCTTGTTAATTTTAAAAATGTGTATTTTCTAAATTGGTGTAGTTAAATTATTGAATGTGTATAACGTATACCAATTTTTGAATGCCAGAATCACAAATATTATATTTATTATTATACTTAGACAATATAACTTTCAAAAGTATGGTTATAAACTGATTATTAGTGTCCCTAAGATACTTAAATTCATAGTCTGTGATAGTTTCATATAATTTTTAAGTTGTGTACCTACACATACGCGAAATTCAATAAGAAAATAAATTTGAAAAGTTGCATTTTCCTGCATGCATCAAAATTTTTATAAAAATAATTAAATCATAATAGTGAAAAAGTATAATCAGGGATGTTAAAAAAGTAATCACTTCTGTCAGCCAATCTCGCACTGCATAAGTTTTTTTTAGATAGAATTTTTTTATTATTTTCGGCCTCTATTTTGAAATTGTTCAGGTTCTATATTCGAAATAACATAAATTTACGATTTCGTTATAAATCAAAGAACGCGAAAATTTATCACGACTACTGAAGTAGTTTTTCCGATTTATTGTCAAACCATAATCGTTTGATTCACTTATCACATTTTAGAGAAATATAGTGAAACAATTTTAACAAATTAAGCCGTGTTTATTAGTTAATGTCGACAGCGTATAAAAAAAACTAGATTTCTGACAAAAGTAACAACGTTAGATTTCGACTATACAATATTTACGCATTTATTTTACAGTTATGCAAAACGGTTGTGGTTTAGAAAATATTCAGACGCAAAATAGCCGCTAACTAGTCACAGTGACCCGGTACCAGTGATTGAATAACGGTTCTTTGATTTGAACAACACACGAAAATCACCGACGCTAAACAAGTTTTAAATACCGTTGACCTTACAAATTCAAATCAGCTGGGATGAGCAGCTCCACGTGGTAAAGTGGTAAGATAAATTTTGCAAACGAGACTGGAATCTTTAATTATCGCTGCACGCAGCTGTCTCGCTCACGTGATGGAAGCGACTTTTTAAAAGTAATTTTTGAAATTCTAATTTCAACCAGCGTTAAAATCTGCATATATATTAGCATTTTAAACTATTAAATTTTGAAAAAATAACACTAATCTCTTTTAAGTTTGTTAATTATAACGGATTTTGAATTTAAAAATACTGATTTATATAGTTTTTAACGTTGATTACGACGGTAAAGTCAGATTTGCAAAATTATTTAAGAAAAAAGTTAGATTTTTTTCATGATTTGAAATTATCGCCATTTTGACACTGTGAACGAATTTTACTGGTTAACGAACTTGTCCATACTATTACTGATACGATAACTTTTTGAACCAAGTTTGAATAAAATCGGACAAAAGATTGATTTCTTCTCACAACGTTTTTAAAGTTCAGATTTCCTCGTCATAAACAGCATTAAAATCAATTTTTTGCATTTTAAACATTCCATTCACAGTATACATTATGATACACGTGTTTTCACTGAATACACGAAAATGATCCGTGACCGCCGTCAAATTAAATTTTAATGGAAATTGAAAATTCAGAACTTTATTTGTGCAGTTTTCAACGCTGATTACGCTTGTAAAATTAAATTTTCAAGAAAATATTGATAATTTGTCAAAAACCGCCACTATGAAAATGTTAACGGATTTTGTTGGAAGCTCAAGTTGTCCGAAAATATATTTCCGGGACAATGTTTGAATCAAAACGGCGTATAACCAGCCATCTTGAAACGGAACTGAATTTCGAAAAAATCTTACACATAAATCTTTCAGGCATTATACAAGTACAAAAGTAACTTCGTACCAAATTTGAAAACAATCGGTCAATGCGTCAATCGGCTAAAACAGGGTAACAAACACAAACCAAACTCCGAGTTGAAACAAAGACATCGCTCCTCTCTGTCAACTATGTGACCTTGAAAGATTGTGTCAACCAAGATAACTAATTATCATAGCGTAAACTTATTAGTCCAAGCGTGTTGACATTTGTTGATCAAATATTGACAAAAACTAAATTGTACAGTAAACTTAGAAATGGTTTGCGTCTTTTATTGACGCAGTCAACATTTTTACCATCCGTAGTTTTTACACAAGGTAATAATCTTCGATGTAATAGCGTATCAACGGTAATTCAGAGAATATACTTGACAGATTTTCAAAGTAACTGATTTCATATTACCAGAAATTTAAAATAAAAACGGTAAATACGTGTAGAAAATATGGCAACACATCATTTACGGAAATATTATTAGACTATACAATAGACTGTTTTGGTTTGGCATTGCTAATGGGTCACTTTATTTAGGTAACAGTTTTTAAACGTAGAATCCGACTTCGTAGTTCCTGGCTGTACTTTCAAAGCCTTTATTTTGGAACACCCTTAAATATATTTCTTGGTAATATATTGCACATTTTACTTGATCAATATACGGACAATAAAAATGACAATGTGAAAAAATCGACCTTAAAATTTCGAATAAAAAAAACTGGAAAGTCGACTTAATTTATCAAAATTAGAGCAACATATTTTGGTCAATTTATCATATTTAAATATATATATATATATATATATATATATATATATATGTGTGTGTGTGTGTGTGTGTGTGTGTGTGTGTGTGTGTGTGTGTGTTGTGTGTGTGTGTGTGTGTGTGTGTGTTTGTTTGTTTGTTTTTTGTGTTTTAGTACGCTCACGTTTGCAATTTTAGTCCGATTTAATTCAAACTTAGCACAAAAATCGATTATGGTAGTAAATTTAGTACCATTCGTTAACCTGCAACATTTTTTAAACAGTTTCAAAATGGCGGCCACTTTAAATCTTCAAAATTCATATTATTTATGACTTAAATGTTTTTTTAAAGGTGATTTTACCATCTTAATCACCATTAAAACGGCATATATGTTTGTGTGTGTGTGTGTGTGTGTGTTTTTAATACTTACTCCTTCACGGATGGGTAAATGTGAATTGCACTGAAAACCGGTGTAATTTGTATGCATGCAATTATTTAGTAAGCTTTTACACGTATTTTCAAAAAAAATTGTTGTAGAAGAAACATTGTTCCAACGTTTCGCCAAACTGGTACCCGGCATCTTGGAGGTTGTTCTGTTCAGTTCGATTTTTAGGTGGAGCGAGAAATACCTCGAAGATGCCAGATACGATTTCAGCCGGATTTGATTTAAACTTGCCACAAAAAATCGACTGTGTAAAGTAAAATTTTTTGGCGGTCAGGGTTCGTTTTCGTATTTTCAATGGTGAAAGTTTAAAATACCACAAATTTAGTTCTTTACTCCCATTATGTCGGTGAAATGAGAATTTTTTTAAAAAGTGAGACACAGGTGTAGGCCTAAATATTTTTAATTCTCTTCTATTTCGTCAGCGAGACAGCTGCGTGCCAATTATTTTTTTTATTAATGGGTTACTGTATGAATGAATGTTGGCCTAATTATTACGTTGTGTATGTGTTAGTTATTTGAAATCCTATTATGAAACATATCAAATGTAAAATTCCCATTTGCAATTATAAGTGCTATGTTTTGAAATTTTGTCGACTCGATAAAAATTATATATAGGCTGTGTTACAGCTGCGCAAACCATGATTCCGGGTGAGCTTTCACTTTGCGCAACGTTTTGCAGTTTTCGTTTTGTGCGTGCGCGCGCGCGCGCGTGCATACTTGAGTGAACGCGATATGTGGGCGTTTTAGTGAAACTTCAAACACTAATATTAGATCACCAGAACTGCGCGGTTCTTTTATAGACTAGTCAGTTACTTATTCAGTTTAGGTAGGCTAATACACTTTTTGAAAACATTAACTTGCACAACTGACCGAGCGAAGCGAAGTGTCTGTCAACTCGACCGTTCGGCATTTGGTTCGTGTGTTTGTTACGCAGTTTTAGCCAAACGCCTTAACCAATTGTTTTGGAATTCGGTACGAAGGTATCTTGTGTAAGGTCCGAAAGTGTAAGATTTCCCACCCCCATTCATTTTCGGTTTAAGATGGCGGCCTCCGATTTACAATAACGTGTGTACGTGTTAGCCAAACGCATTGACCGATTGTTTTGAAATTTAATACGAAAGTACCTTGTATAAAGCTCGAAAGATGTATTTCTAAACTTTTTCCCCACTTACTTAAGTTTCAAGATAGCGGCCTCTGATTTAACTATGATGAGTGTATGGCAGTTTTGGCCAAACGCATTGACTGATTGTTTTGAAATTTAACACAGAGTTACCTTTTATAAAACCCTAAGAACGTATGTATAAGATTTTCCCCACTCACTTCTATTTCAAGATGATGGTTTCTAATTCAACGTTGAAAATGTAGTTGCTGACGTTTTCTTGTAATACTGGCTGCACGACAAGGCCAATCATAATGTTTACCGCTTGACGGAGAAACAGTATTAAATCTTCAATAAAGTTTGTCCAGTAACATTTTTCGTAAATGATATTGTTACCGGTTAAATTAGTGGAAAACGTTACGAATGCTGTCTGTTGTTCTTTGAACTAATAGTTTATTTATTTATTTAGCAGTAAAGAGCAACGTTTCCGCAGTGTTAATCAGAAAACAGTATAAAATGTAGAGGTTCTCTCAAGAATTCAAAGATTAGACGCCATATTGAAAAATAGCTGTCAATTTTTAGAAAATAATGCAAAATTTTATTACAAAGGGAAGTCTTCCATTTGAAGTTCTCTGTGAATCATCTCGGCTAGTGTCTGAGATAACACGGTTAAATAATTAACACCCTGTACATATAATGAAAAAATTACACTCCATAAATCTTACAAAATATGTGGGACTATTAATAACGTCATTAAACCTGCAGCCCATCTCCAAAGAAATACAGGCCGTGTCGAATATATCGAGGATGACTAATAACACCATCCAGTTCAATGCCAGAGGTGACACGCCGTCCAAGGACATCGGGTCGTTGACCTGAGCGCGCCTGCCCAGAAGTCTCGGCTACCAAACCTTACATCTTCGCTATCCACACTATCATTACGCTTGAGTTATATCCAGTGTAATGACATAACAGCTGTTTGAACAGCTGATTAACCTCAATTCTCGGTAACAATCAGCTGGGTGGTTAGAAGTGAGCAGCCAATCATTTCCCTGTTAGTGATAATAAGGCGGAATGTGACATAACAGCTGTTTTATTGTTTTTTTAATACGCATTTACAAGTTATAATTGTTTAGGTGAAATAACAGTAGGCCTCGCAGTGTATTTTTAATTAATGTACAGAGCGCTACACAACAGCGCTCGTAATTTTTCCACCAATTCAACCGTAACCGTAATGTTTAAAAAAAATGTTAATGAACCAACTTTATTGGAAATGTTGTGCTCTTTTCCTTTGAAACGGTTCAAATTAAGGTCTTGCCGTTCAGCCAGTATTACAGGAAATAACCAGCAACTACACTCTCAACGTTGAATCAAAGCCCGCCATCTTGAGACGGAATTGAATGAAAAAAAATCTTACACATACGTCTTTCGGATTTTATACAAGGTACCTTCGCCAGTGTCAAGGTAATTGGCCAGTGCGTAATTGCAAAAATTGGCCAGTTCGTTTGGTTGAAATTGTTTACAATCGTCATCGTTAAATCAAAGGCCGTCGTCTATAAACAGAAGTATATTTTTATCATACGTCATTTGGGCTTCGTACAAGATATCTTCGTACCGAATTTCAAAACAATCGGTCTATGCGTTTGGCCAAAACTGCGTACACTTATCATCGTTAAATCAAAACCCTCCATCTTTAAACGTAAGTGATAAAAAATCATACACAAACTCAATTTGTATCAAATATCAAAACAATCGGTCACAACACGTTTGGCCCAAAATGCGTAACAAATACACAAACCGAATGCCGAACGGTCAAGTTGAAACAGATAACTCGCTTCGCTTGGTCAGTTAACGAGATGGAAGCGAATTTCCAAAAATATTCTTATTTATCTTACGTATTAATGAAATACTGATTTCACGATATCAGCATCGCCATATACTAGCATTTAATTTTTTTAATTCACATTGAATTTAATAAAATGAACCCTGACCGCTGTCATACAACAATTTGGTATTTCCAACGGAATTCGAAGTGCTAGTTTGTGCAGTTTTTAACGCTGATTACGATGGTGAAATCATATTTTTAAAAACATTTAAGACAAAATATTTATGGTTTAAAAAAGTTTGAAATGACCGCCATATTGAAACTGTTGAATGAATTTTGCTGTTTAATTTAGCAAAAGCGATTTTTGTGTCGGGTTTGATTCAAGTCGGACTGAAATTGCGAACGTGAGCGTTCTAAAACACATACAGTTTTTAACATCTCGAAAAATGATCGAGGTCAGGACCGGCGCTCATTTAAGGTTTCGAGTCAGGGTCTTACCGTAATGGCCTCTACAATAGGTTATTTTTTAATAAGAAATTCGCTAACAGAAACCATCACGTTTTTGGTTTGGGAACTTAAGTAGAATATGTTGACCAATTTAATTGATATTAAGAGTCGTAAACAGGGACAACGAAAAACAAATGAAAGAACAACTGTAGGTGATAATCGGACTTTCGTAAGTTCAATTAATAAATCGCAATTAATAAAATATCGTGGCCCAGTTAAACCGAGGTTATTACTCTGCTTGGGATCACCCACGTGTTCCCGGTTTTCCTTGTGTAACCAGCAAATCATGCTTTACGTATGAAGGTAGTTTAGCGTAGGTGATCTGGTATCCGCAATATCCTACTTATGGAATTGAAAGTAAAGGTGCAGGACCTGATTTTAGCCGGACTGTGCAAACAATGTCCGTATGTAAGGATTTTACACAATTTTTTTAAAAATTTGTATCATGTTTCAGGGTGATGGGTTTTGCGGGACGCTTGCTGCGAGGAACATGTTTATATTGATATATAACAGTATATTTTGCGCGTCGCAAGTCTCATATTAAATTAATTATAATTAAAAATTACTTTGTTTCCCCCAGGATTGAACCGGAGACCTTGCGCGTGTAAGACACACGATAACCACTACACTACGCAAACTGCGAAGAAGTTCGACCGATTTAAGTATATGAAATTAATCGTTAATTTAATTTTGGTAGTTATATTAAAAGATCAGTTGTTTTATATTAATTCGTAAAGATCAGTTGATTTCATTGTAAAGAGCTGATACGCTATAATAAGTGTCAGGTTATGTTGTTAAACACTAGCTATTTGCCGTGTTTTCGAGAAAATTATCGAAAGTAAAATAAAAAGAAAGAGAAAACATGATACATGATTTTTATTTTTGGTTCAATAACAGAAAATGTTTTTATTTATATTTGAAATATTTTATTTTTAAAAAACTTAATTTTTAAAGTGGAAAGCAAAACGTATAAAATATATTTGTGTATCTTACGCTAAAGTGTGTGTATAAGTAGTCTTACTATACACAATATTTGTGTACCTTACGCTAAAGTGTGTGTATAAGTATTCTTACTATACACAGTATTTGTGTATCTTACGCTAAAGTGTGTGTATAAGTAATCTTATTATACATAATATTTGTGTATCTTACGCTAAAGTGTGTGTATAAGTAGTCTTACTATACACAATATTTGTGTATCTTACGCTAAAGTGTGTGTATAAGTAGTCTTACTATACACAATATTTATGTATCTACCACTTTTTAGGAAATCAATTAAAAAAAGTATGAGTGGAATAGTAGTCGATTAAAAACAATAAGTAGCAAGGAAAGTACCATCTAAGTAGACGGGTAGTACAGTGCAAGTAACCGGGCAGTACAATACAGGTAATCGGGCGGTATAATACAGGTAAACGGGCAGTACAATACAAGTAGTAGGGCAGTACAATACAAGTAGCAGATCAGTACAATACAGGTAAACGGGTAATACAATACAAGTAGCAAGACAGTACAGTGCAAGTAGCGGGGCAATGCAGTACAAGTAGCAGGGCAGTACAATACAGGTAAACGGGCAGTACAATACAAGTATCTGGACAGTACAATACAAGTATCAAGGCGGTACAGTACAAGTATCAACACAGTACAATAAAAGTAGCAAGACAGTACAGTACAAGTAGCCGTGCAGTGCAGTACAAGTAGCAGGGCAGTACAATAAAAGTAGCAGGGCAGTGCAGTACAAGTATCCGGGCAGTGCAATAGAAGTAACGGACATTACAATACAGGTAAACGGGCAGTACAATACAAGTATCCAGACAGTACAATTCAGGTAAACGGGCAGTACAATACAAGTAGCAGGGCTTGCAATACAGGTAAACGAGCAGTACAGTACATGTATACGGACAGTACAATACAAGTAACGGGGTAGTGCAATACAAATATCCGGACAGTACAATACAAGGCAGGGCAATACAATACAAGTAGCAGGGCAGTACAATACAAGTAGCAGAGTAATACAATACAAGAAGCAAGACAATATAGCACAAGTAGCCGGGCAGTACAATACAGGTAAACGGGCAGTACAATACAAATATCCGGACAGTACAATACAAGTAGCAGGGCTGTTCAATACAAGTAGCAGGACTGTTTAATACAAATAGCAGGGCAGTGCAATACATGTAACTGGGCTTAGATACTATCGGGAAAAAAGTAATAAGTTCTAGCAATGTTCTTCCCAATTTGTGTGGAAGTGAATTCAGGTTGTTGCACGTTTTTCTTTTACAGAGGCAAACTTGTGCATTTTACCCAATTAATATAGCATTATCCTAGTCAGGTAATATATCATGTTACCTGCATCTTTCCTATACCGAAGAGATATGATGTGAGTATGACAACCGTTGACTTCGTGTACAAATAAAATTTGTGAACATCGTTCAGTAGCCGCACTGTATGCAAGGAGGAAAGCAATTTTATGCACAGACTGTTCTATCGTACAGACGCCAACAGCCCTGTTTGAGACAATAAACCGGTTTACTGGCTTAAATAACATCTGCACCTTGAGTATTTATAAATTTCACTTGACAGGTAAAGCGGGGTGGGGGTCGAATTAAAATAAATATCATGATGACAAACACTACTGCAACGAAGCTGCTCTGAGAAAGGTCAACAGCTGTCCTTGTGGACTGCAAGAATGATTTTATTTTGTCGTCGATATAATTAAATACATAATCATGTCACGCTGACGCCATACAAAGAGTTTTTTAGCAAATTGAAAATAAGATTTCACTGTCATAATCAGTTTTAAAATCTGCGTAAATTAGCATTTTTTATAATTTCATATTCCTTTGGTATTATGGAAGTGAAACCTGACTGCCAACAATTTGATTTTCTAAATTGCAATGGATTTTTAAAATTTTAAAATTTTGAATCATACAGATTTAAACGTTACTACAACGTGAAATCAGATTTAAAAAAAAACACAAACATGCATGTATAAAATTTTAAACTCAAAAAATGATCTACAGGTTAGGATATACGTTAATTTCAAGATTCTGGGTCTAGGGGATACTATGGTGTATGTTTCTGTGCACACTCGAGTGGTGGCACAAATATAGATTTTAGTAACAGCTGGGACACGTTCGTTACCCAGCGAAAACGATTTAACAGTTTCAACATGGCGTCCATGCAAAATGTTTAAAAATAATTATTTTCATTCTTACAAAGTAAAAACTAAAATTTATTATCTTTTTTTAAAAATACTTAATCAAGTTATCAGTTTTATAAATTTACTTTATTGTAATATGTTAGCGTATTAAAATGTTTACATTTTGGGAAATTTGCTTCTAACCAATCATCAAGACAGCTGTTTGCGGTGGGGGTTATTTGGTTTTAGCCTTTCTTTTATCCTCGGCTGTTGCGTGTGTGCCAAAGATCGGTGCAATAACAACCAGTGTACGAATTTGGCCAGGATATAGGTTGCACTATGACTAGGTATTCTGACTTGTGCGTGACGTAACAGATGACAGCTGACTTCTGCTTGACAGATTACAAACAGCTGATTGCTGTCACACGTCATGTTGGGTGTTAATGATGTAAAAGGTAATAACCTTTTCTTGTCTCGCGTTCACCGTTACTTGCCGCTAGTGAAGCACGTATTGTTGCTGACGTCATTTTATGCAATTAATTACAATATTGTGTAATTCAATCGATTAAATTAATTATTTTTTATTATTACATTAATCTTATATTTAATACTCAAACTTAATATAATATCGGAAACTAAACGCGTGATTATTTCAAGGTCGTAAACAAAATTAAATAATGTCTCTCACTAAGAACATTTTATTATTTAAATGAGAGTCAAATGTAGGTTATACCCGTTAAAAAAGGACCTGTTTAACGCTATCTTTTTGAACATTAAGAATGAATAGCTGACAACTATAAAAAAAACCTAATTTCTAATAATCGGTTCAAATTTTTGTAGTCTGCACAATTAAGTGTGCCAAATTTGATATGAAAATTAAGTCTAAAAATTAAATGGAAAAACTCAAACATAGACAAGCATATATATATATATATATATATATATATATATATATATATATATATGTGTGTGTGTGTGTGTGTGTGTGTAGAGAGAGAGAGAGAGAGAGAGAGAGAGAGAGAGAGGAGGATAGATAGCCTGTGTATGAAACTTGGCATAAAAATCAATTTCACAAATAGCTTGGAAACATATTTTACAGCACTTTTGATACATTAGCTATTTTTCTAGATTAGCCAACGTTAAAATTTAAACACTTGTCAAAGAGTTTCACAATCTTTTCTGTGCCTTCTGTATAGCCCTACTCAGTTACCGCCAAGTAGTTGAACCACTCATTAACGACTCTTTCAACACACACACACACACACACACATATATATATATATATATATATATATATATATATATATATATATAGTGCATATCATTATACTACCTTGAAACACGCTTGCTTGCGTAGCATTAGTAACATATCGATACTAATGCCGTTTTGGGCGGGACGTTTTCTAGGAAGTTGTCCCGTTCTTCCCAAGATTAACCGTGGGACGCATGAAAGTTCCACTTTAGGTTAGGCTGTTAATTACCGAAACATAATATTAAAAACTTTTTTTAAGAGTGTGTAGCATAATTACAATATTATAGTTTTCTTTTCGCTTTAATTTCTTCGGAAGTGTTCGGCCGATTTCGTAACCGCTCGGAAGTTGTATGCATTCCTTCAGTATTTTGAATTCAGTTTTGATTTAAATTGCACGATTTTATGCGACGTTGTGTTCTTCGCCTAAATTACTAAATTACAGAAATAAGTTGAAATGAAAAGTACAATTCAGTTTTGACTTCATTTGTCTTCATAAGCATATTTTATATTGGTTACATTTTATTGTTAAGTTACAAGTATTAAACATTTTATACATTAATATTGCAGGACGGTATGTGAAATAGGTTTTAAGAACCTATAAATTTGAACTGTTAGCATTTTGTAGGTCTTTAAATTCCAGTTTACCTTGTCATTTTTCAACACCCCCCCCCAATTAATTTAAATGTGTTTCCACTTTAGAATAGAAAATATCTGCTCACATAGTATAAGATACAAAAGTTAATCAGGGCCTAATATCTGCACAAACATCCTCAAGACTTTGACCCGCTGTTGGGAGCGTGGCACGCATGCGCAAAGCCATTGTTTCGTAACAACAAAAGAAGTCCAATAATAACGGATGCCCGAAGAAACAGGATAATGAGGACACACTGCATCAGGATTAAAAGGATACGAGTAACAGAAACCTTCAGACATTTGTTATGATGGAAGGTCAGTATTGTTGAAGCAAGTGTTAGGCCTATACAGGATGTTCCATAATAATCGATCGATTACGTGAATAATGTTTAAAAGATTTATAGATTAAAGCTTCGTAGATTTAATAAGCACGCATCATGGTCACGTGGTCTAATCATGGTTACTATGCGATAGCTTTATTACTAGGTTGTACTTTTATTTAAATTATAAAATGAGCTATTATAGTAAGACCCAGTCCCAGTACCTTGAAATGAACGCCGATACTGACTATCGGCTTAGAGAGCATTTAAGAAAGCGTTAAAAAATTTACACACACGTACGCGCGCTCGCACATATGAATGTGTGCTAGCAATCTCACGTCAGTAAATTTTACTAATAGATTAGACGACTTCGTTACACAGGAAAATCCGTTCAACAGTTTCAAAATGGCGGCCGTTTCAGAACTAACAAAATATATAAGTTTTATTATAACCGTTGTAATCAGCATTAAAAAAATCCATAAAATCAATTGAAATTACGAAATTTTATTTGACCGTGGTCGTTTTTTTATTGCAATTCAATTTGAATGTTTAAAGTAATAATGTAAAGTAATAAAGTAATAATGTATGCAGATTTTATTGCTGGCTATTATGGTGAAATAAGAATTTTAAAAAAATGGTAAGATAAAAAAATATTTTTGGACATTTACTTTCATCACGTTTGCGAGACAGCTGCGTGCCGCGACTTTATTTTAACTGTAAAGAGTATACTTACAAGAGAGAGAGAGAGAGAGAGAGAGAGAGAGAGAGAGAGAGAGAGAGAGAGTTTTGTTTTGTTTTGTTTTTTCTACGAATTCGTTTCTTTTCTCGTGCAACAGGTTATCAGATTATAGAAGCACGTCAAAATATATTGTTTCGCTATAAATTATATTACAGAAAGTTTAAGATAATCGTTTAGATTTATTTAAGATTTTAATGGATCTTATCCTTGTATTAATGCCCTGTTGGCTGAGAAAAGTGGTTGTGACTTAGATGGAAGCGCACTCGCTCACACAGTCACACACGCGCGCAAAACAAGAACAAATACAAAAAAGCTTTGCCATTTACTTTACACTGTCGAACCGGTTTGCTAATTAGAGCTTAGTTGGATCGATGTAAAAGTAGTTTTAAAATATATTACTTATATATTATAAGCTTTCTATAAGTACACAGCCTATTTAAAACCATAAAAATGTATCTCAGCATGCAGCTGTCTCGCTTACGTTACAGAAATTAATATCCAAAAATATTTTTTCCATCTTAATCTTTTTTTTGAAATTATGTTTTCACCTTAATAATCAGCATTAAAATCTGCATATATTAGCATTTCAAACTTAAAAATTTCATTTAAAATTATAAAATAGTAAGTGGCCGCCATTTTGAAACTGTTGGACGAAATTCGTTCGTTAACGAACTTGTCCGAGCATGTGTAAAGTATGAATAAAATATTACTAAAATTGAGAACATGAGCGTGTTAAAACACATCCACTAAAATGTTTACGACCCTTAAATGAAGTGATCTAGAGGTTAGGATCGGCGATCATTTCATGATAAAAACTCCATCGTAGCTCACTTCATAGAAACTCCATATAGCTCATTTTCCAGCGGAAATTCACAAACAAAATTAGGTGTAGATAATATTTCTGTAATGTTTTCATATTTTTATTTTCCCGCGGAAAATATCCATAAAAATAAATCGAAAAACACCTATTTCGTAAAAGTCATTTCACTGGATTTTGCTAAATTTCTTTTGGTCATATATGAAGATACATTAATATTTATTTCAGTGTTTAAGATTTGAAATGACATTTAAAGCAATGCATCGGGAAAAATATTAGCATGATCACGTTCGCAATTTGAATCCAATTTATTTCAAACTTTGTGCAAAAATCAATTTTGGTAGCAGCTTCTACAAATTCGTTAAGCAGCGACATTCGTTGTACAGTTTCAAAATGGCGGTCGTTTCAAAACTTTAAAATTCATCATTTCTTTTATCTTAAATATTTTTGAAAATATAATTTCACCATCATAATCAGCGTTAAAAACAGTATAAATTAACGTTTTGAATTTCCAAACCTTAAACGTAAGCAATTTAATATCAGGGTTTAAAATGCTAAAACGTGCAAATATCAGTGCTGTATATGATTGTGGAACTAAAATTTTCAAAAAAAAATGTTCAATATAAAAAATTACTTTTGAAAATTCGCTTCCATCACGGCAGCGAGACAGCTGCATGAAGTAAATATTTTTCAATATATTTCAAAAACGTAAATTTCTCTCTCTCTCTCTCTCTCTCTCTCTATATATATATATATATATATATATATATATATATATATATATATATATATATATATATATATATATATATATATGTGTGTGTGTGTGTGTGTGTGTGTGTGTGTGTGTGTGTGTATTTAATTAATGTATAAAAGGATATAACTTATTTCGATTATCTCCTAACAGATTTTATCCTTAATTTTTTTACTATTAAGAAATTCATTATATGACAGTATATTTATTATTTCGAAAATTATACCTTTACAAAATTTGTATAAAGTTATATACATTTTAAAAGTTAAGTTTTAGAAATTAAATTTATTAATTTTAAGTTAAAGTTTTTATTTCATTAAAACTATTTAAACGAAAATTTCTGTACATTTTAATTATCTGTAACAAAATATAAAGTTTTTTAACCTAAAACTTTTTTGTACAAAATAACAAATTATCAAATTATCAAAAAATTAAAAATGTACACGACGAAGTGTATGTTTATAAAAAAATTCATATGTACTTTTTAAATGAATGGATTGTTTTTATTGTTTACCAAAACCAATTTTTTTGTCATTTACTTAACTTTAAAATTTTTAATTCTTATTTGGTATCAAAATTTTAATAACAGATTAAATTTAGACTTTTTCAAAATTGTAGCCCCCTCCTTTAAAGCTTGTTTCCAATACAACTGAACTAACCTAAAACATTTACACCGTTTCTATTTGCACTTGTTAAGAGAGCAAAGTGAAACAGGTTTAATGGATTAATGTCGAGCAGCTGACTGACCTGATGTGCCATGGTGAGGTTAGGTGTGTAGAACGGCGCACAGTGGAATGGAGGCCTCTTCGCCAGGCAAGTGGTTTATAAGTCGAGTTAGCTGCAACAATGTATGGGGGCCTAGTGGATGGCCCAGGTCACTGAAGGCCGGCATTACGTTACATACTCTACTCACATACCGTACAAACTCTTGAACACACATGTAATCGCGGCACGCAACTGTCTCGCTGACGTGATGGAAACGAATTTACACGATTTATTAAAGGAAATAATTTTTAAGCGGGCATAAAATAAGGGGAAAATACAATTTCGCGATACAAATTTTTATTGTTTCAACGTAGCCACCGGACCACATATTTAAATAATAAGGATTATGGCGTATTTTTCCGTCTAGTGGTCTATTTACTCAATTCGTAAAGGCTACAGCGCTGTCAAAACCTTATTGTTTAATTTTCAGGCCATAATACAAAATGTCAAATCCCTCTGACGACCTCGACAGAGGGATTTGACAATTTTTTTACGGCCTGAAGATGAAACAGTAAGGTTTTGACACCGCGGTAGCCTTTACGCGGTGAGTAAATAGACCACTAGAATAGGTCGTAATATTAATTACAAATTTTTAGTTGACCGATAGCGAGGTCTCTGTTTCAACTTGACCGTTCCGCATTTGGTTTGTGTGTTAATTAAGAATTTTTTGCCGGTCAGCTTTGATTTGCAACGACGAGTGTACGTAGTTTTACCAAAACGCGTAGACCGATTATTTTTAAATTTCGTACAAAAGTAATTTGTCAAGACAGAAACACGTATGTGTCAGATTTTTTTTCATTCATTTCCGATTTAAGATGGTGGGATCTGCTTTGTCGTTCAGAGTGTATATGGATGTGTAATACTGGCTGGACGGCAAAACCTATCATAAATCTGATCGCTTAATATTACGCTTACTGGTTAAACTGGGGTAAAATTTACGAGCGCTGTCATGGAACGCTTTGTATATTAATTACGAATATAATGCGAGATCTACTGTTTTTTGAACTACTAATATTTTTCAAGTGAATATTTAAATCTACCAGTGATCTCATCGTGTCTAATGCATTCATGACCTAGTGATACGATCTTTACTTATGAAACTAAGTCAGATCTAAACTTATTTTATACTTAATAATTACTTGTTTAAAATTATCTGTATAAATAGGTTGAATTATAAATATTTAAATAATAATTCACGACATTATCCTATACGCCCGACTCATTTAGCACAAAATCGTTTAGAACGTTTACAGTTATTTTATATAATACCTAGCATATTTTATATAAGTAAGTTTATTAACAAAATGTAAATTATTAACGAGCATTGTTGTTACGTGTGGCCAGATAAGCAGTAACAATTATTGTAGCATTAACAGTTGGATATATTGTACAGAATTTATATTTTTATATTTATATACGTAAGCCTAGACAAGTGTCCATTTTTTAAAATATTATTTAAATTTAACAATATGACAGAAATGCAAATCACACAATGGACACTGATTACTGCATCATTTTAGGTTTTCACTTCTATCGGCCACATAGGTGTATCTAGGATGGTCGAATGGGGAGGAGGAGGTTACCTGTACGGGAGGGGGGTCCTTCACTGCAAACGTATCCAAACTTAGACGCAAAAAGGCGAGTTTAAAACCTTCTGAGAGCAACTTTATTCTTACATTTTTTCTAGAAAAACGTCTACAATTTGAGTAATTAGTAAGACGTGAGGCCGTACTAAATATCTGTACTTTTCTGTCTGATGTTATAATTACAATGAAGAAGCCTAGTACATTTTACTAACCATGTACAATCCAAACGGTAATATTATAATAGTACAGTTATTCAATAGTTGCTTTATCAGTGGGTTTGGGGTTTGTTGCCAGACAAATAATGACGTAAAAGCTTAACTATAGTTGGACTATTATAAAACGTGTTAAAAATCTTCAAGTTTCTTATCAATGGAGGGTTACAACACCTAAATTGGATACGCATATGGTCGAACAGTTTCCCGACTCCCATTTTTTTTATATCGTACCCTTCTTTTGAATTTCCGTTTCACTTTCATAACCAATTAAAATCTGCATGTATTAACAGTTCAATTTTAAAATTACAATGAAAATTCGAAACTGAACCATAATTGTAAGTCAGATTACATTTTTTTAATACAATAGAATGGGAAATATTGTATTAATTTTAATTCTTATTAATACAAATATAAATTACAGAAAATTCACTGCTTGACCAAACTGCTAAGATAATTACCAAAGACGAAAGAATAAGATTCCAAGATAAAACCAAAATAAAACCTAAACCTATCATTTCAGAAGAGGAGAGGAAAAGAAGATCAGAAAGAATGAAGAGCTACTGGGAACAAAGAAAAGTGCAGCGCGCAAGAAATGATTAATTCAGCGTACCCCAAAGAGGGTGAAACGAAAAGAAGAAGAATGGGAAAATTCGAAATGCTAATTTATGCAATTTTTAACGCTGACAACGATGACTGAAATAGAATTTTGTATCGAATTTAAATCTGATCATACAGAAATTACGTACGAAAACGATTGCTAACACACACACACACACACACACACACACACACACACAAACAAACAAACAAACAAACAAACGCGACTACTTAAAAAGTGATCTAAAAGCAGAGTCGGTGTTCACTTAAAAAGGTCTCGGTGTTACCATGATTATCTCGCCAATAGATCATTTTCAAGCGGAAATTCTTTAATTAGAAGTAGTACAAAAACGGAAGTCTTGCTTTACAAAAAGTTATATTAAAGTAAAGACTGAATCAATCTCAGTACCGTTAGGTTAACGTTAATATAATTGTTAAAATTGTTCCATTTAAAGTGAATTTATAGCTTTGTGCCAGTTTAACCATAATTCTATATATTAGGAACTTATTAATTTGATTGCTATTTGCCACGAAATCCAGTGTGACGGAAGTGTTATTGCTAGTCAGACAAGTATGTTGAAGTAATTAGCAGTCCTTTGGATCCTTACATTTTTTTGTTTTGTTATTTTAAGGCGAAAAGCACATTGAGGCTATTATCGCCTCTCTAAATGTAAGTGTGAATGTGCTTTATCAATGCCTGGATCTTTTACATTCGTCTTCTAGTCTCTCAGTTGGTTTATAGTCATCCATCGGTGGAATAGCATTGTGACCGCATACTTCCATATCTAATACTTAACCTCTGCTTTTGCCTTAAACTATTTAATCTATGATAACGTAACTACCTAACCTAACCTTACCTCAGCTTTTCGGTGCTGTTTAAATAGCCGAGGCTGTCAGCTCCGAATCATGAGGTCATAACCCAATCCAAGCTATATAATCTAAGCTAACATATATTAATCTAACCTCACCTGAGCTTTCCGGTTCTGTTTAAATGGAAGAGGCTCTCAGCTTGGAATTGTGAAGCATAACCTAACATAATTCTAAACTAACCCTAACGTAACCTGAATTAACGTAACCTAAACTAACCTAATCTAACTAAACCTAGCCTTGACTAACCTAATTTAACCTAATCAAACCTAACCTAACCTACCTAATCTAACTTAACCTGACTTTACCTCAGCTTTGCGGTGCTTTTTATACCGCTGAAGTCCGAGGTAAGGTTAGGTCTTAACATAATATTTCTAGCTGACATAACCCTCATATTTTGTTTATGTACTTACGAGCACTTTAACACAATACACTTTTCAACAAAATTTGATCAAAACGTTAAGGTCATTTTCATAACATTTTCATAAGGACTGTTTGAAAATTGGAAGGGTGGACGATATGTTTGGAAATACTGATACAAAATGATATTTTTTGAACAGACAGTACAACTTTAGGCTACAGATAATATAGCTTTTGTGGCCGATATTTATAACAGCTTTAGAAGTTGAGGTGGAGGTGAGCTTGCTAGCATACGATAGGCTTCACATCAGTGTTGCCAATTGGAGTTTAAGTACCCAATTGCGGGTAATTTTGAGGTAGTCATGAGGTTAACGACAGGTCGAAAATCGAAATGTTCGGAAGAATATCCAGAAGAACCGCCCACTAAAGAATAACTACTCAACAGCTTGCCAACAAAACTCTACATGACACAAGAACTTATCGACTTCTTACTTTCTCACCATTCCGAAGACTGCCTCGCCAGACTACGGCCGACCTAGTAAACGTCCGGACTTCCAATATGTCTCCAGGGGGAATACAGCAACTATCAGTATAAATATGATTCGAGCATTCCTAGAGGCTCCTCTTAAGTTCTTTGTCAATGACGATCATTACCTCTGCCAGAAATACTGTTGACTATTGTCCCACAATAACGACTTTCTTAACCCCTGGTCTCAAGCAGTACACCCCAACCCCAGTGACTTAAGTGTATAATATAGAAGCTTGTGCATTTTTACATTAAAGTGTCATTGTCTAAACAACATAGAACCTGAGTTATATAATCTAGTTCCCCTTACTAACACCTAAACTACTACGCTAAAAATCCCCTAACTTCTCTCCGGGCTGTGAAACAGCTTAAGCCTGTGAAATCTAATTCACTCCTGTCAAGCATTACTCACTTTCGATTGCTTTGCAGTGCACACGTATCTCGGGTCAATACTACGCTAGATTAATATATATCTGCCCAGGTATTACTGCTGGCTCATCACCTCGAATCCTCCATTTACAATAACTTTATTCTGATTGGTCCTCGCATTCCTCTTTTGATTCCATTATAAGTGTTGACATTTTTTGTACTCTGTGACTAATTTTGTACAAACAGCCCTAAAACATCATGCATGTAAACAATTTAAGACCGATTTGATTCAAAATAGGCTAAAAAATTGGTGGTGGTAACAGCTCGGACCAGTTCTTTACCCAGCAGAGTCCGTCCAACAGTTAAAAAAATACCGGCCATAGTTAACAAAGCATAAATTGGCGTGATTTATTTTCAAAATCAGTTGAAATCAAGAAATTTAATTTGATCTGACCAGGATTCGTTTTCGTATTTTCAAAGTAATAATACAAAAAGTTTAAAGTGTAATCTAATATGTGCTGATTATGATGATAAAATGATTTTCAAAAAGTGAATAACAAATAAAATTAAAGAAATTTGCTTTAATTGAATGCATGTTAGCATATGTTTGCTGCCTCGATCCTACGAAAATCTCTCTCTTTTTAGAAAGAAATAAACTTTTACAATGTCTTAGAACTATTTGCCAAGTGTACTCAGTGATGCGGAAAAGTTTTGGC